>CM057000.1:138288662-138888662 GCA_029891345.1 Dryococelus australis
TAAAATTAATTTTTACTTAGTTAAGCGCAAACAAAATAATATTAATTTAAGATATTTAAATATTGTAACTTAAAATTACTTTTTTCCCCAGTTTATTTAGTAAACAACGAAACACAGGACGTAAAACGAAATGAAATACGATAAAACGGAATTAAAGACTGGATGTTCGTGTTGCCTCGTAAAATGGTATTGAGAAAGACGAATTTCACATTTTATAAAGTATTTTTTATTGGTTTTATTAATTTATGCACTGTTATTTAATATAATACATGTTAGTAGACTGATCCTTCAGTCAAACAACAAATCACTGTAAAACAGCGAGTAGAATGGTAGATGAATAAGTTGAATATGTTACTAAATCAATAAGTGAAAAAAAACTGGCGTTTTAAACTAATTAATTAGTTCAATTGACTGAAATGACTGTTGAATCAGTCAGGTAAAGTTATCTAACTTAAATAGTGAAATACTCACTAATTCATATTTGGTGCGTACAAACTACGCAGTAGAGACGACATCGTAGAAAACTTCCATGGATATGAATCCAAAACTATTATAGCGTCATCGCTTTAAGTCACATAGCTACACGCAGTTTCTGTGCTTGAAACGAGGAGGAGTGTTACAGCGATGCAGGTGCACTAGGTAGTACGATTTGCATAATCTTTTACAGCGTTTGCCTTCAGAGAAGTTTCAAAGATCCTGGGAATCACCAGTACTGCGGCAGCGAAGCTAACCTGAAGTGCCAGTGTGCCCAACTACAGATATAGTGCAATGAATCCCTGTCCCCGATGCTTAGTACAGTTTTTTAGACATTCTTTTCAGATTCGTGATCTTTGTTACTTAGTGTACATAAGCACTTCTCTGAGAGTCGCTAGCTGTTAATAAAGTTGATATTTATATAACGTATGAAAAAAGTACGAGACACTTAAGGAAGAGAGAGGAAAAAAACCTAGCATCCTTTCCACTGCAAACGTGATTCAGCAGTCAATATAACTAACACGATTTAAGACACGTGCAATATAATTAAAGATATTTCACCTTGAATTCACGCATGTGAATTAGTTCATCCTACAGACGTGTACTGACAGTCTAATTAAAACTGTTCGAATCTATGTTTTAAATATATCTCAGCTGTAGCAAAAATAACCAGCCTAAAGACCGTTGACATAAAACATTTCTCTTATACGCACTCCAACCTATAGTCACATCTAAATTATTTCATTCGCTGTTTAGATAAATTGTTTCAGAAAAGCTGACAGATTTCTGCGAATCATTTAAGAGTGCAGTTTCTGAAATATAATACCAGTGAAATAAAAATGAACTATCGAAATATACCGAGAGAAAGGTTTGATCCAGGAAACACAATGATTGTTTAATAGGACCAAACATACATTTAAGTACACATCAGAATATTTTTTTGTATACTTAAAACTTGGAAAACTTCAAAATTTATTAATTCAACTAAGAAAATATACGTGTGAATTAACAAAACCTCTGTGTTGGGCCAAGATAAATAAGACTATATATAAATTAGTTTGTTGAAACAACTTCATATATTTGTTTGGCCACTCATTTGATTGACGTTTCCAAAATACAGCTCGAGCGTTTTTTTTTATTTTTTTTTATTTCTGTGAGAGTTATGACAGTAAAAGTGGTCGTTAGTGAATTTATTGATGCTTGATAATGGTATAAACATCCTGATAAAACAAGTTAAACAGGAAAGTAAAAAAAGTCAAGATTTCAAACTTGAAATATTAATTCATTTAAAAACAATTCTCCTTCATAAATAGTTACTTTGGCACGGTTTTCTAGGGCGTATCGCCTGGGCGCGGTAGATCTTAGTTCGAATCTCCGTCAGGTTTACAATTATATACTTTATATATTATCCGAAACTCTTTAATGTACGTAGATTTAAACAAATCTTTCGTTGCACGAACCAAATTTTTGTTCAGTGCAAGCAAATAAGAACAATAAAATAATTGGTTTTCAAGAACAAAAAAATTTTCATTGCCCCAATATAACCATTTATTTTGTTGCAACAAACAAACTTCGTTCGGTTCAACAAAAGCATAGCAGATGCGATATTTAATGTTTATTCACGATAAACTTGAGTGTTTCTGAATACACTGAAAATAGCATCACTTCTCTGATTACATTGTATCCTTGCTCCAATGGTAATTCAACATCGCCATGTGCATGATAACTTTGTTCATTCGTAGAGACCCGATGTAGCGAATTCATTTAAAGATTTGTTAAATTTCAAGAACATATATAGTTGAGTTGCTATTTCTATTAGGTCAACGGTTTGTTAGGGCACGCTCCAGACCGCTTTCAACCAATAACGAACTTGCAAGGGAAACAAGAGTCGAATTACCGTGGTACCTACTCTGGAGATAAATTGAACCGACAACCAATTAACAACTAGCTGAGTCTCAAGTACACAAAATATTGTGGAGTATAGCTCGTTGCCGAATTAATCGTCGAAATTTCCGAGGATCTGTTCATACGCCACCCAAGAGAAATCTTAGGATTGTTACGCATGTAAAAGTGTTGTTTATGTGTCTCATCACTGCCGAAGTAATTGTGAGGACGCATGTCAATGTGCTATATAATATACACGTAGTTATGGCCTGTGATTTTGTTTTCGAAGGTTGGTTTTATAAGTGCCTCCTTCACATTAAACAGCCTACGGCACGTCATATTTTGTTCCCCGCGTTCGTTTGGCAGCTGGCGCCCACAAGGCGCCCATCCAGAGTGCGGTAGCAATTGCACGTAGCACGTAAACGCGAAACCGTCAGCCATTGTTCCCCGCGGCACGAGCACGAACACATCTACGTCGTGGTTTTTAATTAGCCGGGCTGTCTGGCTGCGAAGGGTCACTGCGCACCACCCACATTCCCGCCCCCTAACCTCCCCCCCCCCCTCCCCAAACCAACCCCCTGAAAACACCAGCTCTTCCCAGACTCCCACGTGGCCTCGTATCTCCACTCCGACATGCTGGAATCTTGCACCTCACATTTAATTAGTGGTCCATATTCAACAGTCCTTCGTCTCCCACGCCTTTTTTTTTCACCTCCGTGCTCGAAGGCGACGTGTCAGTTAATTAGCGGGGTTTCCCACCTCCCCCCCGGCTGCTGAGATGTTGCGCCTTTCTCCCCCCCGGGTTTTTAATTGTCTTCTGAGGCCAGGGTCACTTGCAAGCGGCGGGAAGATATGGGAGAGGGTGCTGAGGTCACGAGGTAGCCTGGGGGAGGAACAATGTCGCCCTTACTGCAAACGTGCTCCTGGAGTATCGTGATGGAATTGTAATGCGTCGTCGCCGAGGGGAGAATAAATTATTCCACACTCCACCTGCCATGTACCATACAATATAAGCTTCGTTTCCGTCCGACAGAAATGAAACCCTCCACGTGTGAAATCTTCAGTTTCTGGAGCAAAAAATTTATAATTCAGTGGAAAAATTATTCAACAAGTTTATCAATATTATATATGGCATGCAGGCTTCCTTCCCTGCTTATTATGGTTCGAGTGATTCATTACATCACTGATGACACTGCCATCAATGCGAAACTTAGGAGAAAATATAGCACTAGGAACAATTTACAATGTTAACATAGGGCTGCCAATGGGAGTGGAGAGATTTGGGCGGCTCTTAACACCGAGGTCTTGAGAGCCGATGAGGGTGATTGAATTGAATATGGAGCAGCACCTGAATAAAGGGGTGGGGGAAACGGGAGATCCCAGAGAAAAACCCGCCCACCAACGGTATCGTCCGGCACGATTCCCACTTGCGAAAATCCGGTGACCCGGCCGGGGATTGAACCCGGCTCGCCTGGGTAGGATTGAAAATAATTGAATTGTTGAAATTCTCACAATGCAGAATTCAGGATATGAAATTACACTAATGACAGAATTAGTTTACAAATTGTTACGTGTGTATCATCACAGAATATGTATAAACCAAGAAATGTTTTATAAATATTATGGCTAATTTAGGTTATAACGGTTTCTAGTTAGGTTACCAATATCACAGCCACATGACCTAAACAAGTTAGCTACCAAAATATCCAGCATTATGCAAAAAAAAATATCAAAATTCTTTGATAAATACCACATAACAGATGTACCTGGCCAAAACCTAATAATGATTTTTAAATATAAGATATTAGTGTTTTGGAATATGAATTTTCACAAGCAATTAGCTTTTCTCAACTATGTTAGTAAATTAGTAACTAGAAAATATAAATAAATATAACATCAAATTAAAATAGTTTCCCATTAAATCAACTAATACCTTTATAGTTATGAACATAATTAATTGAGAATATTTACAATAATATCTATAATTAACCATTATTCTAGTTCAAATTTTTCATAGAAAATAATAAGTGCTCGGAATTGATAATAAAATCTCGTTTCAAAGATGAATATTATCAGTGATCTTCCGACTTCAAGAAATTAACTTTTATATAGATCTATACTATTTTGCAGTGACAGTAGGAATATTTAATCTCACTCATAAGTTAAAATTTTGTTGTTGAAGAACATATCCCAGCAAACACGAAATGTAAGGATCAGAATGGGCCAGGGAAATCCAGCCGACTAAGTTGAGCGAAATAATACTGGCCAGCTATCTTATGCCAGAAATGGGTCGACATAAATATGGAAAGTCGACTAACGGTTGACAGTGTCAAAAAACCCTGGATTGGAACCGGTAAGATACATAATGTATACCTAACTTTTAGTGAGTTTGTGCTAGCTGAACGTCACCAAAATTATGGGCCTGCGACGGCTGGATATCGCCATGATCTCGGGTCTGCGGAGTCTGGATGTAGCCACGATGCAGGGTCTGCGAGGGCTGGATGTCTCCACGATCTCGGGCCTGCGACTGATGTATGTAGCAACGATGCTGGACTAACGACGGCTGGATATCGCCACGATGCCGGGTCTGTGACGGCTGGATGTCACCCTGATAGCAGGTCTGTGGTGGTTGGATATAGCCACGATGCCGGACTAGCAACGGCTGGATGTCGCCACGATGCCGGGCATGAGACGACTGGATATAGCAATGATGCCGGACTAGCGACGTCTGAATGTCGCCACGATGCCGGGTCTGCGACGGCTAGATGTCGCCACGATACCGGGTCTGCGATGGCTGGATTTCGCTACGATGCCGGGTCTGCGACGGCTGGATATCGCCATGATCTCGGGTCTGCGGAGTCTGGATGTAGCCACGATGCCGGGTCTGTGGCAGCTTGATGTCGCCACGGTGGCGGAACTTTGGTGGTTTAATGTCGCAATGGTGCCGGGTCTGTGGTGGCATGATGTCCTGACAATAACTAGTACGACCATCCAAAACACACAATCTACCAAAAAGTAATTGAACACCTATCCACAATGTTTGCTCGGTGGTTGTTACCGCGTCAGAATCTCGTAGGGCCACCTCTTGCGGCTATAACAGCAGCCACCCTGTCTGGCATGCTCTCTACGAGTGTTTGCAGGACATCCAAGGGAATTCGTCGCCATTCCTCTTGCAACCATTCCACGAGTTGAGCAATGGATTTTGGCCGCGCCTGACGAGCCCTCACCCGGCGATCCAATTCGTCTCAAAGATGTTCTATAGGGTTGTGGTCAGGGCTCTGGGCGGGCCAGTCCAATCGGCGAACATTGTTGTCGGCGTACCACTGCATAGTAGCCCTTGAAACATGGCACCTGGCATTGTCATCCTGGAAATAACACGGGTCCATTCCGTAAAAACGCCACAATGTTGGGAGCATTTCATTATCCAGAATGTTACAATAGGCATCTGTGTTCATGGTACCACGGACAAACACCAGCGGTCCTACGCCGAAGGCCGTGTAACAAAAGTCAACTGACGTAATGAAGTACCCATCTACACGGGTGCCCAGTTTCTTTTTGGTATATAGTGTACTTTAACTTTTTCGATTTACAATTTTTGGAAGGTTATTTTCTCTTTTCGTATATCAATTTCATATACTTTTCAACACGTTATTTTATATGAAACTCTTTTGCTTGCCGAGTGCAGGATGCGAACCTAAGAACATTGAGTTGACTGTCCAGCATGCTAACTTGTACTTCGGGAAGTAAGTTACTTATTTCATCTAGTAATTTCGAATATATCATGACACATATTTTTTGCATGAAAGTAATGTATAAATTCCACGAAAATAAAAATATTATTTTAAAACCCAGAATATTTAATATTAATTACTTCTGAGGCTTGCGAAGAAAAGAGTTTTTGTTAGTTTTTAATATATCTGTCGGTTGGTTACCTTTTCGAACTGTTTATGCAACATAAAATCTCTTTGTGTTTCCACATCTTTAAGGGTCAGCTCACAAACAATCAATGTGTTCGATACCAAAAACTTAATAATTTTATATATTTACCAAACATTACTCAACTTGTACACGTTGTATGTGATGTCATTTTTTTCCCGTATAAAATGATATTACCCTTTATAACTTTGAATAATTAGATATCAAAAACAAATTTTTTCTGTTTTGTGGGAGTTGTAATAACAATTAATAAGTTGTACGAATGGTAAATTACAAAGTAAACAAATGCGTAGAGTTGCCACGTAACACACATGTAATCACCAAGTAACAAGCCATATATATATATATATATATATATATATATATATATATATATATATATATATATATATTTAAAATTGTTAAATATAAAGAAATGTTTTCATAATTTTAACATTTTTAGATATATGTATGAACTGTTATTTGGTTATTATGTATATGTCAAGCTGTAGCCCATAGAATTATTTTATATTGTAAATTTTTCGTTTGTACTACTTAGAACTTATTACAGCTTCGGGAAAACACAAAAAAAAATTTCGTATTCGACATGTAATTATTCAAAACATATAAAGTATATTTTTTTATTTGAGGAAAATCTCATGACGTACAACGCGTACAAGTTGAACAATGTTTGTTGCGCACATGAACAAATGAAAAAAAAAAGTTTCATGGAGAGCAACAAGCTCTTCGCGTCCCAGCGCGAAGTCACGACAAATACAGTATTTATGTTCTCTGGCAAATACATTAATACCATTAAATATAAATATAGCTGTATAAAATACCGATGTAATTATGTGCTTTGGTGTACTTCATTTATTGTAAAAAAAATTAGTAGCCATCTGTGTCGCAGGGTGCCATAGAGGCTACGTAACTCTATTACCAAGAAATCTAATTGCTGAACGAATTTACATGACACTCAGAAAATGTATGTATGTCTATGTTATATTAAGCATTTGTTAGATATTCATGTAAATGTAACCATGACTTATAGATAGGAAAACAAAACAGATAAGTACAGTTTATAAATAATTGTAGTTCACGTAATACACAGCACTTCATAACCTTAATCAGGAATACCTTCTCATCTGTTATATACGTGAAGTATAGATTTTTTTGGAATGCAAAACTTGACATTTTTGTAAATTAATATGTAGGCTATCCTTTGTATATACATATCTTAAAACTGCGGCTTTTGTTGTTTTGTAGAACCATTAAACATATTATTTTATCATTTACTACACATACTATTTTACAAATACCGAAACTGCAATTATGTATTGATATTTTTTCAATACATATTTAACAATGTTTCATAGCTTTTAATTATTAATTTCCTTCTTGTTCACGCTATGCAATAAACATACAGTAGATGTGAGATAATAGAAGACGTAAAAATAAAATCTATATTTTGTGTGACTGTATGAAAGTAATTGTTTATTGTGTGGGTAATTTTGTGATATAGGCTGTTCAAGGTAAAATGAGCACTTTTGAAAGCCCTGACTAAATTATATTTCTGTGTTCTACCGCCTACTGTAAAACTATCATTGCCTTGGGTATTATCGCTTTCTTCATTCATCGGTCAAGTGAAACTGCAAAATTATTAGAAATGTAAGTATTTTAAAAAATATGGCAATTTTTACATATCGAAGCATAAAAAAATAGAAAGCAATTGAAATAACTTTAGTCATCACAAATGGTTGCCTAAGACTTTTTATTTGACGTTAGAATATGTAAGGACTTTCAATAAATCGTTACCAACTTTATTGTCCGGATAAGACTCAGTGAGCCCGTTAAAATATATGCAAGTGGGAACAGTGACTTATTTATAAGGTTGATTTTAAAAATGCTCACTTTGTCGTGAACAGCCTTTATACAGATATCAATATTAAAATGCACTAGTCCATTCAACTACATCGAAAGCTAACAAGCTATCCCAAAACAGAAGTCAAGACATTGACACCTAGCTGTCTTCATGCATATTGCTAACACTTGTCGATAGTTAATATGGCAAGTAGACATCATACAAATATCTTTTCAGCAATAAAGGACCTTGTCTTTAAAACGATTCAGGGATAGAATCAATTAAAAATTATATAACTCACTGACAAGACAAAAAATACAATGTTGGAATCGGCCCAGAACATTCTTATGATATCGGCGATTGGATGGATGTGAGCTATTCAGGCCGACATAATTATTGTGGCATCAGTCTGTTATCTTATTATCTAAGACAATGGGCCATTGTCTGTATCCTAAAGTTAATAATCGTCTCAAAAAAAGACTTCATACCGTTGACAGCTGGCTATCTGCTGGCATATAAACGACAATTTCGACAGTTCCCATATCGGGCCGACAAGTTGCCGACTCTTTGCCTATAGGTTGTGTTTGCTGGGATATCATCTTGAATCTTGGTAGTAATATTAACTAAAATAGTAATTACTAGTATAATTTACTTTTCATCGAGTTTTGTAATGACGATTTGTCGTGATACGCGAGGAATGAATACTGCATGTACACTGTAAAAAAATAATGGGAAAATTACCTGGCAAGTGTAAGGTAATATTCGCAAACTTGTGGGGGTAAACATAGTTTCCCTTACAGGCAAGGTAAAATTACCGCACTCTGGAGTAAAATTCGCGTACATGGTAGTGGAATCTCCCACACATGGATGGGAAAATTACCTCAAGGCGCGTGCATATCTTCAGCATTTTCTCAACAACTGAGCGAGGAGACGGGCGTAAGAAACTATTCTTAACACACTAATATTCACTTCTTGCTCTCACTGACGTCGTGGTGTAATCGATAGCGCATCGACCTATCCTGATAGAGGACCGTGGTTCGCTCCCACGTACCAGCAAGTGTCAGGGATTTTAGTGTTGAGGTTTCGGTTTCTATTCTTCTGGCGATATAATCAATAAAACAATTAGTAGTACTAACACATCGAAGTGGCTTTTTAAATATAACTTTATTATACACTTTTGTCAGGTACGTTTCCCGTACGATTACGGAATAGTACTTTGCGTGTAATGTAAATTTACTCTACGCTTAAGAGGTAATTTTTACCTTACATGTAGAGGAAATTAGTTTCCCTTACATGAAAGGGAATTCCAGCTGAAATTTTTTTTACAGTGTAAAAACAATGAAACATATGGTTTCAAGGTTAATAAAAGTGTTTATTAGCGCCGCAAGGTTATTGTGTTTTAATTAATTTCTGGGAAATTAGTCCGCATAAACAAAACAATGGCTGTTGTTTCACTAATTAAAAAAAAAATTCAATAACAGCAGGATGTTACGTGCTTTTCTCATACTATGTAGCTGCCGGAACAAACCGGCAACGTTATGACGACTATTTTGAAATAAAACCCAATGGGAACAAACACTTCTAACGAGGTTGCACAGTGGAAATCAATTAAAAGAGAGCAATGAAAGCGGTTGTTATTGGCGACTGATGGGCGACAGTTTTGTCTCCAAGCCCCTCTTCCTCCTTCTCCGAACAGGCAATTTCCCCCTCGTCGCCCACCATTTTCATGGCAACCTGTTTTCCCGTGGCGCCAGGAATAATTTTCCCTCCAGCAAGCGTCGGGAAAGACGAGGGAGTCCTGTTTGTTTGGAAATTAGCAGTCATTAAAGTCCCGGCCAGTTTTCTCAAACAATCCCACTCCTCCCCCTCCCCCCCCCCCACCAATAAAAAAAACTCAGCCAACTCCATTTCCTAACCCACATCTTCTCAAAGTTATTATTATTCTCGCCGTAGTTTACTTTTCTAAACTGAATGCCCTCTCAGGATCGGCAGAGGCAAATTCACAAACTCAAAACATTCTAAAATTAGATCTCGAATTGCAATCTCCAACCCATTAAAATAACTCTCTCCTGGTGATCGTTTCTCTTCTGGTGTGGTGCGTACAGAAGAAGTAATGGGCTATCGTCTGCGTACCGGAGAACAAATGTACCTACTGCCATTTTCGCCTTACGTTACCACTCGAGGAAAACCTTGAAGTTAACTTAGTAATAATGGCGACTGTCGTAAGGGAAATACTTCACTGATTAACGCAAGCTATACGCCAATCGTGTCTCTGGGCAAGGAAACCATTATACATATCCAACGTGAAAATGGCACAGGTTCGCTGCACTTTCGATATCCTTAATGTTATTTTTATAATTGCAAAAGTTATTTTAACACTGGCGAAGATATTCAGGCTTCATCTATTACCAAACCCCGCAGCTGATACCGCGATCAGCCGAAGTGCAGGCGAGTGTCTAAACCCAGGCCTTGATAGCAGTTTTACTGTTGTTTAAACCTTTAATCATAGCGAGGAAGATTACACTCTTTTTATAGGCTATTCGCGGTAAAGTGAGCACTTTTGAAAGCACTCTCATTTGGAATGATAGTCAATAGATATATTTTATTTTGGCCTTTGCCGTTAACTTCCGAGTGCGGGGGAATAAAAAATACCGTGTTTGTTGCTTGGATGCTAAAATTTATTCAAAAAGGTGGATAGAGAATAAAAATGGCGGAAATGAAGAAGTAACTAAAGCCTCAAAAGTGCTCAATTTACCGTGAACATTGTATAGCATATATGTATATCTGCTGCACATTGTATAGCATATATGTATATCTGCTGCACATTGTATAGCATATATGTATATCTGCTGCACATTGTATAGCATATATGTATATCTGCTGCACATTGTATAGCATATATGTATATCTGCTGCACATTGTATAGCATATATGTATATCTGCTGCACATTGTATAGCATATATGTATATCTGCTGCACATTGTATAGCATATATGTATATCTGCTGCACATTGTATAGCATATATGTATATCTGCTGCACATTGAAAATAATCTAAGTGATATAACTCGAATTCGGTTTAATTTAGTGTAGAACACGTCGTCTACTTCAGAATTTTGACCACCCAGAACCTGCTTCAGATTATGATGCCGAGAAATATATTTTCAGTAACAATAGCTTCTGGTTTTAATAAAGTTTAAATACACGTCATTTATTGCGGGAACAGTTTTTTTTTTTTTTGTTTCTTATTTCACGAATAAAATACTTCTTGACAAATTATACTAATTTAAGACAATTTTCATTAACATCCCCCACTGGATTTTCGCAAGTGGGAATCGTGCCGGACGATGCCATTGGTCGGCGGGTTTTCTCCGGGATATCCCGTTTCCCCCACCCGTTCATTCCTGCGCTGATCAATTGTAACCTCACTCATCCTCACAGGCTCTCAAGACCTCGCTGTTCAGAGCCACGCAGATCTCTTAACCCCACTCGACTCCAAATGTTTTACTAGGTCGTAAGTTGAGTCAAACAAAATTATTTTTGCATTCGATGCTATTGGCAGAAGATGTTTATGCGACTACGGTACACAGTCTCAACAACTGATGCGAGACTTTACTTGTTGACTACCACTGTTAATCTACACAGTGTATATCATTAAATAATCCTCTTCTTGTTTAACGTTCTGTATATATACCGCCATGCCTGAAAGAGTTAACAAAAACATATCGACATTGATTGTTGGGTAAGACACTTTTTTCTTTAAACATAAAATTTAGTGAATTGCCTTCCCACACTTCCGTATAGCAGAAGTAATACTTTCACGTAATGATCAGGGTCTAGCTGATATGACAAAATAATAATAGCAATCATAATGAACTTTCAGGCAGCGCCATTGATAAGACAGTCGAAACTAAATACGCCGACAGGGCAGTGAAAAGAGTCACTCTACCTGAGAAGATATTAGGCATATTTTAAAATAAGATAAATAGTCTACAGAAGGCCTCATTACTTTTGGTACATCACACATTATCGAACGGTTAGAAAACTACACTGAGACCTGAATATTAATATCCATTCTATAAGAGCAGTGTTTTAATACACTTACACTTACAATCTTATAAGATGTGCAGTATTTTGACACCACATAGCTTAGCCAACTACCAGAAATGAATTTGTGTTATTTCATTATTATTTTACCTAATTAATTTTTAACCTAAATGTCAAACTAGGGTTAGCAGCAAACACAGTAGATTGTACAATAAACGGCTGTCCGTTCACAGATCCCGCATCCACTTATAATGGCTTTTGAAAATCTGTGTTCTGACAACATACGCATAAAGTATCGTTATAACGTAAATGTCGTTTGTGAGTTTAACGTAATAAGTTTATTTAACTTTTCAGCAATCTTGTTCCATGTAGAGCGCAGCGTGTTGTCTACCATAATTATTACACATGCCGAACCGAGTTGTTGAAATTGTTGTGTTTCGCGCGCACGTATGTGTGGGTGTGTTTGTGTGTGCACGTTCACACATGTGTCGCAATTTTGTTGGAAGTGCTTTCGAGACTTAACGAGTTTCAAAATGCAGCGCGCTCGACGTTAATTTGGGAATGTTTTTTTTTTTTTTTGTCTCGTTTACCGAATGCGACTTCCAGAAATTAAGGTCGAAAATTCCCTGCGTTCAGAAGCCGCAGTGTTTGCCGTTTCTGTTAACATACGGAATCAAGTGGAGCGGGAAATTCCGCCTAAAGCCACTTCAGCGCTGGGTACACTGCTGATCAGTGCGCCAATGATCGCCATGCACTTTATTTCACCGCAATTTATTTGCTATCCGGGTGTACTTGTCTCAGCCCTGAACGAACTGAGCACAAATAATACCCATTACGACTATAAGTGCACTTTTATTACAACTGCAAAAAATATCTACACCAACATCACACACCAACCACGTTTTGTTTTCTCTTTATAGATTCTAGTACTATTATGTGAAACGTTTTGCATGGTTCAGCAGATAGTAATATCCTAAAATTTTGCTACGCTCGATGGACAGTTTTATGATATTGATACATACATCTTAAGGTTGACGTAAAGCAACTGTGTATGGAGCACTGCGCCCGACTATACAGCGTGAAGAACTCATAAAAATGGTAGTACAGACACCATAAAAATTGACAGAAAATTGCTATTTATGCTGTATATTAAATAAGAATGTATATAGTTCGCCACACGCCATAGTATTCACGAGAGTTTTTTTTTTTTTTTTTTTTTATACCATCTCACATATAACATGCCGCACTCAAGTTACATATTTTAATTTTCCAAATTTCACGGGCGTCTCTCCCTTACTGATGACGTTATAACTTAGGTTATTTCAGTATTTTATAACCCATTTTGTATATCGCATCAACTCGGAAAGTCTGTTCCTCTTGTTCGCGATCATGTGTGTAAGCCTATGTGTGTGTGTATGTGTGTGTGTGTGTACAATGTATCTCAATTCAACCGACAAATTTCTTCTGTAGGTTAATCACGAAAAAATAAGTTGAAAACATATGTACGACATATGGTCTAAAGTGAATACTAAGGGCGGTACACATCTTTGAAGTTGGGCCTGGAACACTTGTGTATTGCAAACATTGGAGACAATATAAAGAAGGAACACCCCTTATCTGGATAACTGTTAACTGAACAAAGAACTTCAAACACAACACTTGTCGCTGTCATCCAATTATTTCATGTGAATAATCACCGTTAGCATATTCGGGACATAATGATGGATTACTATTCCTCGCGGCACTGTCAACGAAAATGTCACCTTGCATAAATGTCCTAAAAATCACCGTTTTCTAGTTATCCGTATTTTACTTTCGAAATAATATTTACCAATGCCTGGCAGGTGGAGCACGCACAGTACCCAATAACACGCTTTAGTGGCTATTAAAGCGAGGGCAAGATTCCAGGGATAGGTACATTACAGTGGTACTGTAACAAACTTTTCCTGCTATACGCTATTCACGGTAAAATGAGCACTTTTGAAAGCACTGCCTAAAATCTACTTCTATGCACGTTGTGTATTTTCCGCCTTATGTAAGATTAAAATTGTGGTGGGCCTCGTATCTTTATTCATGCGAGGCATGAAACTGTGAAATTATTAGAAAAGTAAATAGTTAGAAAATTTACTAATTTTTACACTTCGATTAATTGATAAGAAAAAAAAAAGAAACAGAAAGCGAAGGAAATAATTTAAGTTATCACAACTGTTTGCCTTACACTTTTTACTTTTTAGAAATTCTCTGATAATTGGCGACACCTTCGACGTCACCTAAGATTGATGGTTTTGAAATCATGACTTTCTAAATCTGTCTTGTAGAATAAAATGTATTTGTGATCCTTTTTGACTTGCAACACAAGAATATCATTTCATGTCACATGTCCATTTTCATCTACAGTGAAATTGCTTCCCATTTCAGCAGATAATGCCTTAAAGTCACGGAATTCGGTTAAGTTCGTTTCTCTCACACGATAGAGCGTTCCTGTCTTTTCGGAACACTGCACAATTCCAGTCCACCGTGAAGGTACGTAAACAGGCCCGCTTTTCATACCTCTATTGTCGTTTTTCGATACAAGAATGCATAGAATCCCCAGCATTCTGCGTGTGTCCTACAACAAAATATTTGTGTGTGAGGGACTCTACCTTATGGAATGTCAGGGTGGCAAACAGATACGTTGTAGCTAAGAAATTGTTTTCATTTCGAGCACAACAATTATTGCTGTAAAATACAAAATCTTTACAGTTGGTAGACTTTATGTACTCATACACACATTATGCAATTTCTATTGCTCCTTTGTTTCCAGATACCTCACTCCAAAGGTAACAGTGACCATTCTTTGGTGCATTGTCAAATATTGTAAAATGATAAAGTTTAGTCTCCTCTTAATAGTAAAATTCTGATAACTCGCCGCATGGTGTCTGAAGTACTCACTGGAAGTCAAAGTCACATACTCATATTTGGCTGTTTTCCGAGTGCCATTTCCACATTAGCCCTTTCCATTTCCCTTTATATTTGTTTGCTTATAACGTGGTTCTGATATATACCTTCCAGATGCACCTTTTCCTCATGACTGGCATTATTATATTGCACGCCAAATACACGCATGTCCTTTCGAGGTGTGAAAAAACCTAAATTAAATTCATTATTGAAGACTCGTGTGTAAGTGTTCTCCTTAGCACATACCTATTTTGCTGTGCTACATTTTTCCATCATACAGCCGGCACAGTTGAGAAATCCTTAGGCTCCCATATAAATAAAGTTTTTTTTTGTGTTTGAGTACGTAAGTAGTGGCTTTCTATTACGGGGAAGGATGTGACTGCGAATTCCTTCTAATATAACCTCATCTGGTTTTCTGCGATTTTTTTTTTGCTTGCCACGATTGTCTGGACCTACAATGCCTAGTTCATCCAACTTGTTCCACGCTTTATAAGCATACCTCTGGCTTACTCCTGAAGTATCCGAGAAGAATTGTTTTGCAGACTCTTAGTTTTCTGTCATTGACACTCGAGCAATATGCAAGATTGTTTGCACGTTTACGCATACTTTTCTGAGTGGGTTCTATTTCCACCACGCTGTTGACAATAAATGTACGCTGCTTAGTTATGCCACCTCATGTCCAGAAACTACTATGAATTTCTCACACCTCTGATCTTGGGAATATTTTGTGTGACAATGCAGGTAGCACGTTTTCTTGCATGGCGGCTTCATTTCATGTGCAGGAATGTTCTAACCTTTTGTAAATATACATCCTTCACATTTGTTCCTTTTTTCTTCCGGATATTTGTCAACCAATCATTTTCATTGCGCTGTCTTTTCCGTGTTCCATTTTCAGTTTTCCCCAGAACAGAAAATATAATTGTTTTTTAATATTAAAATATTCCCTATATTTCATCATGACTTGTATATTTGAATCCCAATAAGAGCGGTATAAATATTTTGAGCCTACCTGTATGGTCTTCGGTAGACGAGCTATCCTTACTGCATACGGGTAAGCTACTGTTTAACTCTTTAGGGGCCCAGCTTGGGTCTGCATTTGCAATGGTTACAGAACATACTTGTAACTGATGTATACCTTAAGAACACGTTTCATTCAAGTTGGTCGCACAACAGTTAACACTTCTATGTTGACAATGGTGGCAAACAGCTTTAAGTCACAGTACCAACCATTGAAATTAATTTATTCCTAACAGCAAAACTGTGGGTTGCCACAGTTTTACGAATAATTCATCGCCCACTCATTGACAGGAAAACTGTGGTATTATAGATATGACAGTCATTGTATTTATAACCCATGTAAATTCATAAATGTCAAAACTTCAGTTCCATGCATAGCCTGCTGTAATATTTTTTTTAGAGATACGACAATTTTACTCTTCGATAGCTTATGAAATTGTCATTCTGGATGTGGACTTACCTCAAAACTCAGTTTTTGGGAGTTACCACAGTTTTATTCTGGGGGTGCGATATATGTTTTCGGCTCCTTTTTTCGTGATTACCTACACCCGAAGATTGTCGGTCGAATTTCGATACACCCTATATATAATTTTTACATGTTGGCTGACCTTCGTAGCTTCATTTACCCCGTACCGCTTGTGAGAATGGAGAACTGTGTGAAGGTGAGGCGAGCGGTAATCCCAGAACCTCGTGGAGATTTACAAAAGGATGCCACCGCGTGCCGCCACGATAAGTCCATCGTGATTCGCGCGCTCCTCACCTTGGGCGGATTGAACTTCTGATGTTATCTTTAAAAGAGATTTCTGGTCGACGCCATATCATCTCTCAGCGTGACTCGGTGGTGCGGGGGAACATTCGAGATCGGACCAGTGAAGACTATTCAAGCTGCGACGACGGGCCTCCAGGCGGGTAGTTTTGAGAGTTGAGGGTTCGGGGGATTGTGCGACCTTCAGCGAGATGCACGCGAAGCGACGAGCCAGTAGAGCGACGAGTGGCAAGGAAAGTGACCAGCGGGAGTGCAGTCTATGGACTGCGAGCATTGATACAGTGAAGAGTGAGACTGGCGGGCGGGACTGTCGAACTGTATGCGTGAGTAACAAACATTTGGAATGATGGAAAAAGACTGCATATGTGTAAACAATGAAAGTGAATAAAAACGAATATAGAGGCTTTATCAAGGACTTTAATTATAATTGAGATAGACATAACATACTGCGCTCATAGCGTTTAACAAACCTAATACACCGAGAGAAAATCGTGCAAAATATTTGTTTGTATAAGGCCAACTATATATATAGTTGCCCTAACAACATATAATGTTGAGCAAACAAAATTCGAAAAGTAACAAAATTACTTTTGTTCGTCTAACAAAATATATGCTTGAATAAACAAAATCTCTCTTTTTATCGAAAAAAAATTAAACTGTCAACTGAATATTTTGTTGAATCAACTCTGTATATTTGTTTGGCCTCTCATTTGACTGCCTTCGTACAAAAATACAGCTCGAGAATTTGTTTGTATTTTTTGTGATAGTTAGTAAAGTTGGTGCATCTACTGATGCTTTACAATCGTATAAGCACATCAATAACAAAAATGCAACAAGAAGCTGTAAAACATGAAATATTTGTTTGCACACGTTGTCCAATATTTGCAGTATATCTATTTAAAAGCTTTCGCTTTGGCTGAGATTACTAAGGCGTAGCGCTCGGACGCAGATGATGAAGGGTTCGAAACTCGGTCGAGCCTGTAACTTTTCTTTATATCGGCCCAAGCTATTTAATGCACATGTAGCCAAACTAATCTTTAGCTGCACAAACCAAATCTTACAGTTTGGGGCAACCGAGCGAGAACAACGAGATAATTTGGTTTCAGCAACAAAATATTTCCTTGCCCCTAAACAAACAAATAACTTGGTTGCACCAAAGAAATCTTGTTTGATTCAACGAAACCTTTTTCTCCGTGTAGTCGCGATAGATAATTTATTGTTGTAAATAATAGCTGTGTGACTTAATTAAAAACCATATTTAGTTCCCATATTTTTTATTAAGACATCCGTGCCTCACGATCTCGGATACGCAGCTCTGGTCTCAAGCAAAATTATATATGTATGTTTGTAACGTATAAATTGCACTTAAATAAGAAATCGACTTTCAAAGTTAATTGGGCACACTTTAGGATATACTTTCATCGCTCATTTTGTACCCATGTGCCATGAGCAAAAATATAAAATTAACATTTCGATGGACCTGCTGACTTTATTCTTACGCCATCCAAGTAAACCCATGCAAATTTTTGCAATATAAATACTTCTCTAATACGCAAATTCATATTTAAATGTGTGTAAGACATAAAAAATTAATTCCACTATCCATGATTTTCAAACATAGCACTCACATAATAACGTCTGGTTTTAAGATGTATTTTTAGTAATTCAATGCCAACTTAACTAGGAATTTGCATGCCAACTTTTTTCAGATTTCCCGTAAGGAACACTTCCAGCATCTCGACACTCGACACACAATCCAGTGAAATCATCAAGGCAAGTTATTATTAAACAACAGTTCCAAATAATATATGTAACGTGCAGAAATCAGTAGTACATGTTAATCAACGTTTATTAGCAGCGTATAAATTAGCAAAATATTATTTCCCGTTAGAATATTCTTAATTAGCCAGTTTTTTGGCTTCAGAGTTTAATTTTTCATTTCTTATTCTAACGAAATATAAATCAAGTTACCTAAGTATAATCGTGGAAGTAGTATATTAGTGACACTGTGTTTAGTAATACTAAGTTTATTTTAGGAGAATTCTGAAATATGTGATTTAATGTCTCCTCGTTCTGTGGCCGTCCGGGGTAATTCTTTCAGCCTCGAGATACGAGAAGATTGGCGACCACGCCATTGTATCATTTAGCACACAACACGCAGTTGTGTTGTTACAGAATTTCTCACGTTACCATGGACAGCCCATATAGTAAATATACTCAAGTTTGCCCATCGCGTGCTCGCGAAACGCACACTTGAGAGAGATGCGAGGCTATAATCCATTCACGGTTACTTCATCTGATGCCCTTCTAAAGTCCTACTTACAGGATATTCCTCCGCCTAGCGCAAGCTAAGTCCGGAAAATTACACCAGAGGACAACGCACCGAATTCCTGCGCACTTATTTTGCATGAGAACTAATTATTTCTGGGCGCTACCAACACTGATATTTTCTCACTGTTTTAATTCGTGTTTATTATAAAATTTAAAAAAAAATGTATAAATAAAACATAGGTTAAAAACGCTTGAGACATGGCTCATTTAGGAAATAACTAGATACGCGATACGTGGGGTGATTTTTCAAAGGTTTGCGAAGAATCTGTGCGTGGACTATAGCAGCGGGTGCTGCAGATGAGTGGTTCGAGCCTTGTCTCCTTACCCACCGCTACGAACCTTAGTGAAATATCCTCCTTTACGTGTGAAATAGAGCGGCACGAAGCATGCCCGGGGAAGAAGGAGGCGATAGGAAAGACGGGGCCCGGATGTCTGATGCCGACGAATCGACGTTCTTACAGTGCGTGGAGTGGAGCGGAGAGCGTTTAAAACTGCACGCCCTTGCAGTTTAAAACTGCACGCCCTTGCAGTTGGTAGAGGGAACCGGCGACGACGAAAGTTCCCGCTGCATCTCGCGCGAGCTCCGGTCAGAATCACAACCCTGCGAGTTCATTTCGCGGCGTCGCTGACGCCCGGGCATGGCACTAAATGAACTTATTATTTCAACCAGAGGATGCCCGTTTCTGTACTTTCCCCGTGAGTTAAATGGCAGCGCGCTTTACCGCCGAGTCCCTTTGGAAGAGGTATTGTCTCTGACTTCTCTTCCTGTACGAATAAACTCATCGCTTCTAACACTGTTTCCAAATTATAAGTGATTAACTAGCTCCACAACTTCAGAATCTCTTCCTTGAAGGTCATCTCATCATTTGGGAACATGGGTTTTTAGTTACTTACAATATTGTTTCCCAAGTTTGTTTTACATTTGCAATTGACAAATAAAAAATAATTCAATCAATGTACGATAACTTATCCTTAATCAACTATTAAGATATTCGTTGTGCGTTAATTTTACTGCCATTCGATTTGAACATGATTTGTGCATAAGTTTCTTATACATGTTCGAATGAGTGTCATTCGCTTTAATTTTTAAAATGTAATACACGAAAATGTTTCAGCCATCACGAATTTAATAGTATTGTGTGATAGAATATAATGTCTAGAATGACAATGAATATTAATATTTTTAATAAGTAATTCGCACTTATCCTCAACGATTCGCCATCACAGAACCAATAATAAAAATTATGAACTCTCGCTACTATTACTAGGAACTTTGCCTAATAGTACACACAATATCGTGCATGCAGCTATCCCAGCTGGTGTGCGCTGAAACTTAGCAGCAATAGGGCCAACTTGTTGCCGCAGGCGAAATACCAAGTCTGTGGGATAATTGAGAGGGCTCAGAGTTAGTCGTGTGATATTTTGAAGTTTTTACTGTGTGATAAATGTTCGTGAGGGATCACTCCAACGACGGATTTCAACAAGAGCTGTCACATTCTTACTCCATGAATAGTGTCTTATTATAACGCAGTGTCGGGAGAGTCTGTTTTTATTTTAGTTCCTTGATATGGTTTTCCATGACAATTTCCGCTATATTGTTTCCCTGTATTTGCTTAACATTGCCCACTAATGTTGTCCTAATAGCGCATTATGCGATGTTAGAAACACCCGAACATTGCATGTCTTGCAACATAGTACATGATGAATGTATAATAGAATAGGACATGTTAATTTCGTACAAAAAAATAATAACTTAAATTAAAAAATAAAATTTAATGAAAATTACTTTTATAAAGTTTTAAAACAACGAGCAATACATGTGACAAGAGAAACACAACATCTACTAATTGTTAATCTTTACCAGAATTCACTAATTTATATTTCAAGCACAGTTTTAAGAACGATACAAACCGCAAAGAAAACTAATAAAAGCGACGTGAAGATATTTGGCCAGCTCTTGACAGCCGATGAAAGTGACAGGTGAGTAGAGACCAGTGTCAGAATGATTGGGTGGGGGAAAGGGAGATCCTCGAAAAAAAAAAAAAAAAACCCCCGCCGACAAGCGGTATTGTCCAGAACGATTCCCACAAGCGAAAATCCGTGAATGACCCTGCCGGGGATTGAACCCGTTTCGCCTTGGTGGGAAGCGATCAGGCTAACTGCTCTGCCGAAAAAAAAAAATCCAAGAATCTAGGCATATATGGACATGTAAGTTTACTGTGCGACTGTGGCGCTGTCGCCGTCGACATTAATCGATTATTGAATACCTCGTACTATCGAAGTGGTATCCTCGGTGGCGTCTCAGCTCCCCTCCCTTGCCTTCCCCTCAATTCCCACCCCTCTATTCCCCCCCTAGTGCGTCACTGTTTTCTATGAAGAGGGGTTAGTTAATTTAAGGGCTTGCACGCCCATGAAACTCAAGAGTTATGTTTAAACAGGCGACATACTTGGGGTTGACGCTTAAAGTCGTGTTGAGGCGAGTCGCCGGTGGAAAGGTTGAGCGCCTTGAACGTAGTGGCGATGGGGTAAGTGGTGTGTAAGCAACAGTCACCCTTATAGCTCACGCGTCTCGAGTTTTCGAACGGGCAAAATGCATAGCTGGAAGCAGGTGTAACCCTTAAACCCTACCCGCCCAACTACACTCCCCTCTTTCTGGAGGAAGTTGTGAGGTTTTCAGTCATATATAGTACACCCCCTCTCCCCCCCTCGTGTGAAAACAACAGTCGTCGACCCTTTCGGGAGTTAGTCCATATTATTGGATGCCCAAGCTACAAACTCTTCGAAAAACCAGGGTAAATCCTACACTCGCAGAAGCGGCGTATATAGAAAGCAGAATGAGTATATCGCTTCTTCATATCGCGGCGGGGGTGAAGTGCAGCTTAACACAGGGGTATTGAAATTCGATAAGGGTGCAGCGAGATGAGTAAGGAGCAGCGCTGAGAAAACTACGTGCAAAAACCCGGGAATTGAACACGCTTCGCCGTGGTGGGTGGGACGCGGATGCTCTAGCCACTGCACCACCACGGCTCCTGATTTGGAAAGTTTTCCAACAGATTACCACATATGTGGAGTTATGTCATTAGAAACTGTAAAACAAGGGCTATATCCTTTTTTTGAAATAATGCGTAAGCTAACATATTTGCCTGTACAATAAAATTAAAAAATAATAAACATGCAATCTTGTAAGTGTGAAAGTCTCTAGTGCAATACAAGTTTCGTTACGAGAAGGAAACGATAATGTGCAGATTGAAACAAAAGTGTTCTTTCTGAGACATGCTCAGGTTATATATTGACGAGATAACCACGTGCTTATGTTGAAAGGTAAGAATTAATGCCTGATATACACAGAGTTTTGTTTACCTGGATAACCCTGTTGCCATAAGGTGGCAATAATATGAAAGTTATCAGAGCAATATGTTTATTACTCATCTATTATGAATTTTTATAACATAATGTTGTTAGTTGATATGTGTTACCTTATCAAACGTTACATAAATGGTAAAATTATATTGATAAGAGCATTGAAGTTTATTGAACAATATCATGGTTACAAAGCATGCTCAAAGTTTGAGCCCTTCTTTTCCACACATACATGAAGGCGACACTGAAGGGATTGGTAAACACGCTTTAGTACAATAGAAATTGTTTGTTTCGTCTTACGTACATTCTGAAAATGTAGCTACAGCTATCGGCCATTTGTCTCGTCATTACAATACATGTATGCCTTTAAATGAGCCCACAAGTTTACGACCTGTGACCTACATGGTCATGTCACTGGGTCTCCTCTTCCAATCCAGCGCTGAGGGTATTTTGTGTAAGAGTAAGAAATAAGTGCTTTGTTGTCACGACACGCATGTACCACATTTTACAATGTAGATGCATGTTATACAACTTCCAATAGATTTGGTATTCCATTCTCTAAAGAAGGTTCGGTAGAAGGCTCCATTGGAGACGCCCAGAAAGGACGAAGATGTCAATTAACAAGTCACCTACAATGCCCTCCCAAATGCTCAGCGAGAAATGAATTATGGAAATGTTACTCGCGAATTAAAAACGGGGCCACGGTGGCTCAACGGTTAGACTGCTCGCCTCCCACCAAGGCGAACCGAGTTCAATCACCGGCCGGCTCACTCCCGGATTTTCGCAAGTGGGAATCATGCCGGAAAATGCCGCTTTTCAGCGGGTTTTCTCGGGGAACTACCGTTTTCCCCCGCCCTTGCGTTACGAAGCTGCTCCATGCTCACCTCACTTCACCCGCGTCGGTTCTCAAGACCTCCCTGTCAAGAGCCACCCATATCATTCAACTCAACTCAACTAACGAAAAACGCCTGATTTTAAAGTATAGCCTGCTCAGGTTGCGTACCTCTCAGGCGTTAGTATGCACAACTTTCAACATGCACATACTGATATATCGAAAACGGTTTACCTGAGCAAGTTCCGACAAGAAACCATTTTTATTGATTTTCACATGCTGATTACGCTGCCTCCGCGAAACGTACAGCACTGTGTTTCGAAATTACAGGCCAAAAGAGAGTTCCGACTCCCCTTTACGCACCTAAGGGTTGATTTTATCTCCACATTCCCACATGGTCAAGATATCCCTTTTAGTTAGCTGTGTTCAAATTTTTGTGGCGTAATATCAATGTGTGCGAAATTTAATTTTCAATTCGAATTTCCGGGGCACACAAAATTCACATTTCTTAATTTATAAAAATACACCACAATACATTTTCGAATTACTTTCTCGTAAGGAATGGCCTCCTTAAACTTACACGCTCAGTCCTGAGTCATGGTTGATCCTGAGCTACTGGTACAAACTCTGTGACGTGATTCCTTATGAAAAATGAGATAGAAAACTTTACACGACCTATGTCGTAAGGTTATTCATAGGGATGGTTGGTTTCCTTGAAAATTAATATTTCAAGTGGTTTTAATTCGAAATAATAAAACTTATTTGAGATAAAAAAAAAAAAACAATTCCATGAATACTGTTGTCATTAATCGAGATTAAAAATCTGCGAACATCATACCCATCAATTGAATACTGTAACTAAGGAGTTCCATGTTATTAGCAAACAAATATATGCAACCCCTGGGTGATAATAGCTTTGAATGAAGTCTAATTATGTTTACATCGATGTACAAAATGTTGTCGCGTTGGCTTAACTCTCTCACACGAACGGTTGTCGAGGAAGTAGACAAAGTTTGTGACGGTACCTGAAAGGCAACGAGTTTCTCTCTCATTCACCCTGTGTGTGTATATATATATATATATACACACACACACACACGTGTAGCGATAGAGAGAGAGGAGGAGGAGAAAAGGAGGTGAAATTCTAACAAATAATATATGCATATACACACACATGTAGCATAGAGAGAGAGAGAGAGAGAGAGAGAGAGAGAGAGAGAGAGAGAGAGAGAGGAGAAAAGGAGGTGAAATTCTAATAAACTAACTTGCAGTGCTTTTACTTCCGTGCACTGAGAGAAAATCGAACAATATATTTGTTTCTATACGGCCAAATTTATATTTAGTTGCCCTAACAAAATATATTGTTGAGCAAACAACAAATTAAAAAGCAACAAAAACATTTTTCTTCTTGTACCAAAAAAAAATTTGAATAAACAAACTCTCGGTGTTGGGACAAAAAAAAATTATACTGTCAACAAAATATTTTGTTGACGAACTTGATATATTTGTTCGGCAAGTCATGTGACAGCCTTCGTTCGAAAATACAACTCGAGAGTTTGTTTGTATTTTTTGTGACAATTAGAATGGTAACCGAGGTTATAAGCCCATCTATTGATGCTTAACAATCGTATAAACACATTAATAAAACAAATGCAACAATAAACTGACAAGTAAAGCTGTAAAACTTGAAATATTTGTTTGCACACGTTGCCCAATATTTGCAGTATATGTACTTGAAAGCTTTTCGGCGTACTCGGTTGTCACGTTAGAAGAGATTACTAAGGCGTAGCGCTCACACGCCACTGATCTAGGATTGAAAACTGGCGTCAACTCGTAAAGTTATTTTTATATCAGCCGAAATGGTTTAACGTATGCGTAACAAAACAAATCGTTAATTACAGCAACGAAATCTTACAGTTTGGGGCAACCAAATGAGAACAACTAAATCATTTGGTTTAAGCAACCAAATACAATATATAATATTGCCCGTATACAAACAAACAATTTGGTTGCACAAATCAAATCTTGTTTGATTCAACAAAATCTTTTTCTCGGCGTAGTCATAAAGCGTTTTCTCTTTCGGGAAGTGAAAATCAATTTTTGAAGTGTGGACTTCTGTTCGAACTTTTTGGGAAAACTCATCGAATACCAGTTCTAAAAGTATTCCACTGTAAAAGGAAGAAGAGATAGACTGAGAATATAAAATCTTATAGAAACACGGTACTGTGGTTCCAATAATTCTTCATGTTTCATTTGAGTTCAAGTCTTCCCGTAGTGTGCACGGATATGTTTTTTTTCTTTTACGAAAATTTCGGGCTAGGTTGTATTTCTAAGAGCTTTATAAATATCAGACGTGGGGGGGTACCGATATTAATTAATGATATATAAATCAAGTTTGATATTTTGTCGTGTTTTTGAGTATAGCATACGTTTTCAAATTTTAGAACAAATGGTTTCGTTATCATTTAACGACAACGGAACCACAGAGGATGTCAGAACTCCAGTAACTTCGAAACCTGCGGAGAAAAGGAGGGAAGCATTTTACTCGGCATGCAGTATTCAGAAAACTGCGAGGCGTGAACGAGATAACAGCCTCTACACTGCACACTGCAAGGGAAATAAACAGAGCATAAAAGCAAGGAAGGAGAGCCCCGAGAAGCGTGCGGGCGAAGAGAGGGGTTGGAGCACTGATCCGATTCCCGCTAGCCTGCAAAGTAAATAAATCACACGACCCAGGTGTAAATAGTTTATAAGAGCCCGGGGAAGCAGCTGCTAGCTCTTTACACCAGCAGGCAAAGTGGGGTTTGCGGACCAGCGCCTCCGGCAAAGTTTACAGCCTTCTTGGTAGCAACCCCCATGGCAACTTGAATAGGGGAAAAATGAATCCTGCCCGAAGAATCCCGAAGTCGATGTTCTATGGTCGTACGACTTTCGCTTTCAAAACTATTTTTGCACATCTAAGCAGAATATGTACTACTTGTGCAATAAACAGTGGTGTATAGTTTTCTCTTTAGATATTGTACAAACACGAGTTTGTTTACATAATTTCATTAATATGGTAGTAGCCCATCCTTTTGTTTTGTATATTTGGCAACCACATCTGATAGTTCGTGACCGTATAGTTTCATGAATAACTGCACGAAATGGTTATGACGTATTTTATTTAAGTTCTTTCAAATGCATTTTGTGGTATGAAATAGTTGCGGATGAAATGTGTAATCAGTTAGATTTCGTTCCCCAGTAAAACGTAGGCCAGTTTTAAAACAAAAATAAAATTCAGGCTGGTGACGTGATACTATTTGCTGCCAACATAACGAAATTAATTTTTTTCTAATTTACTCTGTATTCTAAAGTTGGCAGTACATAGAATCCTACTTCTTTCTTTACGCCATTGAGATTCATTTATATCCTTGTATGCTGCCTAATAATAAGAGTGTAGAAATGTGGTATTACATAAACTATCTCCCCAAGCGCCAGATAAATTCTATGCATTTTTGGAAGCCGACACAGCAAAACTATAAAGGGAATTTCTTTCCAGATCGCGAGCAACTATTCAGCAACACCGACGCATTTCTTTCACATGATATCTTGTGATATGAGAACGTAGAGATTTACGTTGTCTTAAATAGCCTGGCTGATATACATATTCCCGGTGAAATATTTGCTCGTATAGTAGAAACATTTTCGTTGCATTGAAATTTCTTCGTTCTGTTCTAGTAGCTTTCCCGAAATAGTGGACCACGTTCAAACTCTATAGCGTTACTTTATGTCTCATGCTTCTTTAAGGAGTTCTTTGTCCCGCTATATGGGAATCACGGTTTTTCTGGATAGTTTTGTTTTGAAAAATGAAAATTACGGGCGTACCAATATACCAACTATATTTTGACGGTAAACAGCAAGTGTAGGGTCAATATAAAGTTGGGAAGTTAGAAAAACTAATATTAATTCCACATGGCTTGAGAAGGTTCCCTTTAAGAGCCACAGGAGCTTAGCGGTTACACTACTCGCCTCCTACCTACGCGAATTACCGGCCGGATCGACCCCGAATTTTCGCATTTTGGAATCGTGCCAGACGATGTCGCTAGTCGGCGGGTTTTCTCGGGTATCTCCCGTTCCCCACGCCCGTGCGTTCCAAATATCTTCACTCACTCCACCCTTAAGACCCACGTCTGTGGGGGTGAGGGGTGGGGGGGGGGTCCCCTGAGTTAAGGTGAGCCCCAGTCACGGAGGGAAAGGAAATAACTCGGGCTGGCTGCTCAACTCTCCAAAGTCCTCAGCGACCCCGCCAGGTGATGCTTCTAGCGTGTAATCCTAACGGCAGCCATGAGCCATGCATAATTCATCCCCCACACAAGCCCGCGCCACCCTTGACAGAGCAGCCGAGTGGTGGGGGGAGGAGTAGGGGGAGGTGTGAGACAACTGGCATGCTCACGGGCCCTTCCCGCTAACCCCCCGGCCAAATTGCCGCGACACTCATCTCACACTAACTGCTCTATTATCTCACGTACCCGGGCACCGTGTCTGTACTATGGGATTTGGGCGGGAGCACGTTTGGTAAGGGGGGGAGGGGGCTTAAAGGTGTGTCTGAATAATTTAGTGCGGAGTATCACCGCAGCGTTCACAACCTCCTCGCCACCCGTATCCTATTGAGGTGAGGTGGTAGGACGGCGCCATCCGAGAATGCAGCGGCCCTCAGTGCACCGCGTGCGGATTTGTCGGCACACACACACGTGCTGCAGTAGCCGCGTCACTGCAGCGCTACTGTAACTGCAGTGCAGCGGTTATCGAGGCTCCCTGTTGGGTTCACAACACAAGAAGCGAAGCAGGGGAAAGTTTCTTACACAATACAAAACTTTAGCATTTGACTTTACGTTTCCTTTCCTCTGGCGAAACCACCAATGCACAATACAATTGTAAAGTCAGAGTTCAGACAATTGAACGTAGGTTCTAAGAGCTTCGTAAATATGTGTACCTTGTTATGTAAATAGTTTTGATATTATCCAGGAATACATTTTACGTACTTTTTTTTAATTGGCTTAAAATTTATATTAAAAGTTTATTTCAAAACAAAAAACTCATTTGTTTACGTTATTAAAATATGTCAAGTTATTTATTTCCTCTTCACATTATATTTGTTTGCCATTTATTTAATTTAAGACGAAATTTGTTTAATATACCCTACAATAAAATACTACACTTTCCACATAACCTCTGTTAGATTCTCGGCAAAATGGCTGCTTGACTTTAACTTTAGATTTTAACTTTTCGAAATCGTAAAGTCAAGAGTGCTTGACTTTACCTTTGACAGTTCCAGTGTGTCAAGCTCCATGAGAAACAACATGCCGGAAAGCAAAAATGAAGTCAAATGTTGAAGTTTTCAAGTTTACGTAGAATACCTAGGTCAGGCTGGCACAGTAGTGTTGCGGCAAGTTCATCAACATCTAACGGCAGTATCTCCGCCCAGGCTACAAGGGAGAGCCAATAGGAATCGAGGATATCGGACAAGGTGGATGTGAACGAGAAGTGTGGTGGACACGGCGGCTAGGCGCCTGTGTGTCAGTCGGTGTAGGTCCTCCCTGAACGGCGGTCTCCGAGCGGCGACTGGCGATAAGTGTCTTACACTAGGGTGAGAGAGCGAGCCCGGAGCCCTTATATACTTGTCCTCCCATAAAAGATTGTCCTTCACACCTACCTCGATCCCTAACCCCACCAACCACATCACGCTGTAAGTATTGTAAGTTGAATACGTAACGATCCTTATGCTTAATTAATTGTCCCCTAACTTCCCTTCATGGATTGCATGAATTATACTTAGGGAAATTTCGCGAAATATTTCACGACCAGATGTATTTTATGATACTTTAGCTCAGGTCCACTTTTGTGATTGCGTGCGCTGTGTGTTATGCGTCTTAGGTGTCTACCCACGTATCTGAGACGTACAGTATGAGAGTGACTTAATTCTGATTGGCCGGTCTAATAACCAAATGGCTTCTCGCAAACACACGCCGCCAATAAGCATTGGGGAACTGTTGGTACGCTCGTAGGGTATTGAAATATAGCCATGTGCGGAAATATTTTAGCAATATTCGGGTGTCTCTAACTATACTCATCTTAAGGAAGTATATAATCCCATTTACCTGGAGTGAGTGAGTGAAGAGATTCGGACGGCTTTTAACATCCAGGTCTTCAGAGCCGATAGGGGCGATTGAGGTGGGTATGGAGCAGCACCGGAATGAGAGGGCGGGGGAAGCGGCATAGTCCGGCACGATTCCCACATGTGAGAATCTGGAGTGACCCGGCCGGGGATTGAACCCGGATCGCACTGGTGGGAGGCGAGCACGCTAACCGCTCAGTCACCGTGGCTCCCACCTAACTGGAGATTGAACTGCGTTGCAGAGTGAATTGCGGCGTTTTCCCACGAAACTGTTATACGCGCGTACAGCGTGCTGATATACGAGGAAGAGCACGCACTTCATAAGAGTCCTGCTGCGTGCTTCCAAAACGTCACGCACATTAGAGTGGAGATTGAACTGCGTTGCAGAGTGAATTGCGGCGTTTTCCCACGAAACTGTTATACGCGCGTACAGCGTGCTGATATACGAGGAAGAGCACGCACTTCATAAGAGTCCTGCTGCGTGCTTCCAAAACGTCACGCACATTAGAGTGGAGATTGAACTGCGTTGCAGAGTGAATTGCGGCGTTTTCCCACGAAACTGTTATACGCGCGTACAGCGTGCTGATATACGAGGAAGAGCACGCACTTCATAAGAGTCCTGCTGCGTGCTTCCAAAACGTCACGCACATTAGAGTGGAGATTGAACTGCGTTGCAGAGTGAATTGCGGCGTTTTCCCACGAAACTGTTATACGCGCGTACAGCGTGCTGATATACGAGGAAGAGCACGCACTTCATAAGAGGCCTGCTGCGTGCTTCCAAAACGTCACGCACATTAGAGTGGAGATTGAACTGCGTTGCAGAGTGAATTGCGGCGTTTTCCCACGAAACTGTTATACGCGCGTACAGCGTGCTGATATACGAGGAAGAGCACGCACTTCATAAGAGGCCTGCTGCGTGCTTCCAAAACGTCACGCACATTAGACACGTCATTTCAGAGCACTTCGACAATGCCGAAAGACGGCTTTTTCAAAGCGCCGTGCCTCAAAATATACGCGTAATTAGAGACCTGAAGGATTCGTGGATTCATTGTGTCACAAGGTAGGATTTAAAACACGTGGTTTACCTGTCTTTAGCCATTGGTCCAAGCGATGTTTAACGCCTCCCGGAGAACGCTGGCCCAATCGTCGCCTTCTACTGTGACAGCGGACAACTAATGCGGAGTTGATATCGGAATAGTTGTACATAAGGACGCGTTTACACAGCGACAGTAATTCGCGATAGTTCCTATCGCGAAAGCTACTCTCGCAATGCTATGGCCGTGTAAACTGCACGATAGGTATTGTCCTACAGTCGCGATATCAGCTCCAGCTGGATAGTTGATAGTTACTGTCGTGACAGAACATGCAACAATCGTGTAACTATTGTAGTGTAAGCCGTGTAGCATTACTATCATGATAGTGCTGGTCAAAAAATCTGTACATGCGTTTACTTCGACAGTAACATTGCAGAATAATTTGGATTCTGTTAATATCTGTCGCGGTTCTTACACTATGTGGTGATATGACAGGGCGTATATTGTCATTTAGGTATGACACGACAGTATTGACAGCATATTTATTGTCATATAATAAACCACGGGAACAATATATGTTTACGTGTCGTTAATATCCTGTGACGATATTTAAATACCCCAACAGATAGCATATTTTTTGTCGGACATGTCCGTTTTGAGGTTAACTATCACAGTGTATGTAGATCATGTGCGCTAACAGGACCTATCGTGGCAGCTACAGTCATACCATTCCGTGATAGCTGCCATCGCGATAGTTACTATCACCATGTAAACGCAACTTAAGACTGCAGGTCACTGAGCTCGCGTATTTTTCAGGTCTCTATGAACTAGCTACTCACAAAACTAGTCAAGGAGCCTGCATTGAACCTTCCTGCAGATCTTCCCAGCAATAAAAACAACAGGGTCGCCACTGAAAGTCCCATGGGTACACGCAGCACGACGAGAGCACTGCACGCCAGTTCAGAGGCTTGCGTGCTTAGCGGTGGCGGTGCGCTTGATACGCGTAGCAGTGTCGACCTTATCGGCACTGCGGCTCTCGACGCGCCTTTTGCCCCGGGCCGACAAACGGTGCGCTGCGCACTATTGAAATCCGTCCTTGAAACCTACCCACATGGTCGTGGGCCTGATCATCTTACCCATGTGTCGTGACCGACGCCTGAAATTAATACAAGATCTAATGTTTGGCAAATTTGCTCATTCTTACACTCAAAGGGTGGGATGGACCCCCTCGTCCAAGGTCAAGAAGCGAGGGAGCGATACGGGCGACACTAACACGCACGCCTAGCGCCTCGTCGCTCCTACGCGCAAGGCGTGCAGTGCAGTGTTTCCGTCGTGACGGTGTACTGTGCAAATTAGATCTGAAACAGTGGAGTTTTGTTACACGCGATGAAAGACCACAGATTAAACTACGCCCGTATCTTTGTACTATTCTCTTGCCGGTTAAGAAAACTGCATAGGCAAGTTTTAAATATGCTATATTTGACCATTTTAACACATCTTTTTTCTCCAGGAATACACTTTATATGACAGAAGTAAAAAAAAAAAAGGCCCTAGATGACAAGTCGTATTTGTAGAACATTTATTTACAGAGATACGCGTATTCATGCAAACAACCATTCCTCAAAATACGTGGGTGTCCATCACAATGTTAACGTGCATAACAAATATTAGACAGCAGAAGAAATAATTTCCGTATTCATAATTGTTTACCTATCACTTTTCAGTTATCATTAAGCCATAGAACTACTTTCTTTCTGTAGCTACTAACTTTAATGAGCGCATGTCATCCAGTGTGCCCGTTGAAATGTATGCAGGTAGAGGCAGTGATAGTTTTTAAGTTTTATTTCAAAAGTTCGTTTACCGTGAACAGCCAATACTCTTCTTTTGAAACTGTTCAGTAATTTTTGTTAGGTGACTGCTTACGAATATCATTCAAGATATTTTTCGCCTTCGAAGTGTACTTGCTGCCTTTTGTTTTCGTTTGTAATGATTATTTGTTTGAATACAATAAATGGCAGAAACGGGTATTTTATAGTGATAGTTAGCTATGAAATTTCTCGAGCAAACTGATTAACATGCCTTCAAAATATGCCGCAGACATTTGTCTTTATTTGCACGCCGTAGAATGATAGGATGACCGCTGAGAATCTCAAGAGGCGAGACGACAACCTAGCTGTAAGCTTTGCTCATAGAGGCGATGAGGCATCTGATGGGAATGCTTACTTTGTCCTTAGCGCTCCCATGCTTCGAAACTTCGGACACGCATACTACTCCAGCAAGGCAGAAGCCCTTACGGTTGTTGGATACCAAAACAATAATTATTTTATAATTGTATCAAACATTTTTCAACCATTGCGCACTGAATTTGAAAATATTTTCCAATAACAAAGAAATTTTACCCTTCATATTTTTTTAATAGTTTGATGTGAAATCCCAAATTTTTCTTTTTTGCTGACATAATAATAACAATTATCAACGTTAACTAATGCTGCGAGCTATCGCTTGACGTATATGTTATCACCAAATAACAGTTAATGAATTTAAAAAAAAAGTTAAATATATGGAAAAATTTATTTTTAAATTTAACCCTATTTATATGAATGGCTGGTTATTTGGTTAGTACAACATGTCAAGCAGTAGCCCAATGCATTAGTTTCTTTTGTAAATATTTTCATTTATACAACTTAGATTGCATTTGTCATGTTTGCAGCAAAAGAGAAAAATAGGATTTGATTCAAAAAATATGAATTTGTAATTTGTTTTTATTTCAAGAAAACGACATCACATACAATGCGTACATGTAAATAAATGTCTCATACACATTAAAAATAATAATTTTTTTGCTATCCTAAGATGGCGTCTGCCTAGGCCGCCAAAATGGTGCACAAAGCTTCAGAAGAAAATATTTCGTTCGAAAACTATTCAACGTTCCTGGAGAGAGTCTGCTTAAAAATAGCATCTAAGAAACTATACACAACCGTATACAATTTTCAGTTCCTTAATTTTCCTCTGCGGCATGTTTTGATTGGAATGGAAACGACGGGAAGAACTCAGCACAGTTCAGTGCCCTGTCGATTGAGGCGACGAGACAGATTATTCGAGTTATTGGGTAACCCTCGATGTTCCCACCATTCCCACACACAATATTCCTTCTGCAAGACAACCTCCCTTAGGAGTGGGATGGTCCCCGCGTCCAAGGTCAAGAGGCGAGGAAGTGATACGGGCGAAAGGTGCGTGTTTCTCATTATAAGCTATTTTGTAAGCCCTCTCACTTGGAATAATAGTCGCTAATTATGTATTATTTTAGTCGTAGACGTTAACTTCTGGATGCGGTGGTACGTACACAGTCTGTATATTACCTACATAGTAAAATTTATTTTATGAGGTCGCTAGAGGATTAAAAATATCTGAAAGGGATAAGTAACTAGGGCCTCAAAAGTGCTCACTTTTCCGGGGACAGCCTATACGCTCCGGGTTTGCACTCGGGAGTTTGTTGAGCAGTAGCTGGCATTCGGGAGTGATTGTCTTCCCCCAACTGCCGAACGGTCGGGAGGTAAACGGTTGACGAAGGACGAGGTGGAAAAGGACGGACGTGGATTAGCTGGGACGGCAACCTGCCGAGGCGGGACGTGGCTTTGACGTTTAGCATTCTGTGAAATGACGGGAAATTAGGTCTCGTGGTTTCGACTGCTCGGGTGTCGTAGCCGCTCAGCGGGCGGTAGGAGAGGGGGCGCGGGTGAAAACCAAGAGGGGGGGGGGGGATGATGAGCACAGCAATGCGTTCGTGGGGGGGGGGGGTTGGAATCCGCGGGGAGGATTAACCGCCCCTACGGGAACAGTCAACCAACTCGCTGACCGCGATGGACAATGGGTCGGAGGTCCACGATGATTACGAATGCGGCCAGCAGTTCCATTAGCGAATCATAGCGTTCTCCCGGTCCTCTCCTTGCGCTTAGGGCTGGACGGAGGACCTTATTTCTTTTCATGAAATTAATATTAATACGGATACTCTATTATAATGTTTTCCTCGTACACGTGTATCTAGAACAAAGTGTTTTGCAGTTGGCTATACTGTGTAATTGGTTTCACTTTCTTCAAGGCTGTTCACGATAAAGTGAGCACTTTTGAAATCAACCCTAGGAAAAAGTAACTGTTCCTACATGCATATATTTTAACGGGCGCAATAATGAGTGACAGGCGCCTAGAGGTTGTTCGCGGTAAAATGAGCACTTTTGAAACCCCTGCTTGAGATCTACTTGTACGCTCGTTGTGTATCTCCCGCCTTATGTTAAATTAACATTGCCGTGGGCCCCGTCACTCTATTCATGCATTGATCAGTTGAAACCGTGGATTTATTGGAAAAGTAAATATTTTACAAATCTGGTCAATTCTACACTTATATGCATAAAAAAAGAAAAGGAAGGAATTAATTTTAGTTATCACAAATGGTTACCTGACACTTTTTATTCGACGTTAAGATACGGAACTACCTCCCATCCGTCATTACCAACTTTACCAGGCGTATGTCACTCAGTGCGCCCATTAAAATATATGCAGGCAGGGACAGTGACTTTTTTCTAAGGTTGATTTCAAAAGTGCTCACTTGATCGTGAACAGCCTATAGAGAAGTTGGTAACGATGGATGGAAAGTAGTTTCATACCATAACGTCGAATAAAGAGTGTTAGGTTACCATTTGTGGTAACTTAAAATATTTCCTTCGATTTCTGTTTTTTTTTTCTTAATGCATCGAAGTGTTAAAATGATCAGATTTGTAAATTATTTACTTTTCTAATAATTTCTCAGTTTCACTTCACCAACGCATGATTAAAGTGGCGTGTCTCGTGGTAATGTTGATTTTACATAAGGGGAAAGAATACGCATCGTGCATACAATTAGATCTTAAGCAGGGCTTTCAAAAGCGCCCATTTTACCGTGAATAGCCTATACCAATAGTTTATAAACCGGACTGTCGTATTTTAACTGGCCGAACATAGCATGGATTATTTTGCAAGCTAGACATGTGAGCGACGTTTTTGGTTGCCACAGGAGCCGTTTTCCAACTGAATTCTGACATATCTGTATACAACTCGTCGATGAATTTTCCCCACTTGGGATATAGCCACATCTCATAAAAATGTATAATTACCGATTTGTCACATTTGAGGCGGTATTGGATTAGTACATTTATCACTAAACGTTTTACTTCAAATTTTGCATTAAAATGTTTGCTTTGTTAGGCGATAACATATTACGTTATAAACTGAATAAACTTGTAAAAGTAGAGTATAGTGAAGTCGAGAGATCTATAGGGCTCTTAACAGCGGTGTATTGAAATCCTATATGGTTGAAGCGAAGTGAGTACGGAGCGTGGCCGGAATTCAAGTGCCGGGGAAACACGGGAGATCCCCGAGAAAACCCGCTGACTAGCGACATCGTCTGGCACGATTCCCGCATGCTAAAATCCGGAGCGGCCCCGCTTGGAATCGCCCTCTATGATGGGAGTCGAGCTCTCTAACCACTGAGCAAACTGCGGCTCCAACTTATAAAAGTGCGAATTATTTTAGAGCGATTAAAGAAAACACCCAACAAGAATAGATGTAAAAGGCTGGTTCTGGACCAACCGAATTTTTCATAGAAAACCATGATTTTGGAGCAAAAGGAACAAAAAACCTTAATTTTTCAAGTTTCCCAAAATAGTCGTGCAGGATTTGACACAAGGTAAAACAAGCAAAATTATGCAAAAATCAGGCTAAGTTAAGCTAAACTCAGTGAAATATTGAAAAGATCCAAATAAATAGAAGTTACATATTTTAACAAATTCGATATCATGTACAGATCTTCTATTTTTCATTTCTTTTGAGCCTTTATAAATTATAAAAACTTGTTTATCATTTATTGTTAAAGCATATTTATCAAACAGTTGTACATATCGATCGGATAATGTAATTTTATACTTACAATCTAGAATACAATGAATTCTTTTTCCAAACTTAGATTAATGAATTTGAAAATCTGTAGCAGTGAACCATTTATTTTTTCTAGATCCTATAGTTTAGTCAAGTCATACTAATTGTTTAACTTCTTGAGAAGTGATTCCATTTTTGTGTTATTTATAAAGAAACAAACTATTAAAGAAAAATATTTTTTCTTTATCTTAATAAATTAGTTATCTTAATAAATAAAAAGAAAAATGGTAACATGAAAATATTATATTTAAGCAATGTGGTAAGTTATTAAACATATAAATCTTTGCACCACATAAATACCCAAAAGATAAACATTTTAACATCTGTAAAAAATGTTGTAGTAAATATCCTAGTAGTCGTTATGAATTTAAAAAAGAGAAAGTAATGTGCGAATGTGGAAAATATGTTTATAACACCTCTATCGAAAAGCATAAAAATAGTAAATTACACAATCAAATATTAGATATTCTAAACGATAATCAACATGATAATTATCCAACAAAACATATAAAGTGTGTAATAAGAATAATTCTCTAAAATTATTTTCTCTTAATAAAATAGTAAGGACAAATTTTTGGATATCAATATTAAATAGTGGCGCTAAGTTTTTTTCGCCATCCTATTATTGCAACTAATATTTTTCCAACCTTGTTTTCCATGGCTAAATTATGTCTTTTTTGTTCTTATAATTCTTTTTATTTTTTATTAACTTGATCAACAGTACCATAAATTGCACCAGCTGCTGTTTCTAAACCACTGAGTGTGCCTCAAGCGCCAAGTATGAGTGGAATAATTCCTCCATAATGAAGACCATTTCCAAATTTTTATTTTACCGTCTTTTTGACTGTTGACAATGATAAAGTAATTTTGAATCTTTTTCCTTCTTTCAAATGTTTACTTTGTCTTGCAATTTGTTCTTCTGTTAGAAATTTATCTAAAACCAGATATTTTAATTCTTCAGAGAGAATATTGAAAGTTATATTTGTTATCTTCATTCATGAGGAGAAAATATATATAATCGATAAAACATTTTAAATGTTATTTACGAATTGATACATTTCTAAAGATTCTTTCCTTTGCTTTTTTTTTAATTCAATTGTGAGTTGAAAAAATTTATGTTTGATTGATAAAAGATTTTGATTGTTATATACGAATTGATTAATTCGTAAAGCTTTTTTTTTGTTTGCATTTTTTAATTCAATTATGAGTTGAAAAAATATATAATTGTATAATAAAACATTTTAATGCCCCATCCTAGTTTTCTTTTTGTAAACATAGTTGAGGCAACAGCTGCAGAAGCAATTTTTTCACCAATTGGTGTATTTTTATCTAACATAAATTCTTTTGCTTATTTTTGTAAAATTTTATCTGCTTCATGCCTATATTCTAAATATTTAATGATTTATATATGCAATATCGTGATATTTGCATCCACCATCTAATTTATTTATTCCAATGTCACCTTTTTCCAATCTTTCATTTAATTTTGTAAATGAGCCACAATAATTATAACCTGGCAAATGCAATTCGGGCAAATTTTAATTGTTTAATGTCCAGTTTATCACACCTTTCAATTAATGTTCAAAATTCCGAAATGATTGCGGAATTACATTTAAAACTCTTATTAAATATGGTATACATTTTGGATTATTAACAACAAAATCAGAAAATTTATTGTTTAGCATATTCATTATGTCTACTTTTTGATTGTAAAAATTTTTATTTTAAGCATTTCCTTCACCATGAATATCTAATAATCCATCAATTAAATTTCTAACATCGTCCATCCAAATATATTATTTCGGCATATCATTATATTTTTTATAACTTTTCCAGATTTAGGAGTTCTCGGAGAAAAAATTCTTTCTGGTGTATTTTGTAATGAATTTGACTGCGAATTTTTTAAATATTTTTCATAAATTGGTTTAATTATATTTTTTTGTATTTTAAATTTCTATTCGAGTTTATTTTCTTTTTTGGATTACATTCTTGGAATGCAATATTGGTATCTAGCAATTTTCGTGTAATTTTCATAGTCAGTATCAGTGTAATTATCTTTAAGATCTTTTTATTTTTCTTTTGTTAATAAATTTGAAAGTCTTTCAGTTAATTCATATTATTTATTTTTAACAGATATTTAATCATCATCAATTTTTAATTTTGTATCCCCAATGTAAATATTATGTCCAGCTCCACGTAAACCATATTGAGTATCAGTAACAATTATTCTTTTTCAAATTTCTTTTCCAAGATTTATAGTAAAAACACAAGCTATAGGTGACAAATTTTTCAATGGTACAATTCCCAATTGCTCTATGAGCTATTTCACTCAAGAAATATCCTTCTTATTTGGTTTCTTTGAAAACAGCATTTAAAGTGCTTGCGGTTTTTTTTAAATGTGACTTTAAGCAATTAATGCGGGACATTCACACGAGATTTTGTCAATTTTATTATTCCAAATTACTTTTATTATATTATTAAACTAATTTTGACTTGTCATCTAACTTAGTTGTGTCCTCTCTGAGAACCTCTGCCTAAGTGTTTCATGGAGAATAGAATTTAGTAATGTATCTCATATATCTTTTACTTATAAGTGAGTTATAAAAGTATTGAGAGTTTAGAGTGACAAACTTTCCTCCAATGATCAAACAAAGACTAATTTAAATGTTTGCAAATAATACAATTGAGTTTGATGTTCTAATTGTCGATTGATTTTGTTTTCCAAATGATTCTTATGTTTATGAGCAATTTAGTTTATTACAAATAGATAAAGAAGAAAATTATGCAAAAATATGAAAAATTAGGTAATATTGATGTTTGTTATGACTCTTTTCCTTTTCAGTTTTCTAGAGTAGATATTTAAAAAATGGACAGATTATTGAAGTTGTTGATAATCTGGGAATAGCTTCAACAATAATGAATACTTTGTTAAGATTGCCTGGTCAACACAATTACTTAGAATGGTCTTGTGTTGATGATTATTATCGAGTAAAGGCCACTCGTAGTGATAAACTAAAGGAAATAATCTATCCCCTCAGATATCTGTTTGGCTTTATCAATTATAACAATGAAATTTATTGGAAAGGTGGCTATAAAATTAATTTTTTTCGTGATTCATCAGGTAAATGTTTATTTGTTAATATAAATAAAAACACAGATGGCCAACTTGATTGAGATTATTCTGATCCAGGTAAAATTATTATTCAAAAATTATAAATTTTGTGGCCAATTGTTGAATATGAGTCTAACACAGCAATTGCAATTAAACAAAAAATATACAAAAACTCTAAAATTTCTATTGGTTTTGATGATTGGCAATTTTTTGCAAAGGAAGTTCCCAAGAATACAACTGTTTTTAACTTTGATATAAAAGATCAGATCATAATTTACAATTTGACATGCCCGATTTTGTAATTGTGGTTTTTAAAAAACATAAAAAATCGTGCTAGCCGAACTGATCATGCTTCTATGATTGACCACTCTTATGTGAAAAATATTTATGTTAAAAATAGAAGAAATTAAATTTTTCCAAAAGAAAAATGGAATCAAGATATTGCTAATAATTTTTGTGATAAAGCGTATCTTGCTTATAACGATTTTAGAAATTCAAAAATAAAACTAGATACTGTATGTACAAATAACGAATTTTATTTAAAAAAAAAAACGGTTCTAAACTTTGATGGTAAACCCAATCATTATTAATTTTGGGGTTGATTGTTCATATAGAAAAAAACTGCAGTTAAAGAAAAAATATATAAAATTTATGTGGATTTTGGTAGAAATGTGGAAGATGGTACAATTTGTAATGTTGTTTTAATTAGCCAACGAAATCTAACTTGTGATTACTTGAAAGAAAGAATTACTGAAGATTTAAAAATTTTTAATTTTATGAAATGGAGGATGTAAACGATTTTACAGAAACAAGAAAATGTTTCGATATTTTAATACAAGTTTTATATGTATTGTGTAGTTGTTTGGTCGAATAAAAAATTATTTTCAAATTCTAAATAAGTTTTTCCTTTCTATTAATAATTTTATTTTCTTTATAAATAAAACAAAAATGAACAAAATCATATAACTTTTAGAATGCTGGGATATCGAATATTAAATTATTAAAAACAGCAACTTCCATTGATAAAGAATTGGACCTTGTTAATTTCAAAATTGTTTTAAAATTCAATAAAAATAATTTAAGATCAGATAAATTCTTTAATTTTAAAGGAGATGTTTACCATTTGGATTGTTGTGATGGTTGGGATTATGGATTATGTAATGGTTATGGTTCGAATTTTTCTTTATTTTTTGACTTTAAAAAGTCTTATTGGTGTTTTACATTTGTTGAATAAAATCTATAAATTCTATTAATGTGTATCTTTTCATTTGATTTTGATCTTATTTTTCTTGATTTCAGCTCAAATTTGATTGCTCGCTTACGAAATCGCTATTTCTAGAAAACATGAAAAAATTTACTTGAAAAGGAAGAAATTTGCTTTATTTGGCTTAGAAATTTAATTTTATAATTGACACAAATACTGCACGCCATTTTTCAAAGATTGAAATAAGGTTTTTTGGTCCTTTTTTCTCCAAAATCATGGTTTTCGTTCAAAATTGAGTTGATCCAGAACCCGCCTTTTACATCTACTAACAAGGAACATTGTATTCAGGCTTTACAAGTGAATTTAAATCCAAGCCACACTAAACAGTCTTTTAAAACTAACTATTTTAGTGTTTCGGTCTGTTCTAGTCCGCAAAATGGTTTAGTGTTAAACACGAAATGGAATTTATTATTAAATCATTTACTGCTTTGATTCCTGTAGTACATCAAAGAATATTCAAGCAAAGATTTGTTCTTTGTAGGGTATTTGAAATACATATTTTAATTGGCAAGAAACTTTTTTTTACTGTAAATAAAGTTTCTTGAAAAATAATTATAGTAATTAAATTAATTTGCCAATGCGGAATGTCGCAATTAATAATGCTTGATTGTACTTAATTATAACAATAAAATTATTAATAAAAATTAATAAGTTAACGTTGCAAATAATTCTAAGATATTTAACTATTATTGCCATATCACTTGATATTTGCCGTCCCCTATTACTGCAAGAAAATACCGCCCTAATTCAAGGGTGGCAGTGTGAATGCCTACCCATTCAAGCGTACCGCTTAACCTTTTCACCTTTTCATAATTAGTGCACTGTTAAAATACGGTTGGCCTGGGTCTTTTACGCTAAGGCGTTCTTATTTGTTAACGTGCTCATGTTGACTTCTGAGATAAAAACTGAACAAGTTTAGTGTCAGGACGAGGCATGGCGGTCATAACGTGTCACTCCACTTTAATTTGTGAAAGGCGATGATTTAAGGAACAAAATTTTTTTGGGGTTCAAAATAATTTCTGAACTAATGATCATCCTCTTATTTGTGAAATCCATTGTAGATTCTGATATATTAAAATTAATGCATTAAAAAACTTCTTACTTTTGCATACATACCTCCCTTAGTAATCAGTAATTTGGGTAGTAAATTGCATTATAACTTTGTCTAGTTTTGCATCAGGAACAATCACAAATAAACTCAGAGACATGTAGTATATCGCTTCTAAATAACTACATTACTTACGCAGAGATGTAGTAATAGTGTAACAAGATCTTTGAGGCAATAATTAATGCTTTATTCTTGCCAGTTTACTTTAAAACTTAAGATAGTAAAAAAAAAAAAAAAACTTAAAAAAATGTTGTATCCTTTATATTTAATGTTTTGTTGAGGTAATTGAACAGAACTCATGTTGATGTCAATAACGTATCACCATTAACCTACAGTAAATATCCGTTCAGATTGCTGACATGTGTAATACAACTGTAATGACATCAAAGGGTTCAAATTATTGGATTTTTATTAGTTTTACTTATTCGGTAAACTATTTATGTTCACCATCTTCTCTTAAGTGAATAAATTTTAAATTTCAGAGGGTAGAACTGTTAATAGGAATATTAGTTTTAGACAAGTATCTCTTTTTTATATCCTAATAATAAATTTTTAGCACAAGATTGTAAGGATTACTCCACTTGATGCCAGCGCTCAGTAAGCTTGATTGTTAAAGTAAACCAATACATACCCCAGAAAATACCAAAAGATTTTAACCACTTGTTTGCCTTTTTAATAGTATTAAAAAAAGGGGAGTATGAAAACAGTAAGTGGGTTTTTGTTTGTAGAGGACAAGCTTAAATAATAAATATTTTTAATTTAACTGTATCATCTCTTGTTAGGTTCATCAGTTAAACATGGTAAATGCAACGTTCGTATAGTGATTGACATGCACGTGGGTTCTGAAATATTTAATGCCTTTGGTTAAAAATTTGCAATATTTATTCGGCGTTAACCTTAATCATGGATACTCAGTTGCGTTTAATCGTTGCTGTACGAGTATTTTGAAAACCGTTGAAAAAGAAAGAATCGCAGGTACTGTTTCAAACAGAGTTTATACACTTAAATGTTATTTTATTAAGATGTAATTTAACTACGACGAGCTCGCACAGTCTGTTTCCCTAAAAAGGTGAAGTTCACTTAATCCTTTCTTACTCGGCAGAGATGAAAATTTCAGCTACATAGAAATGCTCTGGAATTTCGAAAACCTTTACGGAATTGTCGCCAATTAGGGAACGACATCTGCAAATTCCGAGAGAAAGGAAGAACATCGTGTGTAAATATTACCATTTTTCCAGTTCTGCATAAGTTGTTAGTACTTGCACTTGATACAGGCACGCTTTACCATATGGTGACGTAATGTTCCCAGCTGATTTAGCACAGTACTCTTATTAATACATTAAATTGGCATGAATAGTGTTTTATTAATTTAAGAAAAATATTGTTTTCAATAATGCTACAGAAAATATTTAATATCTTATCCAGTTATTATATTTTAAAGTTAAATAATCAAATTTTATTTCTTGACGAGTTATAAGTGAAAATAATGGCATGCACAGTATGAAACTTAGTTCTCAAATGTATATTTCTTATTGACTATAAAATTAATTTCGTGAATTTTTTTAGATAATTGTTTTGTGTTTGGCTTGTGTTTTTAATTACTGTTATTAAGTAATGTTTATAATTTAATTAGGTTTTATATTGTTAATGATGTGATGCGAAACACGTGTTTAGTAGTGCATGTTACGACAATATGCATCTCTATAACAGCCTACATAATGTAGCTGTATTTTGTAATTCTAACTTTCCTACGATCTATACGGACTAGAAAAGACAGTTGTACCATTTTGTAATCGTTTTACTTGAATAGAACGTGTTACTGCGCTGTGCTCTATTTCGCCGCGCACTAAATGCCTGAGCAGCATTCCTATGTGTGTGTGTGTGTGTCTACTCTTTTGCATTAGTTTTACGTAAATAGCTGGACATTTACACTTACAATTTAAAAGCAAAATTGTGTTTTGATATTTATATCTTGTATATATTATTTTTTAATTTGTGTCTCTTGATATTGCAATCTTCGCTTCTTATTTGGTTTCTTTGAAAACAGCATTTAAAGTGCTTGAGGTTTTTTTTTTTTTAATGTGACTTTAAGCAATTAATGCGGGGAATTCGCACGAGATTTTGTCAATTTTATTATTCCAAATTACTTTTATTATATTATTAAACTAATTTTGACTTGTCATCTAACTTAGTTGTGTCCTCTCTGAGAACCTCTGCCTAAGTGTTTCATGGAGAATAGAATTTAGTAATGTATCTCATATAACTCTAACATTTAGATTCGGGAAGTTACATCCGGTATAATTAATACCTTAAGAAATGTTCATTTATTTCAAGCACAAATATTACACGTCAACCTGATCGCGAATACAGTTATATAATTTTAAGTTACTTGCAGATTTTTAAATATGTATTTAGAAGAAACTTTGTTGAATAATAAATACATAATAATTTTCGCAACAGCAGGAACATTATATTATCAGTTTTCCGAAAGTAGGTTTGGAGTTTCTAGACGTAACTTGTAATATATTTATGCTCATGTAGAGTTGGGCTTCTGGATATTCAGTGAGATAATTATCTCCATCAAGCAGTTAATGACTTCGTATGCATGCCCGTGAATGGAAAAAAATAATCTATCTTGGATAAAATGGAGGACACGCCTTTTGATGTTTTGACGGAAAAAAAGTTATATACCTTTTTTCTGGGAAGGGGTGGGGGGGGGGGGTGCGTGCGTTGGATGGAATCTGTATTGGGTGATCAGTTCTGATATTGCTTGTCATTTTTCATTTCATGTCTCCTTGATCAAACGACCGTTTCCCCGTGACAAAAATACAAGCGACCAGAGTTCGTTTTTCCTCTATTTTTGCAGGCGCTGCAATGATGACAACTCGGATGCTTTGTGAGAAAAACAAGAAAATTTTAAAAGGCTCCACAAAGGAAGCCGCCAATCGATAAAGACGACGTGTGCGTTTTGCCGTGTTACAGTTGAAAAAAAAAAATCAAACTCCCAATCACACTGATATTTACATTTAATCTCGTGTATTTCTGAAAGAATTATTATAACTCTGCTGAATAAAACTGCACGAGGAATCATCATTTTGGGAAGCGTATCAGAGCTGGTACATTGAAAAATAATAATTACCTGCTGGTGTCATCCTTTAGTATGCTGTACACAATCATTTTTTTTTTTAACTCGTACGTTAAAATCTACAAAATACGCTTTCACAAAAAAATACTAGCTTTTATTTTGCTTACCGTGTCAAGTGCTTTTCCCATAATAAGCATGTACTGTGCAGAGGACGAAGCGGAATTATATACGCCTTTTAATCGAGATTATTTAAGGTTCTTATGATTGGATAGGAAGTGACATTTAGACTAACTTCTCTGAATTTAACAACAGAGTCCGAAGTAAACTGATGCAATGAAATCTTGATTATTTTCATTTTCTGGGTGAAGAGTAGTTTAGTGCAACGAGAATTGCTTCACAGTACTGATTTTTACATTGTTGTATCGAATAATTTGAAAGAAATCAATTCTTCAATTTTTTTTTTTTTTTTTTTTTTCGCTTTCATCATCTCAAAAATGTGTACTGAGGACTTAAATGCTTCCCACCTTATTTTACTCTCCGTAAAAAGCTGAGTTTTTTTTTTTTTTTTTTTTCTCGAGATACAGGCGAGTTTCGTCGCCTCAGTTAGCATCTTCGCGGTTTCTTGACAACAGTAGTTCACAACTTAAGAGGAGCGTGAACCTGCGCGTCCAAGGTCAACAAGCGAGGGAGCGATACGGGCGACACGAACACGCACGACCAGTGCCTCATCGCTCCTAAGCGCAAGGCGTGCAGTGTTTCCGTAGTGGTTCTGCACTGTGCAAATCAGATCTGTGGCAGTGGAATTTTATTACATGCAGTGAAAGCCCACAGATTAAACTACGTCCGTATGTTTGTACTTTTCTCTTGCTGCTTAAGGAAACTGCATAGGAAAGCTTCAAAAATGCGATATGTGGCCATTTTCACGATTTTTTTCCATGAATGTACTTAATATCTTAAAAGTAAAAACATAGAGTCATAGATAAGAGTTTTTTACCTTTTATAGCAAAAGATTGTGTTTACAGAACATATATTTACTGAGATACGCGAATACGCGCAAACAACGATTTCACAAAAAGTGTATCACTTCACACTTCTCTTAAGACTATGAGATAAAGATGCTGTATATGTGTGTCTAGGGCATCTGAGGATCTCACCTGTTATTAGCTACCCAGCCGGCCAATGGGAGTGAATAATTATCCTGATTGGCTCCTGTGTTAGCCTATAAGTACAGAACTCTTCAGATTGGCTGAATTTCCCAATAATGTTAGAAGACTTTGTCTTGCAACTTGGGAGGTTTTTCTGTCTACATTTTCTGAAAAGAGGTGCCCAGGATTTCATTAAGTTTGCACCCATAATCTCGGATGGTATTTTGAGGGCGCTTCAAGAACTATATATTCTCGTATTGTCCTGGACCTGTGGTTGTTTACATTGGCTATGGTTTCGAACTGGTTGACATCTACTGCATGTATCGTGATGGCAGAATGCTCTGCTCTTGCAGAATATTTGGTTTACCTGTTTATAATCATGAACGTGTTCTCTTCGATCCTTATTACTATCCTTCTGCACGTCTGCCCAATGTAAACGACATTAAAAGAACACGAATATTCGTAGACACGATACAGTTAGGCAGGTGGAGCATTTTCTTTTATCAGAGCATTAATAGATTGCAGTTCATTAGAAGCCTTTTATAATGGGTGTACTTCGTGTTTCTTCGGTAGTCACATTATGCAATCAGACTCCGGAACATATGATGGAGAAATGCAATTTCTTTTTTAGATTTTTTCCCTTTTGCTTTTGGTGGTTTTCAGAAAACCTGCTACGTATTTTCCTTCTTTTATTTGCTGGCCTTGAAGGATGTGGTACGAAGCTTGAGCTCCTCACGAAGATTGCATTTTTCTCTTCTATATTGCTTACTCGGTTCACCGAAATGAAAATTACGGTTATTTTCTGTGCAAGTTGAAGGTGTGAATTAACATTCAGATATACGTAGGTGTGAGTAGATTCGCGATAGACACTGTACCCTAGTAGGCCATTTGGTTTCGTGGTTACCTTGTCATATATAAATTACAGATTTCCTTATTTTTCCAATTCTATTAGGAAGGCGACGTTAGCATCAAGGCGGTTAAGGTGCTCCAGAGACGGTTCGAGTTTGACGTCGCCATGGCTTGAGATGAAGATCGTGTCATCTACATACGCGAACCAGCTCTTGGAGTAGAGACAGAGGTAAACTCATGAACTTTAATTTTTATTTTTTTTTTTGTGATTGCACAAGGAATCCTTCGGAAAGTAGTTTGCCAGAATATGTAAAAATGAATTTCAATTTCAACAAACAAATGTTGTAGCCTTCGAGTCTATCATATACTCTAAAAAAGTTTTTGTAATTTTACAAGAAAAATTCTTAGAAACCCTGTAGCCAAGAAATTCATTTGTAAAATTACAGTTTCTTAGTAAAATCTGCAAAACATATATTTTTTATATTACAACTTATAATATTGATAAGTGTACACAGAATTTTTTTTTCTTCTAGAAAACAAATATAACGAATTAACAAAAGAGAGTCTCATAAAAATATCATTTAAAAATGCAAATCATAAAAAAAAACGCTACACTTTACCAGCATGGGGCCTAGACGCCACAGACCTTATATTACGGCCATGCACCCTTAACCCCTAGCCAAACTTGGCTCAGAATACTTATCGCTTATTTTTACATTAAATATAACTCCAAGTAATTACAAAATGTTAAGGAAGTTATTTTACTAAAAAGAATACATTTACCGGTAGTGTATTTCATTTTAAGAGATCTGTGTATCTAGGAAACATCAACAGTTAATGAGTAATACGGTCACGCTTGAATGGAATTGTCGTTTTATTATGATTATTTCAGTAACTTAAGCGTTTTACGTTATTCAAACTCGCAATACATTTATTTCTGCACGCAACTACACTTTGCATCACCCATAGTTTATTTATACACAAACAGCTATATGCGGTTTTACGTTGTTGAGTGTCCGCCATTTAGCTGAAGCTCGTGGACACGGGTCAGTAGAGCACAAACAATTCTTGAGTTCTACTACAAACATGGCCCTTGTAGATTTACAAACGAGTAGTTTTACAAAAAAATACTCTTTGTACTGTTACAAACATTTGAAAAACTGCACAAAATCTCTCAGCTACACAAACAATTTTGTATATTTTCTTAAATAATGTTTTGCAAATATACAGAATATAAACTGTAAAGTTACAAGAAAGTCTTTGGGGAACCGTTCAGAACCTTTTTTTGTGTGTAAAGTTACAATAAAGTCTCTGGGTAACCGTACAGAACTTTTTTTTGGGTAAAGTTACAAGAAAGTCTTTGGGGAACCGTACAGAACTTTTTTTGTGTGTAAAGTTACAAGAAAGTCTTTGGGGAACCGTACAGAACTTTTTTTGTGTGTAAAGTTACAAGAATGTCTTTGGGGAACCGTACAGACCTTTTTTGTGTGTAAAGTTACAATAAAGTCTTTGGGGAACCGTACAGAACTTTTTTTGTGTGTAAAGTTACAAGAAAGTCTTTCGGGAACCGTACATAACTTTTTTTGTGTGTAAAGTTACAAGAAAGTCTTATGGGAACCATACAGAACTTTTTTTGTGTGTAAAGTTACAAGAAAGTCTTTGGGGAACCGTACAGAACTTTTTTTGTGTGTAAAGTTACAAGAAAGTCTTTGGGGAACCGTACAGAACTTTTTTTGTGTGTAGAGTTGCCTTCAGTCTGGAGCTAGAATTTGATCTTATGCGATAAGAATATGGATGTAACAGTGGTCTTCAAATATAATAGGTTGGGTCTTGTTATGATCTCGAAGTATCTGGATAACTTCAGGCACCAACACTCTTGCGAACAGTTATACTACATCGAAAACAACCAATGAGGTGAGAAGAAATCAGGACGGAGCAGTGACGGAATGGAAAGTTAAGGAAAAATAGGAGCACTGCTGAGAACCGTGCTGAGAAGTTAGTAGTTCAACATTTACAGAACCAATAACCTTGCTCATCAACATTGAAATTTGATAGATTGTGGAAGAGAGGTTGGTTTTATTAAATAAAAGGTAATTTATTTTAAAACGTGGTTAAAATATACAAATATTTTTTTATTTTCTCTGCATTCGTCTGTTTTCAAGACTATATTGTTAATGAAAGACGCTATTTTTTACACAAGGAGTTCTGAGAGGAAGGAAATGGGCTGTATAATGGTTACTGAAAGAAATTTAGAGATTTTAATAGTTCTGATCTTTCTTCATATACTGCAGTATTTTTCTAGCTTTCACTTTCCTTTTAATGGTCATGGAAAGGGTTTTAAAGTGCTGAGAATATATCAGGTCTGCTAAGAGGATTAGAGGATATGAAGCTGTGTTCTACACACGAAAAACCGCCCTTCTATTGAAGCCCATCCACGCTTGAATAACATGGCCACAAAAATTACGTTCGTTTTAGACCATCGGCATTACAAAAACCAATGGCTTTGGATTTGCGAAACAAAGAAGGGAGGTTAAAATATTAAACATACGTAGCCCGTTTCTTTATCCTAAAGTCACGTACAGTACGTTTGAAAATGTACTAAAGGCTGGCACTTCAGCATTCGTGAAGACGTGTGTGTGAAATCTGACCTACAGCTTCTGAGTAAATATTTGCGTAATCGCTGTATTACCACGTAGGATGTAGTACAATATTTTTAAACCACAAGCAAGAAAATGAACAATATTGTGGCGTTTATTAAAATTTACGGAACAGCCACTGCAAATAATGTACACATACTCAGATCGCTATGTAAAGCAAGCTGGCAATGTGTGATAGCCCACTATAAACCGCCTGGTGAAATACGGAAGTGATATCAGGGCAGAAAGAATGCAGCTTGCTTTGTTGTTAGGATGTGTTGACTTACAGCTTCAGTGCTTTTCGACGAATTCAGCGGAGTGTGAAATGTACTTCTTCGAATGTCCAGACAGCTCCTGCTTTCTTATGAATTGAATCCATTTATAAAACTGGAAACCAGTTCGTTCGAATTCAGCTCGTATGAAGGTAAGCTTAGTATGAATGACAGCTGTGAATGTGTTCACAATATCGTTTCGTAGTGTGGCAAAAAAAAAAAAAACTTCTTAGGCCTTCCAAAGGGGAGTGAATAAATTTTGGGTGGCTCGCAAAAATAAACGTATTCACGCTGTTCCATTACATCACATAGACTCTATGTAGTACGATGAAATTATACTTTTATTTATGAGTTTTTTTTTACAGATTACTTGTAAAATAAACAACCACAGCGTAAAAATATTACAATAAATTTATTTTAATCGCATAATTAGGTGGTCAAGGCAGACGGAACTTGGCCAACAACAGGCAAGTATGTTGGTCGTACGTTAGCATTCCTGTTATCAGTATAACATTTTTTGCTGAAGATCTACGGAGACTCTGTTTATTTAGCATAGCGACGCGTGGAAACCAATCTGACTAGTAAATTTCAGTGTAAACCATGAAATTCGCATGTCTTACCGTTTGCTTTCAGTTATGTGGTATGACGGAGCTGCTAACTTTACGATTTTCACACTGCATGTAGTGATTTCATAATGTGGTCTAGTGCTCGCAACTCGTATTTCCGACCGGTTGAAAAGTTAGTTATTTTCTGTTAAAATTTGGTGACAGATCCGGTGGTTTGAAAGAATAGTAGAGATATTTTCATTTTAGTAGATTATAGCACATCTGTGATTTCAGGAATTTACCCAAAATGCACTATGTACACCAGGTGACAGCATGAACACATCTTGAGGTGCATATTACATGTTTCACAGAATACAATTATCTCTTTGAAGGAAGTCCAGCGCACTGCCTTTTGTGAGAATAACGATACGGTTTTGCCCCGTCATAAAAAAAGTTTTGGGACTTCTACACTGCAAAAGTCCTTCAAGTATCGATTTATAGAGCTTGAGAGTACTGTATATTTGTACGCATCTCTAGCCAATACGTTATTAAAATCATTCAGATGGTATATTTGTTACTTTTTATATTTAAATATTACAATTTCTGACAGTGATATTTATGTAAGGTAAGCAACTGTATCGAGCAGTGATAAATAATATTAATTGCTTCGAAAACAAATACATACATATATTTCCTTCTACATTAAATTTGAAGAAGCCCAAAATTACAATTTTCTAAATTATAGGGATTTTTGTATACTGATTTAGAGACTCTCAAAGGAGTTAACAACTATTCTTCTAATTTAGTGTCCTAACCCGGCTGACTGCGTTGGGGAAACCCATTCGGCAATGGCTTTTCGTTCTATAAACAGTTCACGGTAAAGTGAGCACTTTTGAGGCTCTACATACTTTTATCCTATCAGCTATTTTTTATGCTTCAGCCTATTTTTTCAATAAATATTGCCATGCAAATAATAAACACGATATATATATATATATATATATATATATATATATATATATATATATATATTTCACCGGACTCGAATGTTAACGTCCAAGGCTACAATAATATATATTTATTTACTAGTATTTCAAATGAGAGGGATTTGAAAAGTGATCACTTAACCGTGGATAGCCTATACTCAATGAGAAAGTAGGTTCACTTCTTTAGCTCGCACATGAGCTCGAAGCAATCGTGCTCATATTACCAACATGTTACATAAATTATTGTAGCTTCACAGGTATTTTTGACGTGAATACGTCGTTAAATTTACAACCATAGTGGGAGGCAATCCAGAAAATCCGATGATAACAAAATTGGGGGATGCAGTTTGACATTGCAGCTCTGAATCTATCGTCTATATTCAAAATTCAATTACACCACTCGATTGCCAAAGGATCAAATAAAATGCTTCGTTGAGTGAGGACTGCGAAGCATCGCGCACGATGGGTAGGCGGAAAGGGTGGGTGGGTGGAGTTCCGCAATTTGGAGTTCGTTTCGCCGCGTCTCATAACTTCCGTGTAGTATAACTTTTGACTAGGAGAAGCTAGGACGCTCGTTTAGGTTTCAATCGACAACTCTCGTCAATATCAATCTATTGGGTGCATAAAAGTATATGTGTGGCATGGTTATGGTGAAATTGTATGCGTTTACTTCAAAAAATTAAGAAAACTTAACAAAATTTGGGCCTATACTCGTCGGAAAGCCAAGTCGAAATACAGAAATCCTATACGGTTGGAAAGAGCATCTCAAAAGCAATCCAGTGATGCCCATAAAACTCCATATGATCGGGTGAAGCGGTGCCGGGAACGTAAAATAAACATCAAGGCGTCCGAGCGCGTCATCGTAGACGTATTCACGCGAAACAAACCGCCGTGTCCCCAATACAGCCAAATCCCATTTTTACTCAGGTTTTTTTATTTTCCACGAAAATCAAGTACACGCAAATGGAACTGAACGCCGCTGATCATTGTCAGCCTACTTAAGGTCCCGGCCCAACAGGAGATTTTTCCGCTTTTGCGGTCCGAGAATCGCGGAAACAATAAGGGCGTTACTGCCACGCATTAGGACTGTACAGTATTATTTCAATATCAACATTACGGAGTAACTCATGAGCAGGCGGAGCTATACAAATATACTGAAAGATTAATTTACATTAAATTATAAAGAAACAACCAGCCACGTTCTGAGTGAAGTGTATCTAGAAAGTGCCCACCTTGCTCGTGAATCCGGAGGCTGATCAAGATGGCGGAAGTCGACGCCCGGACATACCCATCTTCAGTGGTCTTCTCGTCCCGGTGGCCCGAACACAAGAGACGCCGCCCACGGGCTACACAGCGCTGTAAGGGGTGCGTGTTCCCCGGTTACCGGCTGGGTAGGGCTTTTCTGTGGTTTGCGATCTCGCAACTAGTTTCAGAAACCGCGGCCCGCGTCCTGAATAAATATGTGAAGGTGTGGTCAGGCAGGCAGCTCAGCTAAGGCTCGTTCACCACGCTCGTAGTCAAAACACTCTTCTGCGCATTTCAAGCTCCGTGTTTTCCGGCCTCTTAAGAAACTGATATAATTCCTGCACGTATTCGCTACGTTTTTGAAAGCTATTGTTTGATTGCGAGTGTAAAATGACTTCAGATACACGGTATCGTCATACCTTCTTTGCATTTTTTTTTTTAAACCAATATTTGATTTGTCAGTACAGAATACACTTCGGATACACGGTACGTGAACACAACATTGAAATTCTTTTCTTTTTACATGACACTTGCTCGGCCACGTCTGTTGTTTCAAGAGATTCCAACATTTTAAATAAAAATACACATATATATAAACTTAATATATCTGCAGCATAACCTACCACGGAAATTGATCTGCAAATGAAGTAAAAGCGTTTAACTGAAAATACAGCAAAATACTACTTTAGTTAATCATTTTTCGATTAGAAACTGATTTTAAAAAAATGAAATAAATAATATTGAAACCAAATAAATTAACTTGGCTTACGGTAAAGATTCCTGTGATATATGTATCAATAACAAAATCCAGGTATTAACCTTGGTATATATGTCGAAATTTCCCGCAAGAATGCAGAAACGTAAAATAAAGAAAATATTTGTTAAAAATTGATTTTGAAAAGAAGAGTTTCTTTAAAATATTGACGGTGTCTGAAGGATTTACTGAGTGACGTGCACAATTTTGACACCCCTTCCCATTCGTAGATGAAGTGAAATACAAAAAATAAAGCGGCGACAAAAGCGAATGTAAACGCCGATAAAAATAATCAAGGAACTTAGAGAAAGCGAGGCGTAGAAAGAGAGTGCGTGAGAGAAAGGAAACGAAGTGGAGATATTAAGGGTGTTGGCGAGAAGGTTTAACAGGGGAAGGCGAGTTTTCTTTCCGTCGATTGAACCCATAGCGCAGGAAATCAGGACAAAATGCAAACGAAACTGCTCTTTCCCACCCTTTATACATGTTCAATAGCCTTCTGCCTCCCCGGAAAATAAAAACGGGAAACTGATATCAGGAAATACAACAAAGAGCATCTGCAATTGAAATCACAAAAAAAAAATAAAAAAAATAATAATAAAATAAAATAAACAAGTTCATTTTTTTTTAGAGGCGGAGAATTTCTTTTAATATTTGTTCTATTGTGAAGATTTTATTTATTTCTTTTTTTTCTCTTTTCCTTTATTTTAACGCCGCGGGTGGTTATTCCACGCCGTACGCAGCTGGAATGTCCTGTTAGGATACACGATATTTCTCCAAAAACCAAAATGTTTGAGAATGACTTCTTAATCTGCCAGCCCAGGTGCTTCATCTTCCTTATTCGCAATCAACTTTCACAACATCTTGTTATTGTATTAAGCCAAAAGTGCCTTTTCCAGATGATTATGCAATGTTCGAATAACAGATGCGCAACGGATAACATTTGTTTTCCCTTTAGAATATTCCACACAAATGTTATCCGTTGCGCATCTATTAATTCATAAAAGAGCAAGTACCCAGCCAACACAACCTGTCGGTAAAGTGTCGGCAAATTGTCGGCCAGATACCTGTACTGTCGGCAAAGTGTCGGCAAATTGTCGGCCAGATACCTGTACTGTCGGCAAAGTGTCGGCAAATTGTCGGCCAGATACCTGTACTGTCGGCAAAGTGTCGGCAAATTGTCGGCCAGATACCTGTACTGTCGGTAAAGTGTCGGCAAATTGTCGGCCAGATACCTGTACTGTCGGCAAAGTGTCGGCAAATTGTCGGCCAGATACCTGTACTGTCGGTAAAGTGTCGGCAAATTGTCGGCCAGATACCTGTACTGTCGGCAAAGTGTCGGCAAATTGTCGGCCAGATACCTGTACTGTCGGCGACTGTCGTTTCAATAACAGAAGATAGCCATCTGACAACGGCGTGACGTTCTTTTTGAGACCGTAAGTTTGCCGTTAGAAAAAAGACAAAGGCCCACTGTATTTTTTTTTTGGATAACAGATGTATATCACCTAAATTATTTCTGCGTGATATCTCACAGCCAACATTTCGCCAATAGCAAAAATAATATTCCGGCCTGATTCCGATATAGCATCTTTATTTTTCGGTAAGCTGGCCGTGATCTTATTTATTCTGGCCCGCTAACGTTTTCGGGACGTGGCTCTTTATCACAATAAAGATACAATTATATCTTTTTGCCGAAAAACTTTTGGAAAGTGTTTTTTGAATAGGCAAGATGTTAGCTACGGTTAATGGCATGATGTCTTTTTGAGACCATGTGTTAACCGTTAGCATGTTTTTTTCATGTTTCACGTGGTGGCCCAAGGCATTTTTTACTTTGAAATTTTTCTCATTTGTACAACCATCCGACAGATATATTAAAAACTAACAGAAACTAATTTGTGTGCAAGCCTCTGAAGAAACGGAGATGCAGTTTTTAAATAATCGGTGTTCTAAAATTATGGGTTATATTGTCATGGAATTTATACCTAGACCTATAATAATTTGCATCATGATAAATTCAAAATTACTGTAGATTAATAGCTACTTAACCCGTGGTGTATAGGTTAGCATGCTGGACTGTCAACCCTAGAGTATTAGGTTCGAATGCCGCACTCGGCACACAAAAGATTTCCATATCATGTAATATGTTGAGAAGTAAATAAAATTAACATATGTAAAGAGGAAATAACAATCACCAAGATTTTTAATCGAAAAGTTAAGGTTTTTTCGTGGCTATACTGCTTATTTCTGGACATCGTAATTACATCCAGCAATTACATCCAGCCGTCGCAGGCCCGGCATCTTGCCGCCATCCAGCCGTCGCTGGCCCGGCATCTTGCCGCCATTCACCGCCGTAGGCCCGAAGTCTTGCCGCCATCCAGCCGCCGTAGGTCCGTCGTCTTGCCGCCATCCAGCCGCCGTAGGCCCGGCATCTTGCCACCATCCAGCCGCCGCAGGCCCAGCGTCTTGCCGCCATCAATCGGGCCGCTTCGGGCATAAAATAGCGGACCGGCATCATCTGACCGGAGTTTGTCGGCTATCTTCTACCGGCCCGATACCGGCCAGTACTTTTTGTGTACGTCAGGCCGGAATACATTTTGTATCTTGCCGGTAGCGGTACGGTGTATTTTTGACACTGTCGGCAATCAGTCAGCCGCTAGTTCATATTTCCATCGGGCCGCTTCCGGCATAAGATAGTGGGCCGACATCATCTGGCCGGAGTTTGTCGGCTATCTTTTACAATTCCGGCCCGAACTTTTCGTTTTTGTTGATGAAACTAATAAATAATTAAAATGCCTGCTATTTACGGTTAGTACTATCTAGTTACAAGAGGAATTGTATCAAATTAAAATGTCCATTATGTGCTTCCAGGACTCTCCCTTTTTCTCAGAGAAGTTTTATTTGTTCATTTTCTTTCACGTTGCCATTTTTCCCCTTAACTAACTCCAAGAATTTAACTCATTTCCAAATTCTTAACGTAAAATTCTTACGTTATGAAACATCTGCAATGCATTAATATTTAGGTATTTTTGGGAGGTTTCAGGTCGTTTAAAATTACTATTTATATAACCCGTGTTTTTGCAACTGTGTATTAAAATCCTAAATTTAAATCGCAAAAATGTGAGAAAAATTCATTATTTAAGAAAAAAAGCGTAATATAGTTTGCTCTCTCCACGTTCCGCAGTTCGTAAACACCAGACAGGAGTTTGACTCACCACAGAGTCTAAGAAATCAGAGACGTTTTTCTTTAATTTTTTTCTTACCATGTTAATGTCTAATGTTCAGTTTCTTCCGTAACATTTCCATTCATCCTGGAAGTTACATGGTTGTTAACAACAAACTAACCACGAATAATGTGACACTAAAAATATCTTCACGAGATCAGTTATGATGATATACGGTGCGTGACATTCACATCCGTAAATATAAAATCCTGATTATGAATCAGCGTATAGTGTGTAGGCCTATGACGAAAACCTATATATACAGCCACCCACAGTACACTTAAAGACAAACTGATATCGTAGACTTTACTAATTAACGGCTTGTATGTAAGATTAAGAAATGTGCGATAACTGTGAAATACCACTTTCCAAGAGGCGGAGGCATCGCTAAAGAACTTTGTTCCAGTAACTTAACTTTAAAACAGAAGCTCCGACGAACAAATCTGGTTTGCACAAATTTGTAGGCGCAATGCGGCGCGAAGATTCTGATGACTAAAAATGACACCTGCAGTCAACAGGCGAAGTATAAACCGGAGTTGTACACAACAGAGGGAACAATAGCCACAAACATTTCAACTCAGCATTGGTTTAAGGTTAACCAAAATAATTGCGCTTTAAAGTGATAGATATGTCATTGGCTAGTGACTAGAAGAGCTGCACGTACAGCTTGTATTCTATCAAATGTTATAAAATGTTTCGGGCGGTTCTTTATGCTAAGTGGAACATGATTTTATACGAATGACAATCTAAAGTGATAATTGAAGGATATACGTGGCCTTAGTGCAAGCGATTTACAATTGCGTTTAGAATTTAAAAATAAACCAGAAGCTTCGCGTCAATAAACAGCCAGTTCCAAAGTAGCAATTTTTATCGCACGTTGTTAAATGTGTGCACATTTGGTTGATAGCATCATCTTCTATTTCGTTAGGAAGACAGGATATACCATAATATCAACGACCCTCGATGTTGTGTTACTGTGCTCTTTAAACATGTCTACTGTTGTAGAGAGAACCGTTTGTCTGATAATGTTACGTCATTTCAGCATTTCTTGTTTATATGAACACAAAATTAAAATAGTCTGACGACAAAACCAATTAGAAAGTCCACGGCCACAAAATGTCGAACTTTAACATTATGGCAACACCCATCTCACTAGTAATAGGAATATTACACTGTCAATAAATTTTCCATGCATTCAACATCGTTCAGTGTAACAGTGTGCTGGCATTTGTTCTTTAATCTCAGGTCTTTTCTCATTTTCTTTAAACAAAAATAAATACTTGTAAATTTCTTGCATTAACCTTCTCGATCCGGTGTTTATTTACTAGTTGAAGAGTTGCAACGTTTTAATGACTTTTTATGGGCGCTGTACTTGTTTTTGAGTGCGTTTCTTGCAGCCAGCGGACAACATAGTGCGTATTCCTTGACATCATCATTCGGCATTCAGAAATGAGAGGCGCAGAAACCTCAACAAATCAGATTCCTCACAAGGAACAAGTTGAATACACCGTCTACTGATACCTTGTTGGGTATAGTATAGGCTGTCCAAGGTAAAATTAGCACTTTCGAAAGCACTGCTTAGTGCTGGTCTTCAAGATACTGCACAAATTTTTCGTTTTCGCATCACGATTTCTGATTCATAGTATTTCCTAAAAACGTACAGTTATATAAAATTTACATATTGCGGGTTGTTTAGTATTTTTGTGCGTAATTCTAATCATGTGTAGTCTGCTTGTTGTAAAAAGTCGAGAAGTTATTCATAAAATGTAAATGTGACTTGCTAAAAGAAGCGGATAACACACAGTTAAATTTACGCATTAAAATATTAAACAACTCGTAAAATACAAATTTCCTATAATCGTGTTTTGTCAGTAATTACTATGAATCCGAAATTATGACGTGAAAACGAAGAATTTCAGCAAGAGATGTAAAGTAGAGCCTTACGATCTACTTATGCATCTTGGGTATTGTTATATGTAATATTAACATTGCCTTCGGTCTTACCCCTTTATTTATGAGCCGGTCAAGTCAAACTGTGATACTATAAATATCTTACCAATTTGCTTATTCTTACTCGTGTTTGCATTTTAAAAATTCAGAAAGTAAAATAAATAATTTCATTATTCATAAATTTTTATGTAATAATTTTAATTCAACGTTAAGACATGGAACCACTTTGCCACAATCGTTACCAACTTATCTGGGCGCAAGCCTGTCAGTGGGCTCATAAAAACATACGCACGTAGGGGCAGTGACATTTTTCAAACGTTGATTTCAAAAGTGCTAACTTTATCGTGAAAAGGCTTCACAGTACCGGACCTTCACGTGCCACATGTTATCCATCATGAATAAAAGGACTGGAAGGATTAAGGGTGCGTATTTCCTCCACAATCATTTTAAACTATAAGTCGTAATATGTTTTTTTTTTTTTTTTTTTGTTTCATTTTCCTCGCACCACACGTTTCGCAACATTTGATCGGACAGAACATGTATACACCGCCGCATGTTTCCTGGCTCAGTCCACCATGGTCGGGTTTATTATACGCAACTACGACTCCGGTATGAATAACACGAACGCTGAAAACACGTTGAAGCGGAGGGAGAAGGGTTATCTAGCTGGGAACTGTAAATAGGGAGACGGGTGCAAACACACCCGCTCATACTTGCGCACACACAAGGGGTGGCTTAAATGCAAGGTCTGTGTTGACTTTACCGCCCCTGTCTTTCTCTCTCTCTCTCTCTCTCTCTCTCTCTCTCTCTCTCTCTCTCATTCACCCCTTTTCCGGCCCAAGACTCTTTATTAAATTTTTAAATACTCCCCGCTCGCGGCCACGGAGAGAGAGAGGAAAAAAATAGGGGATGGAGAAAAGGGGGGAGTTAGAGGTGAGGTGAATGTATGGGCACCGTTGTATCACACTCAATCCCTGAATGCTTTGAGGCAGGGATCTGGAGCGTTGACCGCTGTTGCCCACGCCAAAGTATTTTCTTCTGTGTTACACTCTAAGTCATGCGCTGATATCTCGACACCAAAAACGATCCAATAATCGATTAACCCGGGGCGTGGGCTCAGTAAATCGTTTCCCATTACTTTATTCTCTTACAACTACACCTGAAGCAGCACACTTTGTTGTAATCACTCTAAATCTGAATCGGTGATTTCAGTAAGTAAAAGTATATTATAGAATCTTCCGTTGATGAGCTATTATCTGCTGGAGAATCAGCGGGATTCAGCGAAGTTTCACTGCGAGGCAGCTGTAATTCACTACAAATCTATAAAATTCACCGTCTAATAATTATTGCTAACAACTAAATCGATTAGTAGAATCTTACTAATTCAAATGGAGCAGTTTCAAAAGATCTGCTGTGAAATGTGCAGATTTAGAGCAGTTTGAACAGTTTCAATTTTAGATTGCCGTAGTTCACTAGACGCACTTAACCCATTCAGACCTTGTGAACACACATTTGTGTGCATTACGTACGTGCAGGTAAGTTTTGGTCTGTACTGCACACTGCTTATCTTAGTGACGAATGATCTTTCCGGTGGGTAAATAATTCGCAAACCGTCGTTCTGGCGTAGGCTCTAATTGGCCTTATAACTGTAGTTGAACATATATCCTATGAACACGAGACAAGTGTCACGCCTACTTGAGTACACCACGCATCATAATTTTCTTTGTTTGCAACACCTTGCTGTGGCCTGTCCTGAGGGGATCAGTTCACGCACTTATTAGGTGGATGGTAGTAGCCAAAGGAAAGAGCACTCAGGTATATAAAATACTATTTTTATTCAAGTCAACACGAATACAAGGTTCAGCCAATGGCGTTACTCCGTGAAACCAATATATGTACAACAAGACTCAATATGGCAAGAGCTTGAGAAGCTAGCGTAAGGCTCGGTTAGATTGTCCGACTCAGAAAGAGTCGAAATTATGCCCGCGCCTATCCTTTCGTCTCAGCAACCTAGTGAGCCCTAACGGGAGTTGTAATTACCCTGGACTGTCTCGTAGTCGGCAACAGGAAGACCCCCTCTACGGCGGCTGAGGACGGAGTCGATCTCGGGCCACTCACCTCGTGGTATTCCTTCAAGGTGTCGCTCGGGCGGGCTGGATTAAGATGGCCGCGAGCCACCATTGTACCAGTCTTATATTTGCGGCCCCCGTCCTTGTTACCCGTCCACCAGGAGAATGTTGCCATAACAGCTGGGCTGGCGTGTCGAGGTCACGCAGCCTAGCACGCTAGCATGTCTCCTGCCAGCCCCAGCTGCTGGTGATCACACCAACCTAAAACCGTACATTTAAAGTGGCTCTGAACGAGTTTTAAAAAAATAATAACCCACAGATAAGGGAGTGAAGAGATTGGGACGACTCTTAACATCGAAGTCTTTGGAGCCGATGGGCGTGTAGTGAGGTGAGTATTGAGCAGCGCCGGAATGAAAGGGCGGGGTGAATGGGAGGTCGCCGAGAAAACCCGCCGATAAGCGGTATCGTCTGGCACGATTCCCACTTGCGAAATTCCAGAGTGGACTGGCCGGGGATTGAACCCGGTTCGCCTTGGTGAGAGGCGAGTAGTCTAACTACTCTGTGTAAAAAAAGGGGGGGGGGCCTGTATGAGCGGAGCTCCATTCCCTCGTCCGCCGGGAAACTAAAGTCTAGGTGTCTAGAAGGGGTACCTCGATGTCCTGGATGATGCTTAGGTTGGACCAGAACGGTGGGCGAGGGGAAAAAATAAAAAGAAACATTGAATATTACAGATAGGGAGGGGCCTGGGGGCCTTTTGACCGTTGGGTGCCATAGCCGACCGGCCGAAAGGCTAGTTAGCTGTGTGCGGGCCCGGAGTCTGGTCGCGCAGGCGGATTCGTGGGAATCCCGGTCCCTGGTCTGTTCCGGCGAGGGCGGCAAAACGGGGGGGGGGGGGGGGGCAAAAGGATACCCGTCGGAGAGCTGTCTCGGCCGGGGCAGAATAGCTCACCACCTTCCTAGGAAGTGTGAATAATGCTTTCGAATAGAAATAGAATCTGTAGCTTAAATTACGGGCACCCAGGCAACAGCCGCACTCCCACCAAAAAAAAATTGTGGCCCCTACCGACAGATGAGGCACGAGGACCGAAAAGGGGACGTGGCGTTTGCAGGAATATCTGTTCCGACAGTGTAACATCGCGACTAATAACACGATCGTAATAAATATCATGTCGTTCGATCAGGTATATTACTACGATACGAGCACGATCTTGAGTGTTGGCACCACACGTGCGGGATGCTCGGGTGGAGGCCTGCGGCGACTTGTGGCAGATTCCGGGCGGAATATCTCGCGGTCCTGATTAGTCGGCGCGCTGATTTTGGTGTCAAATGAAAGACCTCGTCTATATCTGCCGATTTAAGCCATTACAGCCTGACAACACTTTCTTTACATTCATTTAACTCTTTGTAGACTACGCTCGAGTGTAGCTCGAGCAAAGCCAACTTGAAAATGTATTTGCTGCTCAGAACAAAACTCGCATGGATGTGCAGCCTTTGTTCGGCTAGTGTTTAACATGACCTCACAAGAACACCACAACACAATAATAATTATATTACTAACAATAGAATTTCTTTTTTTTAGCGACACGAAGGGACATGATTGATCGTAATTCCTTTTATACGATAAATTACACTTTACTGGGTCAATATCAGCTCGCCTCTCCATTGGTTGATGACCGGCCAATAATTAACGATGTTAAGTACAGGAGTGTCCGGTGTGGTATGGACCAGTAGGACGATTGTGAGTTCTAACACAGACACCAGCAGAATCGGTGTTCTTGCAGTACAGGATATATGTAGTTGACTCACTTCTAATTTGTCTTAAGTACCAGTAAATGTGTGCAAACCTCAATGTGTTAACTCACACGTGCCAAAGAAAATAATACGTGCTAACGCAAGCCCAGGCTGTGACCCCGGTAAAGCCACACTCAGATTTTTGTTTTAGAAAAAACCTAACATTTTGTGTATTGAGCGCCACAGTAAAGTAAATAAAATATATTTATTGATTATCAATCCAAATTAAAAAGCATTAAAAATTACGTACTTTACCATGATTAGCCCATAGTTACGGAGAAAAATGTTTCTCGAGCGCTCGCGCAGCAAACGTACAATTCGACCTTCCAGTGCCGTCAAAGTGGGCGCAGTTTTCTTTTCGCTGTTGGTACGTGTGAAACGTTCCACGGTTCAACTTCCACGTGTATTCACCGCCAATCAGTGTTCATATTGCTGTCTTTACAACCACGCGTGATGTGGACTCGCGCGTGATTGCATTTTCGCTGCAGATGCAGTGCACGTCGCCGCGAATGTTGTGTGTGTGCCCATCGAGCAAACGAATACTCGAGAGCAGCGAAGTCCGGATCTACTGTGCGTTTATCGAAGTAATTGGACCGTAATCGATACGCGTTGCCACACGACTAGCGAAGTTGGGATCTCCTGTGCGTTTATCGAAGTAATTGGACCGTAATCGATACGCGTTCCCACAGGACTAGCGAAGTCCGGATCTACTGTGCGTTTATCGAAGTAATTGGACCGTAATCGATACGCGTTGCCACAGGACTAGCGAAGTTGGGATCTACTGTGCGTTTATCGAAGTAATTGGACCGTAATCGATACGCGTTCCCACAGGACTAGCGAAGTCCGGATCTACTGTGCGTTTATCGAAGTAATTGGACCGTAATCGATACGCGTTCCCACAGGACTAGCGAAGTCCGGATCTACTGTGCGTTTATCGAAGTAATTGGACCGTAATCGATACGCGTTCCCACAGGACTAGCGAAGTTGAGACCTACTGTGCGTTTATCGAAGTAATTTAACCGTAATCGATACGCGTTGCCACAGGACTAGCGAAGTTGAGACCTACTGTGCGTTTATCGATGTAACTGGACCGTAATCGATACGCGTTGCCACAGGACTAGCGAAGTTGGGACTTACTGTGCGTTTATCGAAGTAACTGGACCGTAATCGATACGCGTTGCCACAGGACTAGCGAAGTTGGGACCTACTGTACGTTTATCGAAGTAACTGGACTGTAATCGATACGCGTTCCCACAGGACTAGCGAAGTCGGGACCTACTGTACGTTTATCGAAGTAACTGGACCGTAATCGATACGCGTTGCCACAGCACTAGCGAAGTTGGGACCTACTGTACGTTTATCGAAGTAACTGGACTGTAATCGATACGCGTTCCCACAGGACTAGCGAAGTCGGGACATACTGTGCGTTTATCGAAGTAATTGGACCGTAATCGATACACGTTGACACATGACTAGCGAACGCAGCTTTGCTGGTAAACTGGTACCGAATTGAAATGTTCTTTGGAAGTGTTTTGCTCCGCTGGCAATGGGAACGAGAACTGTTTGAGGAAGGTGCTTGCTATAATCAAGCTGTTGAGATAAATCATCAGTAGGGATAGGAAAATTTCGCGAATTCATTTCGGGACAAGATAGACGTCAAACACATATATAGTGAAGTCACCTTTGCAATTGGATCACAGTTTATAAGACCCGCGCTGGACGCCCCTGAGCCAATAGCAGACTGGCAAAGAAACACATTGCGAATTCCATAACTGCCAGACGCGGGGCAACAACCAATGAACACACAGCTGAGGCTCCAGTATGCAGAGGACTGAGGAGGGTAGCCTACAGGTTATTGAACTCGCGAAATGTTCCTATCCCTAACGATCAGTTACAAAGTTCCGTCGCATCCATTGCGTATACGAGGACATGTCCAAATGATTACTACCTTCTTCACCCAACTCCGTATCGCTGGCATTTTCTGCGCACACACAAATGAAAAAAATTTTCCTGAAGGGAGAAAATTAGACTATTCACTCAATTTACTGCTGTATTTGGAGGAAAATTATTTGCCGCTGTAGTAGAGTAACATTTTATTTAATTGATACAAATTCCTAGAGTTTATATTTCGTGAAAAAGGTTACTGTTTTTAAGATTTTGTGCAACTAGACGTCTCAATGAGTCACGGATGTTCCAAATTAAAATTTAGTCTTACGGACATGTTTCCAGAACATTCCCGATTTATTGAAAAAAATTAAGTATCGCCTATTATTTACGGAAACATTAAGTATTTATAATTCAGTCAAAAAGTACTGGATAAAATTGGTTGCTCAGGTCCCCCGTCATTTCTTGCGAAAGAATAACGAATGATGGATCGGGTCAAACTCCATTCGAGTTTCATAATTTATGACCACCAAAACGGTAACCAGACGGTTCAACGTCCACTATAATAAAATTACCACCACTTCTTTAGCATTTATATGCATAGCCCAGCGACTTTAAATCCAAACTTTAAGTAAGACTCTCTTAGTCTCTTACTCTCTAAGTCTCTTACTTTCTTAGCAATATCAGTATATTAAATATTCACAATAACTTTTAAAAATTTTAGTCAGCGAAGATGTTTGATGAATAATACCTCATCCTTGGCAGAAAATATGACCGAACTTCTCACAATGCAGTAAATATTTATTTCTAAAACATTTTAATCGAAGTGTTTATATAGAGGCGTAATTAAATTAAAGTTGTATATATTTTCCTAATAATCACCATTATCTATCGAACAAGATGTAATGATTTTTAACTGGTTAACGAATATTCATGACTTAAAATGCATTGGCAGTTTTGTTTTTGCTTGGTAACTTTCTGCTCAAGTCATTTGATTACAATTTGAATTCGGATAGGAATTTTGTGGTGCAAACAATTGAATCATAGGCACTATTGTGAAAAGCCGTTTGCACCATTTCTATACTGATACGTCGTAGCTATCTTGTTTATTGGAACTGCATATCTCTCTAAAGACAAGCAAAACATGTGTGCATAGCAATTGGCTATGTTAGCAAATATTTTTTTGTCAGCGTGGGAAACTGATTATTCAGGAGACAGATCTACTAAATGAGCCTCAACTCTTCATACATGCACATTAATATTGACTGGAATTGTACACCATATTTTAAAGAGCACAGAGATAATTACTTTAAATTGTAATTAAAATAAGATCATTCTTAAACTATTGATTTTCTGAGTGTCCTATATTTTTGTATGTACTAATCAGTTTGTAACATGTCTCCATAATTTATTATGTAAGATTAAAAGCTTAAGTGTAGAATATGAACGCAGATAGATTTAAATTTATGTTAAACAGATGCTGTAGGTAAAATCAGTATAGCTTTCACCTTTAATAAACAACGTGTTTCTAAATATCACCTACAAACTCCAGTAAGTGATTCCTTACGAAAAATGAAGTAGAAAATATAAAGGACTCTTTGTACCTAAACGCAATACTAAGGGTGGAATAAACCCTTGAAAATCAAATTTGAAAACTGTAATTCCCTGAAACTAAGAGACATTAAATGACAATACTGTGAACATTGTTTTCTGTTATCGGGATCATCAACCTACAGCAAACGTTTCTTATACCTTCCACGAAAATGAAAATAACAGGGGTGGCTGCCCTCTCATTGTATTCAAATTTTGTACCATCGGGATATTGGAAAGTTTGATGCTGGGCTATTGAGCAGTATCACATAAGTAACAAAAATTATCCTCTTGTTGCAAGTGTGTAGGACCCATCGTTTTCGTTCAAAATACACATGAAGCTGCGGCCCAGCGTTCTTACAGTCCCTAGTGCATATAACACACTACATACAATAGTGTATGGTTGGCTGCTGGATCCACTGCAAAAGCGATGGTGGAAGACATTTTAACACTTACTGTAAACAACACGTGCCACACATTTAAAAGCTTGTAGTGCGTAAGAAGTATGGTTAATTTAACAACAAAATTTGACCTGTGTCAATATGCTACACCCCATGGTTCTCGAGAAGTGGATGTTTAAGGTTGAATGGGAGCTGGAATCCTGGCCTCTCCTCAAAATGTATACACCACACGAATTTTAAATTAATTTAACATTAAATCTAATAACGATATCTTCATCGTTCAAACTGCCTTTGAAAGAAAATAGTTAGATTATTCACCATTCTAACTATTAATAACGAAGTACATCAATTTCATAATAATTATTATTATTTTTAAATTGCTTTGGATTCACTAATTTTCTCAAAAATATTAGTTCTCACAAACAACATTTTCGAATCGAATTTGTTTCTAAGAGTGAGTGAAGGTATTTGGACGGCTCTTAACATAGAGATCTTGAGAGCTGATGAGGGTGATTGAGGTGAGTATGGAGCCGCTCCGGAATGAAAGGCTGGGGGAAACGGGAGATCCCCTAGAAAACCCGCCCACCAACAGCATCGTCCGGAACGATTCCCACATGCGGGAATCCGGAGTGTCCGGCCGGGTATTGAACCCGGATCGCCGTGGTGGGAGGCAAGCAGGCTAACCGCTCAGCCACCGTGGCTCCTCGTTTCTAAGAAAAGAGTAGACCTTCGTCTAGGGTTTTTCATGATCTTGTAAATAATTATCAATTAAAAGTCCAGGAAAATAAATATTATCTTAAGTAGCGTTATTTTAAACAAATCGTTATATTTCGCCATATAATATAAATTTACAGACTTGTAGGGACGAAATTTTGAAAAACACTAGATATTATATAACATTTTAACATGTTTTTGTTTTCTTGTAAATAGGGAGAGTATTTTAAGAAGTGCAATTGAACTACTGGAATAATAGTAAATTTAGCTTAGAATGTGCTGCTACGTGTGTGTGGTGGTGCACTCTGCAACTACTAGCAGTGGCCAGCTGCCATGAATGGAAACGAATCCGTTGCGTGTTCAAGGTAGCATTCAAATGTTTTCTGACACCTGCAAACTCGAACGAACTGGCTTGTGATGAATGACAATGAGAACTGTATCGCGTAGGGCAATATTTTCCTCGCGTGTTAACTGTCACATTACTACGTATTTTTTAATCGTCTTCATTCGAAATGTAACAGTTTATTATGAGTAAGAATCTTATCCCGGAAAAAGTGTCGGAACAAAAAACGACACCATTCACGGGGTTTTACTAAATCGGAATAATATTGCCAAAATTATCAGGCGATCAGTTTTATCGCCGTACAAGGGCTATGGCCCAAAATTGATGAGCATTATCGTTTGTAGCCTGCTTGCTCATAATACTGAAGCACAAATAAATAATACAGTTCTGGTACACATTTCCTTTCAAATCAGTAAATAAATATAATTGCCCTGAGTAGTTATTGTATGCTAAGTGAGTATGTTTCAAATTTAATGAGAAATTTTCGTTCAACTACAAGTGGAACACATGGGAAAGTGATAAGAACGTACGTGATATAGTAGAACATGGGTGCAGTGGTTGTAACAGTCGCGGTCATTTTTATACTACTTTCAAATTTGTAATTAGTTTAATTGCGTTTCATTGCACACTTTACAAAGTGATGGTGTTGGAAGCCTCGCTGCAGTTTCAGGAATGGAAAACTTGCTCGACAATTACCGCCACAACACAACTGGTGTCGCCATTTCATGGTTGGATATTTATTTCAACAAATTATACGCTGGCATTCGTGGAGTTTTGGATGGCATCGTGCATGTAACGTATATGGCTCACGCACGCTGAAAGTTTTCAAGAGCACTTCAAGGAATTTCGTTGCATGAATAACACATTTAAAAATTATCGACATTAAATAAACGTGCAAAGAATAACGTACCACAAATAAAATCTCTCGGCGACTATGAAACCATCTCACACACAACATCCGGTAGACGCCATTAGTACTATAATCGATTCACGGTTATTTCGCACTTTCCTGACGCCCTGTTAAAGTTCTGCTTCCAGGATATTCATCCGCCACGTGCAAATTAAGGTAAAATAAGTCTACAAAATTACTCCATAGGGCAACGCGTCGAATTCGTCCGCACTCATTTGTAAAACTATTTTGTATGAGAACTATTTCTTACTAGGTGCTACCGACACACGTGTTTTCTCACAGTTTTTATAAATATTTACAATACATTAAATATTATAACTTATTTTTATAACATTGGTAAAATTTCAATTTGACGTAAAATAAGATACTTTTGTGTTAACATATGCATAAAATGCTTGTGGTACATGGCATATTAAAAAAAATAATAAATAAAAATATCATGCATGGCGTGATTTTTCAAAGGTATGGTTCAAAAAGTGTTGAGAAACAGCGAATTGACTAAAATGGTAGTTACAGTGATGTTCTCGTGGGTTGAGCTGCCCTGAAATGCAAACGCCGAAGAGGGTGTACGATCTCCAGAAAGCAATACGCCAGAAATATAAATATTTCCTTCAATGAAAATTACGTTATGAGAAAAAAATTGTATCAAATATAGAGGCTCAGTCATCAGTTCTGCGACAAACGGCGAGAGGGCGTTCCTTGCAAAATTTCAGTTAGAAAATGTCTGACAACGAACGCCAGGAAACCACTCCTGAGGGCAGGAAACCCTTGTTAAAAATGGGGTTGCAATTATGAACTTTATTTAATTACCGTGTACGTTTTGTGGATATTATAAAGCTCGCAAGTTTTAAAAGTTAATAAGTATTTACAAAATGTCGTTCTGTGGTACGTGTAAATAATTGTCAGTGTATTAAATGTGTTCCAATTATGAATAAAATTCCGAGCGTTTAATAATACATACCATATAAGTTTTTACATGTGTATATATATATATATATATATATATACTATTCACAGTAAAATGAGCACCCTTGAAAGCCTGCTTAAGATCTTCTTGTATGCATGTTGTGTATTATTCCGCTTATGTAAGTTTAACATTGTCACGGGCCTCATACCTTTATTCATGCGTCGGTCAAATGCAACTGAGAAATTATTATGAAAGTAAATATTTAACAAACCTGCTAATTTATACACTTCGATGCATTAAAAAAACAGTAAGCAAAATAAATCATTTAAATGATCACAAATGGTTACCTAACACTTTTTATTCGACGTTAGTATATTGAACTACTTTCCATCCATCGTTACCAACTTTACTGGGCGTATGTCACTCAGGGCGTCCGATAAAATATATGCAAGGTAGGAGCAGTGACTTTTTCTTAAGGTTGATATTAAAAGTGCTCACTTTATCGTGAACAGCCTTTAACACCATGCACCGCATTTTTGCTGTTGTCACATAGTTTCGGATATTTCCGCCAGAATGTGCGACCAGTCCAACATGAATAGGCGACGACCTATCCGAATAGTTTCAACAAGTACACGATAAGTACGTGTCACTGCTAGTCCGCAGATGTAAGTGCTTCCACGTAAATACTGACAATCCGGAAACAGCCCTAGTTTCCGCGAGGCGGAGGAATATCCTGGAAGTAGAACTTTATCAGGGCTCCAGAAAAGGTTTGAAGTAACCGTGAATGGTTTCTACTTCCAATTCCCAGTTCGCGCTCTCACACAGGTCCGCGCATGTTTTCGATAAGCACGTGCGTGTTTCCTCAGCGGGGATGCCTGGCGCGATATTTTCTATTAGCGGCGGGGCTCAGGACGTAATTACGCGAGGGCACGAGGCGTTGCTGGTGGGAAGGAAGGGGGTGGGCGCAGTCAAGGGTGGAGGTGGGTGCGGACGTGATAGTAAGGGTTGCGGCGGGGGAAGATTACACCCCGGCCCTCGCAGCGCAACGCAGTGCTTGCTCGAAGCCGCGTGAAGGCTTCATAACACTCTCATGAATAAGAACGGCACGTTTCGTCGCAACCCACCTGCTGATAATTTCCTTCCCCTGTTAGCTGCAGGAACGAAATTCCAGGCGCAACATAATAACTGCCACTTCGAAAACCGATCACCCTTAAGACCACGACCCTTCATTTATACAGCTTTTGCGAGAATTAATTTTTGAACCCAGACGGGAGTTGATATTGTAAAATTCTCTTACAATTTTTTTTACAAATTGTTGTTATTATGTAGTCTAAATTTTCCACCACAAATATGATTAATTTTACCCATTTATGAAAAAAGAAAATTTGGTTATTTAGTAAAATTTAAAATTATACTTGTTTTGTGTTGAAAAAAATTAGACTGCGTAATAAAAACTATTTGTAACAAAACTGTAGGAGGATTTTAAATATCAACTTCCGTTTAGGTACAAAAATTAATTCTCGCAAAAGCTGCATAAATGAAGGATCGTGGCCTTAAGCAGAATACCTTCTTTTAAGTGAAACTTATTAACACATCGAGGTCTGCACACATTTTCTGGCACTTAATAGACCGTGTCAGTCAGCCTTGGTTTGGAATATCATGCCTCACGAGGCGTCTTTCTGCCAGTGAGATATAGTGGCTTATTCAACTAAAAGAGTATCAGGGGCTCTGCTTCTCTCAAAACATTTCTCCTCGTGTTATCTATTAGCGGCGTTTTTAAGTTGAGAAATTTTCAGCCCCTCATGGCAGCACCAGCTAAACACGACTGCATAATCTTAGAGGCACAGTTACACAAAAAAACCGAATGAACTTATGATTATGAAGATGTCATGTGAGTCGCCTATATCCACTACTGCAAGAACACCGGTTCTGTTGGTGTCTGTGTTTGAACTCACCATCGTCCTATTGGTCCATATCACACCGGACCCTATCCTGTACTTTACAGCGTTCATTATTGCCCGGTCATCAACCAATGGATAGCCAAGCTGATATTGTCCCCATCTAATGTCCTTTATCCCATAAAAGTATTTACAATCAATCATGTCCATTTGAGTGGCTATACAAAAAGAAATTCTATAGTTAACAATGCCTTTGTTATTGCGCTGTAGTGTTCTTGTGAGGTCATATTAAACACTACCCGAACAAACACTGCACATCCACGCGAGTTTTGTTCTGAATAACAAATACATTTGCAAATTAGCTTAGCTACACTCAAGCATAGTCTACAAAGTGTTTACTCACGGAATACAGCTAAAAGATTTCTCTTGTTTGGTTAATTATCGCTACATATGATTTCGTAATGATTATTAAAAATTATCGAATATGTGTACACGTGTAAATTCAATTAATAGACTAAAACTGCACATGGGCAGTTTTTATAACATGTTTAACCCAAAGCAACTCTTGCGGGATTTGTGGTTGGATCTCACAATTTTAAATTATGAGTGCTTAAAAGACAAAAGCAAAGAACACTGTAGGTGACGTTTGTCTGGGTATTATGTACATCATAGACCTAACGCGCTTGCTAGGTACTGCTGCGTGGTCTTTCGCAGCTTGAAACATCAGGTCGGTGACAAAATTACTGCTCGTTATGTGCTTAATTCATAAAAAAAAATAAAAAAAAAAATAAAAAAAAAAATAAAAAATTAAACATAAATGTCTTTGTTAAATACCATATTACGGAACTAACTGAACTTTAGAGACATAACTTTGATTGAGATTGTCGCTTAAAATTCATTCGCATACAAATGCGAACTAAAAGATATAGGAATTTATACAGCCTAATCTCTGTACGCCATATGGACAACTTGTTTAGCATAAGTATTACATTTCAACAGCCGTAGGAAAAAAAAATTGGTGCTTTCTAAAAGGCGATCAAGTACAGAACACTTGCAATTTTAAAACTGAAAGTCTTAAGATGGGAGCAAAGAAATCACTTTAGCAGGTAAATTTTATTATTCCTTGGCCATTTATAAAATAATTCACTCTCCTATTTAGCAAAAAATAAAGAAACTACTGTACGCAATACTGATCATCAGTAGCCGAACACTTAACTCGCAGGACCCCTAAAAGTGCGTGAATTCGGACTCAATCTCCGGCGAGGTCACACTTTGGTTTTCCTACGTGAGGAAACGAGGAAATCTTGCTGGTGGGTTATCTCTGCATGCTAATGTTTCCTTTGACCAGTCCATTTAGACGATTCACCAACTCAACATCAAAACATCGCATATGTTCTTCCGGGGTCACGTGTGTCCTGCAATAAAGGCAGCCGCCTGTATTTTGCCAACCAGTTTACCTCCCATGCGTCATTCAGGTGTAAATGAAGCTCGGAGGGCTTGGAGATTTGTGGGGTTGGAGCCCGGATAGTATGCAACGCGGAGAAGATGGCATCGCTGTGTAGTTGGCGGTAAGTGAAATCGACACGGTGGTGCAACTAAGACATGGTGACGATGGAAAACAGTGAGTGTGGCATCAGCCGAATTCTGGTGTAGATGATACTCGGAGAGCTTGCCACTCAGTAGGCTTGGCACTAGGAGCAGATGACACACGGAGAAGATGGTACTGAGGTGTAGTTGGAAGTCAGTAAGAGTGACACAGTGGTGCATTTTGTTATGTTGTGGGTAGGCTCCAGTTAAACTCCTAGCATGAACGCGCCATCCCAGGTGCAACGAGAGCGAGATCACGGAAACGAAGCACCGCCGCGGCAATCAGAGAAACAAGCCGAGGGGCAGTTAGCAAGTAAACGTAAGTATTGTAAACGGTCGCCATGTTTAAGGCTGCTAAAGAGTCGAGCTAGGGTCTTTCTACATCCAGCCGTCGACGGGACAACATGGGCCAGCATTAGGGGGTTTCGTCCGCCGTAGCTGTAATAGCGATAAGCCTTCGCCAACGCAAAGGTAATGCCGTTCTAGCAGTTAGCAGAAGGACTCTTAGTTCGATGAGTGGTAATAGTTTATTGGATAATCTACTATATACTAAGGAGACGATCTCTACCTGTGTGTCTGTCTGTCTTTAATACATCTTAAGTCCCTTGAAATTCAACAGAAGTTCTTCAAGTTTTGCAGAGCGAATCCTCGGGGTAAAATACAGGTCAAGTTCGAATTTTAGCAAGATCAGAGTACGCAATAGTTATCTTTATCCTAAAAACTCATTTTTAATTACTTTCTGCTATGAAAAGTTTTATATTAATACATAGAGAATACTGCATTTAGATATGAAGGTAATGGAATACCATTTTTGTTTACTTTAAATGTCTCGCTTCAATGTTGAGTTAAGTGGGGCCTTAGTGACTCAGTGGATAGAGAGTCTCCAAGTGAGGCCGCAGTGGCTCAGTGGATAGAGCGATTCCAAGTGGGGCCTTAGTTTCTCAGTGGTTAGAACTATATCAAGTCGGGTCGCGGGGGCAAAGTGGATAGATATATATCAAATGGGGCCTTAGTAGCTCAGTGGATAGAGAGATTCCAAGTGGGGCCCGCAGTGTCTCAGTGGATAGAGCGATTCCAAGTGGGTCCTTATTGGCTCAGTGGATATAACTATGTTGAGTAGGGATAGAGTGGCCCAGTGGATAGAGAAATATCGAATGGGGCAGCAGTCGCTTCAATGTTGAGTTAATTTCACATCATAAATCTATGCAATATGTTTTTTTTTCAGTCTTTGTATGATAACCAAATTTTTTAAAATGGTAACGGTTCTAACCCCGTGACAATACGAAAAAAAAAGGTCACGGACTGGGTCCCCTAGTATATAAATATTTGAAGGTAAAGGGTAACTTAATGAAAACACGCTTCCCCCGGTGCAGCTTAAGGTATTCACGTAAAATGTAAAGTGTTTTATGATTTATAATGTAACAGGATGTATATTTTATGGTTCTAATTAAATGTAGTGAAATTATATTGTAATCTCCATCAGAGCTACGTCTCCTCATATACTTTGTATGGACCCCAATATGGGACCGCAACAATTTGGTACACGGTGTATATGACAGGCACTGGCTGAATTCCGTTGCAATTGATATTCTAAGAGCTTAGCACTCGCTTATATTATCACACAGAGAATGTGACACTCTGAGAGCTTGGCAATCGGTGTGGGTGGTGGACAGAGAAGATGATGCATGGCGAATATTGCAATGTAGTGTAGTTGGCATTCCGGAGAAACTCTCGTAACGATGCAACTGAGAACCATCGTGTGTGGCAAAAGGTTCGTTTGATGCCGGCTGAATTTAAGTGCAAATTACGTTCTGAGGGCTTGACAGTCAGTGAGATTGGCACACACAGGAAATGACACTGCTGTGTAGTTGGCTCTCGGAGGGAATCTCTCAGTGGTGCAACTGAAGCACGAGTACGACAGACTTTAAAGTTTTTTTTGCCGGCTGAATTCTAGTGTAACTTACGCTCACAGCTTTTCAGTCTGCAACTTGACAGACGAAGCGACTGACCCATGGAGAAGGTGGCACTGCAGTTTAGTTGACGCTCGAAGTGATTCTCACATCCGTGGAATATACATGCGACGAGTATGGCGATAGGTGAGCTTGACACTAGTTGAATTGCAGTGTTATTGTTGCTTGGTGAGCTTGAGATTCGGTGAGGGTGGCTTATGGTGTGCTTGGAACAGGCTGAGTTCTGGTGTAACTAGCACTCTGAGAGCTTACCAGTCGGTGAGTTTGTCACTAGAAGCATATGACACCCGGATAAAAAGGCGCTGTGTTTTAGTTGATTCTCGGTGAGGCTGGTTTACAGTTTTGAGTACACTGGAAGTTTTTTTGCACGCTAACATATCACTATGACTGTAACTACACGTCCGTCCTTATCCTAAAATAAATAAGGTTTTGAACACCAAGGAATTAGAAGGCATGCCATAGTATCAACCTGGCACAGTGAAGTGACTTTCTCTGAAGTCTTTGCGACTTCCATGCAACCAGTAATGGAAATTTCACATCTGAGAGATCCTGAAATGTGGAAAGAGCTTCATCAATCCTTAAGAGGGTTACGGGACATAAATTAATGCTATTTAGGTTTATCGTATTTTACTAATTTTCTGGAAGTAGTTAGAGAAAACAAAGAAAGGGTAACTATGCAGAATAGCTTTTACTAACTACGAGAGCAAATATTTTACCTCAGTGACGTTATTCGGCCAAGATATTTCTGACGCCTTCAATTTTTGTGTGTTTTCGTGGCGCAAGATATTATTTGAAATTGATACAGTAATACTGCACCGACACGCAACTATTGGTTTTGTAATACGCTGTTACAGTGGGATGAGAAATGTGCATTATTCCACGATTTCGTAACAACTGAATGGTATAGCAGAAGCTATCACGAGGCAGTAGTCAGTTTCTTTTTTACATTTCAAACACACATCTGAAGGAAGTTTTAATTAAAATTTAAAGGACACATTTCGAAATAATTAAGTTTTCAGCAACTCAAATTTTCTTTTAGTATCCGTTCCCTTAAGAAAATAGAAAACAAAAAAAAAAAAATGTGTATGAACTAATAAACAAATTCAACAATGAATCTTCCTTAAGTATGAGCGTGAAGTATTTTCCAGGATAAAATTTATTATTAACAAAGGAGCTTCTTCGTAAGAAGCTTATTTATGAGCATTAATATTACATGAAAACGATTATTTATTGCCAAGGAAATGGCGATTAATTTAAAAATGAAGTAGAGGAAAAAATGTGATGTATAATTCATGTCCTGCAGGCAAGTCGTGTCGGCACTAGCAAAGCACCTAAAAGCAACGGACGTGGGGAGAATTTTTTTTTACTGGGAAGAACTGATGTAAGCTAGGTTGCTGCATTTTATTTATTATACCCTCAAGAGCAAAGTATTCCAGTTTATTTGCAGAATGGTTTATAAGGGACTCCTTTTCTTGTCCTTAACTTCCTGTCTCCAGAGAGTGTGTAAATCAACAGTAGCCAAGAAGACATAGCACTAAGAGTATAAGAAAACAATGTTCGCCCACAAAGAACTATTCGACCATATCTTTCATATTATGTTTCTTAGACTACGTTTCTTTATATGGTACTTACTTATCTGGACTCAGCTGGTTTTTGGCTACATTTCTAAGACTTCAATTATCAAAATAGCTGTCACGGATTCGCCATGAAAGTCCGATTTATTTAACAAAAATATTGATGGGGATTAGCTAGGCAAAGCCTTGTGTACGGAAAAAAAATTGGCTAACTCACAAACACTACTCCCAACAGAGTGGTAGTAGCTATAGGCTGTTCACGGTAAAATTAACACTTTTGAAAGCCCTGCTTAAGATATTCTAGTATGCACTTTGTGTATTCTTCCGTCTTACATACCATTAAAATTGCCATGGGCCTCATTACTTTATTCATGCTTCGGTCAAGTGGAACTGTGAAATTAATAGAATAGTAAACAATTTATAAATCTATTAATTTTTACACATTTGATGTATTAAAAAACAGAAAGCGAAATAAATAAATGATTAAAATTATCACAAATGGCTACCTAACACTTTATATTCTACGTTAAGATATGGAACTACTTTCCATCTATCGTTACCAACTTTACCGGGCGCATGTCACTCAGTGCACCCGTTAAAATATATACAGGCAGGGGTAGTGACATTTTTCTAAGGTTGACTTCAAAAGTGCTCACCTTATCGTGAACAGCCATTAACTAGGAAACTGATGTCACTTATGATCTTACTCGAATTACTGTTTCTTTTACACTAGGCTGTGAGATGCGTCTCAAATTTGGTATCACCATAAAAAAAACGCTTTGAGTAATTAAAGAGACGTACATCCATGCGATCAAACTGCTTATATTTTCCTAACTAATCAAAATTAGAGACCAAAGTATAGTACAGTTATCTGTAACATTTTGATGTTAAATCTACCAGAAATAAAATAAGTCCTATAGTCGAATCACTATTTATTCACCCTTTTTTAATCAAACGTTTGAAAAATTCCGTCATGTAAGATGTGTTTGGTTGCTTTCTATATGTTATTTTTCACAAGCATTTTATACTTGTGTAAACATAACATAAAATAAAAATACCTTTTTTTGAGTTAACAAACTGTTATGATCAAATTTTATCAATGAGATGTTATATTTTATTTTAATTAATATGAATTAAAATAGCGAGAACATTGGTGTGTCAGTAGTGCTTAGAAAGAAATAGTTCTTATGCAAAATATTACGGAACTGAGTGCGCACGAACGCAGCGCGTTGTCCCTCTGGTGTCATTTTATAGACTCTGTTAAGCTTTGTTTGCATGAGGCGGAAGAATATCTTGAAAATAGAACTTAAGCAAGCCTTTAGAAAAGTTGGAAGTAACCGTGAAAGGACTATAGTTACTCCTATGCAAACTTTATAAGAAACTGGAAACCAGCTTTTAAGATTATTATTCTTGTCCTCAAGATGAGGTAAACTTGATTGTGTTAATAACTTATGAATACTTGAAATTAATAGGCGTGTTCGCGTGGTTTGCTCTTCTGTTAGTTTAGTGCTATTTCTGCTAGTTGCCGTTCGTGTTACCGGAAGCACTTGTTTGTAAGCTGTTCGGGTGACGGTAGCAGCTGCTATTTGTGCTATAAAAATCAGCTATTTTTACTCTTGCTCGCCGAAGTAAAGCAGAAACGATTGCGAACAGTAATTTTATTTTACGCAGAATTGATGAAGAGAGTATGTTTTGGTATCCTGTAAGAAGTGCAGAGGGAAATAAAAATAACTAAGACACGCTTAATTATCGAAAGTAAGTTATCTTCAGTAGCCAAAATTTTTAATCCACGTAAATTACAAACAGACCAAAAAGATTGAAAAACTTATTTTTAAATAAACATTTGTGTATTAATTTTTGACGTGTTAGTTCTCTGCTGTTCGTCCTTCGTGTCGTCCTGCTGAGAGTAACAGCTGTTTTTTGCTACTTTGCTGCTCGTGAAAGATTTCACTTGCTTTCAGATAGTAGAAAAAGCATACCACACGAACAAACCTAATATTTCGCGAAAGCTCGACATTATTTACTTATTCCTGAAATACTTCAAAGTTACCAGGAATGCTATTAAAAAACATTTAATCTTATGTCTTACGAAACCAGAAAACATGAAAGCAGTTAAAAAAAAAACCGTTTTCCTGTGTCCAAGCTGAATTGAAAGCGTTCATAAATAGACGAGCTCTTGCAAACTGTTCTGCAAAATGGACATCAGATAATACAGTTCCAAAAAATTGTGTATTCTTAGGAAACAGTTTTTGTGGCTCGAACAGTACGAGCTTCATTTTTTTAAGTTTTTTAAAACTTGCAGAAGAGTCCGAAACCATTTTAGTAACCTTATATATATATATATATATATATATATATATATATATATATATATATATATATATATATATATATATATATATATATATATATATATATATATATATCCGGAGTTAGGTAAGCGTTTTTTTATCAGGTTTTTCAAAAATGCACTATAGGTAGGGCCTATTCCTTTTGTAGGTGTCATGTGTCCTAGTTGAACATGACTGAGACATTGAAATAATTCTCTTTCAAAATGTCTGTGTCAATCTATTTTCTTGGTTATTTCCCTGTGTATGTATGTGTGTATATACATATATATAGTGTCTATGACAATATATTTTCTTGGTTATTTTCATAGGAAAGAGCTTCTAGAGACCCGGCAATTTCGCGGATTCATTTAACGACAAGCTAGACTCCACACACATATACATTGGGCTGTCTTTTCCCATTGGTTCGCAGTTTTCAAACCACGCCCTGGGTGGATTTGAGCCAATAAATAACCTACAAGGAAACATGCCACGAATGCCGTGCTACCTGGTCTGAGGTAAAACTGTCGCTTCAAACAATGAACAACTAACTGAGGTCCGAGTACACAAAGCATTGTGCCGAATGAATCCACGAAATGTCTGTGTTCCTACTTACAACCTTTAATACAAATACAAAATTACCAAACAATCATATGTTTGACTTGATGAATATTTCCAGAGGCTCGGCTTGGCGGGATGGCGGAATAAAATAAATCAGATTCTTCTACCCCTTCATGCGTATTATTCACCCCTGCGGTATGGTTAAGATCGCCCATTTAAGGGAGCCCCCATGAACCGTATTCTCGGGGCGGAAATGAATAATTTATGAGCGGTGGATGCTGTAGGTACCAGATGAGGCAGACTTCGGAACAGGTATCAGATGCGTGCACGCCGGCACACAAGCACGCCCGCCAGAGAAACGCCATGATTATATATGTATTTTTTTAAAGTTCTTCTTCTTCTTTCCTTCCAATCTCAATTTTAAACCAAGCGCGCTAGTAGCTATATATCGCATTCTCTTAGCAGAGGGTAGCGCGAAGGGGTGTGTCGGATGCCGGAGTAAGATGGATGTTCGAGTGCGCGAGGTAGTGAAATATATGTGTAACGGGGGCCGGTTTCACAGTTGCCAACTACACTGGGAGAAAATCTCTAAAACAGTATACAAATACCACCAGAAAGTCGGGAAAAATTAATTTCGGTCTACTTAAAATTCATATAAGATAAAATCTATAAAAAAAATTTAGTTTTTACAGTTTACGATATTATTTATTATTGCTCATATTGTGTGTATATATTATATATACACACACCACTACACACGCCTATCACTGTCCGAAATCGAAACAAGAAATAAATTAAAGAAAAAATATCCATCTGATGTACTTTAATATGGTATTCTTATAATTGGAGTAAGTATGCAGTGATGGTAACTTCTGACTCACAAGGTAGATAGAGTGCAGCATGCATGACAAAAAATTCAGTGTTCCCCCGCCCCAGCCTATGTACTTGGGTGCTGTCAAAAGCCGGCACATTCGCTAGAGATACGTACAAACTCACAGATTTTTTTTTCAAGCTATAGGCTATTCATGGTAAAATGAGCACTTTTAAAAGCGCTGCTTAAGAGATACTTGCATGTACGTTGTGCATTCTTCCGCCTTATGTAAGATTAACGTTGTCATGGTTCTCATAATTTTTATTCACGCGTCGGTCAAATGAAACAGTGAAATTTATCAAACAAGTAAATATTTTACGAACCTGCTAATTTTTACTCTTCGGTTCATTAAAAAACTGATAGCGGAAGAAATAGTTTAAGTTATAAGAAATGGTTACCTAGCACTTTTTATTCGACGTTAAGATACGCAACTACTTACCATCCATCGTTTCCAACTTGACTGGGCGAATGTCACTCAGTGCGCCAGTTAACGGATCAGTGGCATTTTTCTAAGGTTGATTTCAAATGTGCTCGCTTTATCGTGTGAACAGCCTTTATATCGATGGAGACTTCAACTACTTTCCAGGCCGGTAAAGAGGTTCCCGAAACCTCTCTTATTACAGGGCCAAACGGTGTCGTTGTTCCCGCAAAAGATAATCCTCACACGACTTTCTACAAAGACACGATCGCAAGCAATATAACACGTAATATCGCCTCTCAAGATATTACCATGCTCTTTTCAGGTTTATATAACGAATTTAGGGGAAATAAACAATACTGAAGACACGGAGGTGTAATAATCTGACAAGAGAAATATATCCTGTCTTCCTTTAAATCACCACATCTACCACGATTATTTGTGTTCAGAAATCACTTATTTTTTTCAACTTGTCGCAGATAAAAAATTTGACCACTAGACCAAGGGAAAGACGAGTGGTTACTGTTTCTTTTGTGAAATTGTTCTATACCACTATGAAATCAGAGCAAGCAAAATTTGACTTAATGACCAACAGTTTATCCATAAACAACATTATTAAATATTGGTGACCTTAGCATTAAGCAACTATGGAGCCAGTAATGTATACTTAGATGGAAATAACAAGCAGGTGTTTTGCTATTACATTTAACATTGTATTTAAAGGCTGTTCACGATAAAGTGAGCACTTTTGATATCAACCTTAGAAAAAAGTCCCTGCCCATGACTTCATATACTTCAACGGGCGCACTGAGTGACATGCGCCCGGTAAAGTTGGTAACGATAGATGGAAATTAGTTCCACATCCTAACGTCGAATAAAACCTGTTAGGTAGGTAACCATTTGTGATCATTTAAATTATTTATTTCGCTTTCCACTTTTTTGAATGCATCAGATGTGTAAGAATTAGCAGATTTGTAAAATGTTTACTTCCCTAATAATTACACAGTTTCACTTGAACGACGCATGAATAAAGTGATAAGGTCCATGGCAATGTTAATTTTACATAAGGCGGAAGAATACACAACGTGCATACAAGTAGATCTAAAGCAGGGCTTTAAAAAGTGCTCATTTTACCGTGAACAGCCTATATCCACACTGCATGGACTCCTCCCATGCCACCAACCCGCAAAAACAAACCAGAATCCTGTGTGCGTTACTAGACCACCTTCTGAAATCACCAGATCTAGTGAGAACATCACCAAGTTGGCAACTCTTTAATGGTTGGAAAGGGTTGGAGGGGGGGGGGGAGGTGGCATTACGGCCGCATTGTCGCTGGGGAAGAGAGATTTGGCAACAGTGGTGGAGCGGAGCAGCGAACAACGCGGAAAGGGGTAGAAAAAAGGAGCAGGAGTTTGGAAGATATCTTTGCTGGCTCAGGCAGTAAGAGACGAAGACTGCAGAGGAGGACCATTACGTTCGGGAGAGCAATTTAAAGAGGATGGAACGTCGTGGGCGTCCAAAATACAGTCAAGAAACTATGCGAACTGAAAAACTCTTTACCTTTAGACTTATATTTAAACCCTCTCGAACCCAGTGATTGCGTTGTATACATTACTCACGTGTAGGTCATTTTTGGTCGGTACCACGCACTGCGGAGCTCAATTACCATTGAGTAGAGGCCTGAAGAATTCGCGGATTAATTCTGGACAAGCTAGAATGCGAAATTCGTGTGTTTATATAACTTTAGCAATTGGTCCACTCGGTGTTTGATACCTCCTGGAGAAGGCTTGAACAATAGCCGCCTTTCACTGTAACAGCAGAGAACCAATGTGAAGTTGACATCGACATATTTGTACATACGATTGTAGAGTGAAACCTACAGGTCATTTAACTCACCAAATTTTTCAGGGCCTTTACCAATAATCTTACCTGCGTGTAAATGATTCGCAAACCGTCTAACTGGTCTAGGTTCATCTACCTGTAGTGGAACATGAAGCATGCAGCTCATTGGCTGACAACGTAATAAGTGTTGCGTCGACTTAAGTTCTACACGTATCACAAAATGTTTTGTTTGCGAAACCCGAAACCCTAAATTAGAATGGGTCTGAATGGGTTACGACAATTTTCGCCTAACTGACCCCAAGAGAAGGTCACTGTGCACTTTCATTCGCGTCCTGATACACGTTTTTCACTCAAAACAGACAAACATCCGGCATTAGAACATTACTACCGGCCTGAAAATGCCAAAGGGAATTGACAACATAACTACCCGGAATACATTTAATATTTTTTAGTCTTAAACGACTGTGTATTTTAAGAAGAAATGAATTTCACTGTGCAAATATAATTTGTACATGTACCTTTACAACTCGAAAAAAAAAAAACTCCCGATGTTTTTTTTTTCATCGGTAAGATAAGCAAACATTCATTCAAAAATATTAATTAAAGGTACATATAATTGCAATTGTCGAAATATGGGTACGAGTTAGATACTTTTGTGAGGAATTGTGAACGCATATTCGCATATAAAAAGTTTGCTAGATAAAAATTTATTGTGAATTTTTTCCTTTGCAATTTTGCTATAGTCAAACAAGCTTCCGATTTTTATAGTGAAAGAACAGTTCTAGAGCATAAATTTATATTTTTGCTAATTTTGTTTCACGACTTAATTTATATTTTTTATTCACTCGAAATATTTTTTAATTGGGAATTCGATTACTGGTATAGCCTGTTCACGATAAAGTGAGCACTTTTTAAGGCCCTTCCAAAAGTTATTAACCAATAATAAATATATCTTTGTGCAGCCTCAGGCATTAAATTTTGAGTGTAGGGAAATCTATACATTCAGTTTATTGGTCGTATTGCTATGTTTATATTAAAAAGCAGCAGGAAGATGGAAATTGGATGAAAGGAAAAATTAAGAAGGGCTTTAAAAAGTGCTCACTTTACCGTGAACAGCCCATATCAAACGATACTCAAAAGATTTTTTTAGGTATAGTGAATTCCCACACTCCACCATTTACTTCATTGTAAATAGAATACCGCATCCCTTGCTCTGGATTCAGGTCACACATGACCACCTATGGTTGCTACTTCATTTGACATAAGGTCACGGTGGCTGAGCGGTTAGCTTGCTCGCCTCCCACCATGACGATCCGGGTTCAATCCACGGCCGGATCACTCCGGATTTTCGCATGCGGGAATCGTGCTGGACGATGTCATTAGTCGGTTGGTTTTCTCGGGGATTTCCCGTTTCCCCCCCCCCCCCCCAATTCACTCCGGCGCTACTCCATACTCATCGAAATCACCCTCATCAACTCTCAAGGCCTCGATGTTAAGAGCCGTACAAATCTCTTCACTCATTCATTCATCATGTGCCCTTGCACGATACTTTAATAGTTTGCGTAACATCCATAGGTGCCAATTTACCGACTTTCAGGGTTACAGGATGATCCTTACGGTGTCCACAAACTATTATGGTAATGGCTGCATTCATCCGCATGGCATAAAGTAGGTGCTGGAATTGTTAGTGGAAATAAAACTTGTTTTCTTGGAAATATGAATATCGATTTTTTTTAGTGAGCTTTCTGCATTTTCATAAAACTTAAATTTGATTTATATTACATGCATATTCTTACTCCACATCTCCGCATACCACCACACTTTCCCATCTACACAGCGTGTATAAATGACGACCTTGGCCCAATAAAGCCTTAAAAATCCGTATCTTCATCTTGCCAAGCCTCTGGCAAAGGTGAAGATAGAGCACGCATTGGTAATGGGTTGTACGCGCCCTCGCAGTTATAGCTGGAAATCTCAATTATCTCTGACTCAACAAATTTCTCTGATTTGATGGCTGGCCTCCTCTTCCTTCGTCTGAATCCAACCGTTCCTTTTTGGCGCGTGCATTTTTATAGCAATAAATGTATGTGTTAGAATAATCATTTATTGATTTTATAGGCCTACACGTGAAACCGATTTTGCTCACAGAAATTAAGTAAATCCACTCTTAGGATTTATTTTAGGCGACAAGTGTATCTTTCTAAAGGATTGCATGATTACTACGTTGGGGATAATAATTATAACTCAAAGTTACCTATTTTTAAATAAACATTTCTAATTAATTATTTGCCATACGAGTATTATATTAATTTGTGCATCTTGTGCGGGTGCTCAGTATTGTCATGGGGTGAATTTCCTTGCACTCTCAATAAATCATTCGTCTTTCAGATTTGGGTAATAACTAATTATTTAGCGCAAGATGTAGACAACTAATTGTTTAAATTAAATAACTTGGCAGCAGGCAAAAGGGTTGTGACCCTTAGATAGTTACGTTCTTGTTACTGTAGTATTACACTTTGTATACTGTTTTAAAATTCCTCAGAAACAGCCACTGATTATGATTATTTTATGTACGAATATACAGTCACTAAAATTTACTTTCTTTTATTTTGTAACATTTAACTTAAACAGTACTGTTGGATTTTCTTTCTCTGGGACGTTCAGGGGCGAATATATAGAATTATTCATTTCCTACCGCAAGATTTTAAGTTTAAACGATAAGATCAAGTAAGTAGGCTAGCGGTTATGCACAATCAATTTTTCTGGGATATATGTAAAAATCACAAGAATATTGTGAAGCTGTTTTTGATTTACATAAAACTCCTTACGTCTCACACTCATAACTGGTAAAATATCCTTCAAAAGCCAGCTTCATTGATGCAGCTTATGATTACTGGAATGTATAGCATATTAAATGCACTGTTAGTGTGATATTGTACGTATACGTAGGTTTATGTACGATATTTAAATGAGTGAACATATATTTGCGAGCACTTACATACTGCTAACTTTTTTAATGAAAGATATTTTCCTGCAAAAGGACGCACATATTTTTCTCTTCGAAATTTTCGAATACCTGGTCTAATATTTCCCGAGCGAATGATTTTTGTTTTCCACACCTTTAAAAACTTTACTGGCTCTTTTAGCTGGATAACGGAATGAAACATTACTTTTGCCTGGAAATTCCATAAAATCATTTCAGAATATCAATGTGCGGTGGCATGGTCCATTACTAAATTGCTTCCAACAATCCTCCCCACTCCTACCCTGATATTGCCTTCTTCACAGCTCAGTAGGTAGCCGATAACTTTCTCATTCCCTTCTTACCTGTATTTTATTGGTGAGATACGTAATGGTTTTAATTTCCAGTGAGTGTTGTCAACCAAGTTATCTGTGCTTCATGTTCTGTATGGTAAACTTAATGCGTCACTGGGCAAATGAAAAGGACGTAGAAATCCTACTCACCTTTAACGGAAAATTGCCAAGGACGTTTCTGAAAGTATCCTACGTATAGTTTTTTCCGCTCGTGCAGATTTATAACTATGTCCACTATATCAAGTTCTTGTTGAGGGTTAGAGGATCTCTGTAAACAACTGTAATATCAAACACGAATAAATCATTGCAGATAATATCACGACAGTGAAGTCTTGGCTCGTTTTGGTAGTTTTTGTGTTGGTAATTCACAAGAATATTAAAGCTATATATGTTATTTTCATTCATAGTCTATTCACGGTTATCCACATTTTTTAATGAATCCTTTGGAAAATCACCCCTTTTTTGGCGCGTTTAGTTATTTTCAAAATGACACGTATCACAAGCGTTTTATACCTCTGTTAAAATGAAAGTATTTTATTTTTCTTTAAATTGATGTTTTACGGTACTTTACATATCAATTATATGAATTTATTTTAATTAAATGTGAAGAAAAAACAGTGAGAAAACACGTGTGTTGGTAGTGCCTAGTGAGAAAAAGTCCTCGTGCAAAATATTATTACAACTGAGTGCCCACGGATTCGGTGTGGTGTCCTTTGGGGTAACTTTTTTTTACTTCGTTAAGCTTTGTTTGCACGAGGCGGAGGAATATCCTAAAATCAGAACTTTAGCCGGTCTTCAGAAAAATGTTAAGTAACTGTGAATGGATTATAAACAGGATGGGGCTGAATTAGATCGCAACATCAAGTGGCAAATATATATGGGACTTTGTACCTGAACTAAATGTTAAGTAACTGTGAATGGATTATAAACAGGATGGGGCTGAATTAGACCGCAACATCAAGTGGCAAATATATATGGGACTTTGTACCTGAACTAAATGTTAAGTAACTGTGAATGGATTATAAACAGGATGGGGCTGAATTAGACCGCAACATCAAGTGGCAAATATATATGGGACTTTGTACCTGAACTAAATGTTAAGTAACTGTGAATGGATTATAAACAGGATGGGGCTGAATTAGACAGCAACATCAAGTGGCAAATATATATGGGACTTTGTACCTGAACTAAATATTAAGGGCACGATAAGCCCTGAATGTTGAGATTTTGGAATGCATTTTTGCGAAATATCGGAAACCAGGTGAGAGGAAAGAACAATTCGAGGAGCATTGTTTTATGTTATCGGGATCTTCAACTTCAGGGCATGGTCACGATAATAACACTCCCCGTAACAAAAATAACAGGGGTGGCCACCCCACGTAGGCAATACGTGGGGTGGGCAATGCGTGAATGGTACGCATTGTTTACTGCAGGTGTTAACCTTATCCGCCACCCTTGGCTGTGCAGTGGCCATACGCGCATGTGGTACTGCCTTTATACTAGGCTCTGTATCGCTGCAGCGGAATGTAAGGGAATCTTCGTGTGTGTTTTAAACGAAAACGGCGAGTCCCAGGCACTTGCAACGAGGGGGCCATTTTTGTTTCATTACTCAATAAGCCATCGTCGAACGTTCATAATTCTCGACGGTAACGAAGCGGCCAGCAATAAGAGGGTGGCCACCCCTGTTATTTTCGTAATGGGGAGTGTTATTATTAGGAATTTGCTCTTAGGTTGACGATCCCGATAGCATAAAACATTTTCCGCGAATTGAAATTTCATCATACCTGGTTTTCGAAATTTCGCAAAAATACATTCCAATACCTCCATTTTCGGGACTTATTTCTCCCTTAATATTTCGTTTAGGTACAAAGTGTCGTGTATATTTGCCACTTGGTTTTGCATAAGGAATCGCCTCACGAAGTGTGTCGGTCGAATTCAGCCCCATCCTGTGTAATATTTCCTATACGTGAAAACTTATGAAACCAACGAAAAAAAAATCGTACGATATTTGGTTGTGCAGGCGGACGTAATTAATGGGGTACAGGACGCGCAGCGTAGGGAAGAATTGGAGACGCACAGCTCCAAGCCCCATCCATTGGCCGTCCAGGAGGCACTCGCGCGCTGATGGGCTGTGGCTGTGAAGGCAGTGCTAAGGCGGGTTCATAAGCTACGCAACAAATGTGGGGACGCAATGACGCCACACAAGAAAGTTGCCACCGTTTGTGAACATACCACCACGCAAGACATCGCCAACGTTGCAAAAATTAAAATACCGAACATGTACATTAAAAATAATTTATTTCCATAATACTTTTTTAGTGAATATGTTTTAGCATTTTTCGATCATATTTGTTTATTGCAAATATATTTTTACATTTTGTAATTTGAAATTTTTCTGGCATATTGTTTTTAAATGCCTGAACAACGAATTTCCAACACTACAAAATTTTCTCAGCAAGGCGGCGATGCTAAAATATTTAAATACGTAGTTTATTATTTATCTATGATGCAACCCATAATAATGTCCTATGGACAACACGCCCTTAAAACCTCTCCTACATTTCGCGGCCTGTAATCGCTATGGAAATTAAAACGATTCTTGCTGCATGATGAGCATTTCATGGTGAATAATAATTTTTAACTTTTAGTATAGTTGATCTACGGTTAACTCAGTATTACGTTAGCATCCATTGAGAATTTGAAGCATAAGAGCATACCTGTATTACAAGTTTGATTCAAGCCAAGAATTAATGGCTGGCATACATTTGTCAGTTGCAAGTCTACAGATTGACGGAATTATTATGTTCAGCTAGAAATCGCACACTTGCACTGAGTTTCACAAATAAAGCACTCCACAGACTTGACATGTGGAGAATATTTAGTTTAATTCCCGCTTGAGTTAAATTTTATAACTTGCACAGTAGGCTTGCGGCAATTACAGGCTTGTCATGACAAGGTCGAATGAAGCCTACAGGCTTGTCATGACAAGGTTTAATCAAGCCTACAAGCTTGTTACGACAAGGTTGAATGAAACCTACAGGCTTGTCATGATAAGGTTGAATCAAGCCTACAGGCTTGTCATGACAAGGTTTAATCAAGCCTACAAGCTTGTTACGACAAGGTTGAATGAAACCTACAGGCTTGTCATGATAAGGTTGAATCAAGCCTACAGGCTTGTCATGATAAGGTTGAATCAAGCCTATTGTACTATCGGGATTGGCCCCATATTCCAGTTTATAAATATAAGTAAAAAATATCACTGGGAAATAGGGAATTTATAATCCATTCACGGTTACTTCAAACTTTAATAAAGCCCAGCTGAAGTTCTACTTTTAGGAAATCCCCACCTCATGCAAAGATAGCATAAATATCTTTGGAAAACTACACTAAAGGGACAACGTATTGCATTTGTCTTCATCCATTTAATAATATTTTGCATGGGAACTATTTCTTACGAGGCACTACCAACACACTAGTCTTCTCTCTATTTTTATTCATATTAATTGTGAATGGAAAGTTATGATTTTTAAACGAAATATAGGTGAAAGTTCATTTTAACTAAACAATAACATAGTTTTATGATAAAAGAAGTTTAAAACGCTCTCAAATACAAGGCATATTTAGAAACAATAATCACGACATACACGTAGAAGTTTTCAAATAGTTAGACTCCGAACGTGCGAAGGAACTGTGGATAGACCAAGTATGGGAAAATGGGGTGGCTCAAGGGGGCCGGTCGCCCATTAAGTTTCCATCCAGCAGGGGCTGCACCCTCCGTGGGGTATATATATAATCCGTTCATGGTAACTTCCCTTGCTAAAGTTCTACTTCCAGGATATTCCTCTGCTTCATGCACACAAGTTTATCTAAAGCTTATCCGTGTCTAGAAAATTACACCAATGGGACACCGCAAAGCATTTGTGCGCATTCAGTGTAATAATACTTTGCATAATAACTATTACTTGCTAGGCAATACCAACACAACTGTTCTTTCATTGTTTAAGTAATATTTACAATAAATTAATATTTAGATAAAATATAAATTATAATTTAATTTTACCGAAAATAATGTGCTTTTATTTTAACATAAGTATACAACGCTTCTGGTAAAAAGTATATTCAGGAAAGACCCAAACACGTTATACATTGGGCGATTTCTCAAAGGTTTGAATCAAAAAGTGTGAATAAACAGCGAATGGACTATAAATAGTATGGTTGATCACAAATTCAGTTCGTAATGAGTATTTACAAGTTATTGTAGACTGCTTGACTCTATTTTTTTTATATTAATTTTAAAGGTCTTTAACTAACCAAAAATTCTAATATTATAGGATGAATTATTTTATTTAAATGTTTAAAACATTGGCTCACGTGAAATAAGTGTTAGATACGCGCGTAGTAGTATGCATAAACATACAACGCACAGTATGAATGACAAAAGGAGGGAACAGATAAACATCTATAATGCTGGTGAAAAGCTTAAGACCAGTAACTAGAATGACAAACAATTTATTTATACTCAAGATAAAGTGACAACTATTTCTCTCTTGGAGTGTTGAAATTTTCTCGTTTATATCCGTGGCCCCATCTTGGCTGGAGATGTTCCAGACTATTCGTTCAACAGTTATAAAACGAGGAATAGCAGTCAGTTGTATTTTTATTATTAAATTCCTATACTATGGTGACGCCCTTAACACTTCTTCTGAGCAGAATGTTTGATGGTTATACTTGTTAAGACAGGTAACTCTCCGCAAATTATGCATGTAAAAAAGGTGAGTTTTCATCGCTGTCTTTCAAAATATGGAAATTTGTAACTTTTACAATGTCTCATCTAAGTCATTAAAGTCGATGTCCGTTTGTTCGGATCAATGGGAGGGCCAGATTGCAGCAAAAGTTTAGGTTTCGTTCTGCTTAATATATTATTGGTATTGCCGGATTACCTTGTAATCTTAAAATTTTCACAGATATTGTAAGTGAACATGAGTACTGTCACATAAAGTTAGATGGCCCTTCCTTACGAAAACACAATGTCGGCGCCCGTGGAACAAGCTATAGTCAGTTTACTTCTATCAAGTTAGGTACAAAGTCCGTTTCTCAATTCCTCGGATAGAGCGCGAAAGTCCGAGAGCACACACACACACACAAACAGATAGAGAGAGAGCGAGAGAGAGAGAGAGAGAGAGAGAGAGAGAGAGAGCACGAAGTTGTATACTCGCTGGTCCTCTCTCGCACTTTCTGACCACGCGCCATATTTGTTTACATTATGTTCGTGATTGAATAACGTTATAATATCTTTCTGGGCAAAAATTTCGCCGCGTTTTACCTGTAAGTGAATAGTGTCAACTGTTTTAAACAACGAAATAACATTAGTAAGACGTATTTATAAAAATCGAAATACAGATTTCTGTCTAATTCTCGTTTTTTTTTTTTTTTTTTTTTTTTTTTTTCGTCACTTTGCTGCAACATGACGGTAAAATATAAAAATAAGATAATAGTATTTTATGCGAAAATGGCTATTCTGAGTGAGATTATTTGTTAATTAGTTTTAACACAGGTAAATCACTTACAATAGCCATGACCACGATTTTAGCTTAACATGATTTCCTGCCTTTCGGCATCAGCTGTCTGTATGGCGTCGGAGAGAAACGAGAGAGTGGTTGTCTCAATTCCACAGAGCGAGGACGTGAGAGAGTGCGAAGCAGTGCTCTCGCCAGGTTGTGCGAAAGAGTGCTCTCTCGAAAGAGTATTCTGTGATTTGAGACACGGCGAAAACGAGTCACCCGTCCGTCAACCACGTGGCCAACGTCCGTCAAATCCTTGACGAGCTTTTAACTTTTGGTGGACGGCCGTCTAAACGTGCCCGTTTTGTTACGCGTTCATCCCGAGTTCTTTGCATGGCTGTGTAGCGTGTGCAATGTTTTATTTTGGCTGGTTTTTTGTTTTCACATGTTTGTTTATGTAACTGTAAAGTGAAATTGAGTTACATTTTCCCTGAAAGATAATCGATAATTACGTTCGGAAACACGGGCTCCTTTTATGAAATAATAAAGGTAGTAAAATCATTCTTTATATGCTATTAAAAAATAAATTTACATCGATTTATTTCCGTTATGCGCGTTTCGGGTACTTAGAAACTCAAAACCGCCAAAAATGTTCACTTTTAATGGAGAATTTTCTTCTATTTGTAAACAGTTTTGGTTTGATTAGTTTTGAGTAATGAACTTGACGGACTTACGAAGTTTGAATGTAAATCGCTCAGCTGGGAGACGGGCGAATGTACGACGAGCTGGCGTATAACGAACGGACACGACGGAAAAATTCCCACTGCCAGGTGCGCAGTGTTCCAAACAGGTAATTAAATTAAAATTTTAATCTACGAGCACAACATAAAATAAAGACTTCACTCTGTTACGTAGTTATTTTTAATTCTATGAATGATTATTGCAATTATTTTGTTTTTAACACAGAAAAAATAAATAAAATACGGTAAACATGCAACACTAGCGCTTACCTAGTGGCGATAAAATTTTTTTTGCAAAACTGAAAGCATTGAGCTTCACATCCTGAGCAGAATACATAAACCTTGGCTACCGTAAACAGGGGATAATTTGCTCTAATATTTTTGACATTTAGAAACAGAGCTTGTGCGTTGTCGATGAATTACTTAAAAAAAATATATATCTAACAGATTAAACGTTATCTATAAGCCATTCGCTGGCACCACACATATGTAACTATAAAATAAAGAGTTAAAATACTTAAAATATGGTACCGAACGATAATTATGGTACGTGCTGGCAAAACTGGAGTCTACCTCGCCTCCGAATGAATTCGCGAATTACTTGTCGCTATATTTGTATGTACTGTTAGTTAAACGAAGGCAATAGTGGGCGGGGCCAACTACTGCAAATACATAATCTTGAATGTTATAAAATAATTGTAGAAATAAACGTAGCCCTTACTTTAGGCTATAGAGAGTCTAGAATCTCGCAGCAGGGAACCAACTAATTCCAGAAATAATCACAACACATCTTAGGTAGGGGAGGGGGGAGTGTAGGTAGACCAAGGGCGGAGCTAAGTGCGAAGTTGAGCGAGGAGGAGGATGAGGAGAAGTAAGAGCAGTGAGGAGCGATTGAGGAGCAGTGAGGAGCGATTGAGGAGCAGTGAGGAGCGATTGAGGAGCAGTGAGGAGCGATTGAGGAGCAGTGAGCAGCGATTGAGGAGCAGTGAGGAGCGATTGAGGAGCAGTGAGGAGCAGGTGAGGAGCAGTGAGGAGCAGGTGAGCCAGAATCGGGACATCTTTCTCAGGTTAATCATATGGGACTACGTATAAATAAACGTAGCCCCTACTTTGGGGTATAGTGAAAGCGACCAGGATGGCGGCACTTACCGTCTTGTTGCCGAGGTTCTTGACCCGGCAGTTGAGGTAGGCCGTCTTGCCCAACAGCGCCGTGACGTTCTTGGAGGCGACCTTGTCGAAGTAGGGTCCTGCCCGTGACGCCGAGTAGTCCAAAGAGTTGCCTGCAGGGGCAATGTCCTTCTGCGCCGACCACGCTGCGAAAACACACACAAACAACACCAGTCAGCGGACGTCTCCCGTCACGGGTAAAAACACTGATATTGGCTGTTCGCGGTAAAGTGAGCACTTTTGAACTCGTCCCTGAAAAAAAAAGTCACTGCTCATACCCGCATATATTTTAACGGGCGCAATGAGTGACATATGCAAAGTAATGTTGGTAACGATGGAGGGAAAAGAGTTCCATATCATAAACTCGAATAAGAAGTGTTAGGTGACAATTTCTGATAACTTAAGTTATTTATTACGCTTACTGTTTTATTTAATGCATCGAAGGGTAAAAATGAGCAGACATGTAAAATGTTTACTTTTCTAATCATTAAAAGTTTTACTTTACCGACACGTAAATAAAGTGGTGAGGCCTATGGCAACGTTAATTTTACACAAGGCGGAAGAATACACAACATGCATACAAGTAGGTCTTAAGCAGGGCTTTCAAAAGTGCTCATTTTACTGCGAACAGCGCATAGAGGCTGTTCACGCTAAAGTGAGAACTTTCGAGGTTCTATTTTTTTAATGAAAACTTGGATTGAGACTTGGAATTGGAGTGTGTGCGCGTGTGGCTTGATTCAAGTGTAGAATTGGAAGTATTGATCACTTCGCTGGTTATCGTGGGGAGAGTATCCCTGGCCTATTCCACACTGGTTGGTGGAGTGAATGTCCTGTGGGGGAGGTACGGGTCACTTCGGTGGTTATCGTGGGGAGAGTATCCCTGGCCTATTCCACACTGGTTGGTGGAGTGAATGTCCTGTGGGGGAGGTACGGGTCACTTCGGTGGTTAACGTGGGGAGAGTATCCCTGGCCTATTCCACACTGGTTGGTGGAGTGAATGTCCTGTGGGGGAGGTACGGGTCACTTCGGTGGTTATCGTGGGGAGAGTATCCCTGGCCTATTCCACACTGGTTGGTGGAGTGAATGTCCTGTGGGGGAGGTACGGGTCACTTCGGTGGTTATCGTGGGGAGAGTATCCCTGGCCTATTCCACACTGGTTGGTGGAGTGAATGTCCTGTGGGGGAGGTACGGGTCACTTCGGTGGTTGTCGTGGGGACATTATCCCCGGCCTACACAGGTTGTATTGTGTTGTGTTTGGTCGTGTGAGTGGCAGGATGAATGAAGTCCCTGTCCAAGAGTGCTGTAGCCTGGAGTGGTGGGGAAAATAGTAAATAGAGAAATGTTGAGACCACTCACTACTTGCAGGTTTTTTTTTTTTTGTGTTAAGTTTAGTCGGGATTTTGTCTCCGTATTGTAAAGGTTTTAAAATACAAAGTAGTATTGGAATATCTTACCAAGTGTTTAGGTTTAGATTATTAGGGTTATGTCTTTTTACACTGTGAATTGCGAAACAGTGTGAATCAGGTGCTTGGAAGATGTTGTAAGGAAACTGTTATTGGTATAGGTTTTAAATCTCAATTGTATGAGATTAGATGGTATTGCAGTCAAATTTTGTATACCGTTGTTTTTGGATCACACTATTATTAGAGACCTGCAAAAATTTCGCGTCTTTTTTTTTGACATCAGGCTAAACTTCACAACACTGTATATACTGCAGCCAGCGTAGTTTCTCCACTGGCTGCTGCGTAGATGCGAAGTCACTCGCTTTCTGACTGAAGTGCGCGTGATTGGGCTGCACTATTGTGAAGTGTTGATTTATTGGCGCAGAGTTAACTGGGGCGTGTCGAAAAAAGTATGGTCCAGTGACGAACTTACTGCAAAGGTACATGTGTTTGAAGTTTGAAATGTACTCAAATAATAACGCGAACTGTGCATGTCTCTACCCATTATAAACCATTCACATCAATCACTTCCAACTTTTCTGAAGCCCTGCTGAAGTTCTACTTTCAGGATATTCCTCCGCCCCATGCAAACAAAGCTTGAAAAAGTCTAGGGAATCACACCATATAATAATATTATTGCATAAGAACTATTTCTTACCATATATTACCAAAACACATATTTTCTCTGCGCTTATCTTCACCTTAATTATAAAATTAATTTTATAATTCATAAATAAAAAACAAGTGAAATGTCAAATTCGTCGTAAATAAGGTATATTTAGGTAACAACAAAACACGTCATTAGTGGGATGATTTGTCAAAGATCTGAGTTAAAAAGTGTGAAGAAACCGTGAATAGACTATACAATTCTTTATTTTTCCATCACTTTTAAAATAAACATTGTCATGTTAGTAAAAAAACGTAGTGTTATAATCCCCGGACTCAAAAGTTAACGTCTAAGGCTACAATAAAATAAATATATTGACCATTATTCCAAATGACAGGGCTCTAAATGTGGTCACTGCGAATAGCCTAAAAAACACATTTCCGTACCAGAAATTTTCTTTTATAAATTGTGGAGTGAATATATTCTATTCGCGGTTTCTTCACACTTTTCTAATCAAATCTTCAAAAATCGTCCAATATATGACGCGTTTGGTTGTTTCTTAAATATTTCATGTATCGCAAGCGTTTTATATTTCTGTCAACATTGTCCAAATTAATTTTCACTTATATTCTACCCATAAATTATCATATTTCCTTTATAATTTATGCGATTAAAGACAGGGGAAAAATAGGTATGTTGGTAATGCCTGGTAACAAATAGTTCTTATGCAAAATATTACGTTACAGAGTGCGCAAGAATGCGGTGCATTGTCCCTCTGGTGTAATAATCTAGACTTACCGATGCTTTGTTTGCCTGAGGCGGAGGAATATTATGGAATTAGATCTTAAGCAGGGCTCCATAAAAGTTGGAAGCAACCGTGAATGTACTATATAAGGGTCTTAAGTACGCATGCCAAGTCTTTCGTCAATTCGTGGCTGCTTCTGACTTTTATGAAGCCTTTTTCTTTCAGGCCAATTCCTCCGCCTCGTCAAAAAAAAAAAGCCATATCTAGTGTAGCAAATTACGCCAAAGGGCCAACGTACCATATTCGCGTGCACTCAATTTAGCAATTCTTTGCACGAGAAGTATCCCTTACTAGACATTACCAACACACCTATATCCTCTCTCGTTTTATTCATAGTACTTAAAAATAAAACACCAAATTTTATAGATAAAATACACAACATAGCTAATTGAAATTTAACACAAAATAAGATATTATTATGATGACAGAAGTATAAAACGGTTGTGACTCATTACACACTTAGAAAACCACGAATAACTTCATACAAGGAGTGGATTTTTAAGGGCTTGATTCAAAAACTGTAAAGTTATCGCGAATGACTATTACGCAGTAACAATTTGCGTCTCAACTTGTAGTTGCCTAGAGGGAAATGGTGAGGCCTGTTTCGTCACCGCCGCCATTTTGTGACGCCCAAAAGCTTTAGGAACTCTTTTAAGTGCTAATATTTCGATATTGCTACTATTTCTTTAGCGTACTGATGTTTGGCTTAACAGCATAGATGTGGGAGATCATACAGAAACTGCAGCAGATAACAAATATTTGGTACATAAACAAACAACCATGCTGTAAATGTTTTGGGCATCACAAGATGGCGATCACTACACTGCAAAAATATTTTTCTGTTAGAATTTCCGTACATGTAAGGGAAGCTAAGTACTTCTACATGGGAGGTAAAATTACCTCTTATGTGTAAAGTAAATTTACATAACAAGTTAAGTACTATTCCTTTATCATGCGAGAAAAGTACCTGACAAAAGTGGAAGAAAAATCCCATACAAGTAAGGGAAAATTAACTATATTGCATAATAAAATTATATTAAAAAATACGCCGGAGTATTACTACCGTTAATCTTGTTTATTACATATATCCTCTGACGAATAGTAACCGAAAATTCAACACTAAAATCCTTGACGTTGGCTGGTAAGTGAGCGCAAACTATTGACCTCTTTCACGATAGGCCGATGAGCTGTCCAATACACCATGATGACAGCGTGACAATATTAAGGAATATTATCATGTTAAAAGATTATTTCTTCCACCCGGCTTCCCAATTAGCTGTTGAGAATGCAGAAGAGATGCACACGCATCGTAAGGTCCCCCCCCCCCCCTCCATATTTATATGGGATTCTACACTACCGTACATTAATTTTACTCTAGAGTGCGGTAATTTTACCTTACCTCTAAGGAAAACTACATTTCCCTCACACAAGTTTGCGGATATTACCTTAAACTTGTCAGGTAATTTTCCCATTATTTTTTACAGTGTAGAACCTCAGCTTCGCCTACGTGACAGCAAGCCACCTCCTGCCTGTTCCTAACTCCCTGCTGTGACACAACACCACGTGGAATTGACTAGGTTTATGATAAAGTTTAATTAAATAAGTGCTTTGATAAGACAGCACACTACTTTTGACAACGCGGTAACGAAAATACGACGTAGTCAAGTTATGCAGCATGATATTTTTCTTCCGTAGAAGCTGACGTTTGGTGTAGAACTAACGTAAACAAACGTCAAATCATCGCTGAAACACACGATATTTGAACAGCTGGTATTGATAGTCCTTTAGCCAATGTTAGGAACTTGCGCAGAATATTAAAATCAGTCTAAACCATACCTAGTCTACGGCCTAAATCTCCTGGATGGACTATTGAGTAGCTAGCACATGTTAGCTGCGGGGTAAACAATTTTTGAGCTCCGAAAGTTTACGGCTAAACCACGAGTTTAAACTACCAATTTTATAACTAAGTGTTCACACATTGTCTACACAACCAGTGCTCTAAAACGTCACTATTTTTACTCTAATAAGTTAAAAATATTGTAGACACGTACCTACTCAGGAACACAGAAATGTGACTTTCTTTATCTATCAGCCTTCGGAGAACAGACAAACCACCTTCGTATTCGCTAAAACATTTATTATTTTATTATATGTAAAACAGCAATATTTAAGAATGACTCAAATTGTAGACCTTATTTCACACCGTATTGTTTTCCGGTTTGTAAGTATTCATCTTGATACACCTGAACACATATTTTGTAATCGTCAATATTTTAGAATATTTCATACTGAAATTCTGACCTTAAAATATTAAGAAATTTTAATGTATGTAATGGCTTTATCAATCTTAATTAACAACTTCTACTGTTGTCTTGTGTAAGTAATTTTAAAACATGCATAAAATGCAGGAATAACATTACATAGTTTCATTTATCTCCAATCTTATTTATATAAATTATTAATTTTTAAAATTTATAAAATTTTTCAAGTTTTAATTTAGTTAAATTTAATTTTTAAAACGAAAGTAAACCACATCTAACATAGTACATTTCAAAGCCTTGTTTAAGTGCCATATTTTAATTCACTGTATTTTTTTTCCGAAGACATATCCCAATTAACGCTGCCATCAGTGGCGTGTGCTGAAGTGTTGCAAGGCAAGGTGGTGCTTGCTCAGTGCAGTACACACTCGGCGCACGCAGCAGAGACCAGTGACTAAGAGTGGAGCCGGGAGAAACTTAATGTACTGGGGCCACTCACGAGAGAGCAGCGAGTCACCAATCACGCACGTGGCCTGGCGTCGAATGCACTACTACGTTTAAGTGACCGATGTGTAAACTGGCAAATGATTGGGTACAGCACAGAGCAAAAAGAAGCTTAACCTGCAACAATTTACCACACGCCACAGGCTGCCATCAACACAAAGACTAGTCAAAACGTGTCGCTTGACTTCATATGTGAAGTCCATATAAGAAACTGATACATTTCTATCATAAAAATTCTTACTCCAATAATAGCAAAATGATAAGAAAAACATTTTACCAACCAAAAGTTACACTGGTAATGCATTTAATTATATTTAAAAATACTTCAATACTATTCACATTTTACGGCCCAAATTGCTGAACATGCAGAACTGAGGACTTATACGTATCTATTTCAAATGAGACTAAATCTATTTTTGAAAGTCCATTTTAAAAGTTATCAGTAAACGCCCATATCAATATACATCGGTTATGCTTCGATTGTACTCTTTTTTTTCGCGATAAAGACATATTGGTGTTCCTTTTTACTGTGTAAAAGGGGGGAATTCGTTGAAGATCTCACCCCTGTGTCTTCGATCTGCTGCACAGTTTTTCCTGGTATATGCTATTCACGGTAAAATGTGCACTTTTGAAAGCCCTGCTTCAGAGCTACTTGTATACACGTTGTGCGTTCTTCCGCCTTAAGTAAAATAAACATTGCCATGGGCTTCATCCCTTTATTCATGTGTCGGTGAAGTGAAACTGTGAAATTATTAGAAAAGTAAATAGTGTACAATTCTGATCGTTAAAAGAAAAAACAGAAAGCGAGATAAATAATGTAAGTTATCACAAATGCTAACCTAACACATTTTATCAGACGTTCATGTATGGAACTACTTTCCCGTCCATCGTTGTCAAATTTACTGGGCACATGTCACTCGTCGCGCCCGTTGAAATACACGCAGGTAGGCGCAGTGACTTTTTTCTAAGGTTGGTTTCAAAAATGCTCACATTATCGTGAATAGCCTTTACGCAACCACAAAATTGCTCCAGTAAACATAACTTAAACAGGGGCTTGCAGCACGAACTGCAATTTCGCAAGGCAGAACAATGCCGTTACTGGCCAACAAAATGTTGGGATACCGTTCCCCGTTCAGGGCCGGCAGCCCAGGGCCCGCTGTGGCCGAGCGGTTAGCCTGCTCGCCTCCAATCATGGCGAACCGGGTTAAATCCCCGGCCGGGCCACTCTCGCATTTTCGCATGTGGGACCTTGTGCCGGACGAAGCCGATTGTCGGGCGGGTTTTCTCGGGGGCTCCCGTTTCCCCGGCCCTGTCGTTCCGGCGGTGCTCTGCGCGCACCTCAATCACCCTTACCGGCTCTCAAGACCTCGCAGTTAAAGAGCCGCCCAAATCTCTTCACTCACTCACGCCGGCAGGCCAGACAACATGAAACCTTACGGGGCATGCAGATACAAGACCTGTTGCTAGAGTCGCGCGCACCCAATCAGACAAGGAGCACGCCCGCGACAAAGTAACCGCCGTGCGATTTAGTCCATCTGTACTTATCTACTCTGAGACGCAAATAAAGTGGATTCTCTATCCCCAGTTTCTCAGAGGACTGGCGAAATATTTCAATACATGTGGACTTTCGATGTATGCGGTCTGGAAAAGCAGACAAATAAAAATGGGACCACAGAATATGTTCAATTGACGAAGACTTTCAATCCATCTGGGTTCATTACGTAGAGGTTCCGCTGTATACGATGATACGTTGAAAATAATTACGGAGTTTTCCTGCAAAACTATGATCGCATGTGCACCGAAAATGTTACAGCAGATGAGAGAGAAAAAAATTGTATTTACTATTTTGGCTGCTGAATCGCAGGTAAAAAACATGCAAAAGATCATAAATACGAAACAATATCGGAAAATGAAACTTTCTTTTCTCCGGTTTTTGCCGGTTTTTTTTACTAGGTTGTTCAGTCCGGTTTGTACTAGGTTGTTCCGTCCAGTTTGTTGCGTTGAAGGTCAGAATCAGAAGACAATTTTTTTTGCTAGTATCCTTGGGTTAAAGAAAGTTAAGTTCTACTTGTGGTATGGGTAAACCTGTGATTTGGGTTCCACAGCAACACACGGTGCAGTGAAGTTAGTTACGTGTAATAGAGCCTGTATGATCACAGCAACACACGGTGCAGTGAGGTTAGTTACGTGTAATAGAGCCTGTATGATCACAGCAACACACGGTGCAGTGAAGTTAGTTACGTGTAATAGAGCCTGTATGATCACAGCAACACACGGTGCAGTGAAGTTAGTTATGTGTAATAGAGCCTGTATGATCACAGCAACACACGGTGCAGTGAGGTTAGTTACGTGTAATAGAGCCTGTATGATCACAGCAACACAGGGGGGGGGGGGGGGGGGGGGGGGGGGGGGGGGGGGGGGGGGGGGGGGGGGGGGGGGGGGGGGGGGGGGGGGGGGGGGGGGGGGGGGGGGGGGTTTTTTTTTTTTTTTTTTTTTTTTTTTTTTTTTTTTTTTTTTTTTTTTTTTTTTTTTTTTTTTTTTTTTTTTTTTTTTGAGGTGTTACGTGTAAAGAGCCTGTTTGATCACAGCAACACACATGCAGTAAGTTAGTTACGTGTAATAGAGCCGTATATCACGCAACACACCGTGGCAGTGAAGTTTGTTACGTGTATAGAGCCTGTATGATTCAGCAACACACGTGAGTGAGTTGAGTTACGTGTAATAGGAGCCTGTATGATTACGAGCAACACACGGTGCAGTGAAGTTGTTACGGTGTAATAGAGCCTGTATGATCATCAGCAAACACACGTGCAGAAGTTAGTTACGTGTAATAGAGCCTGATGATCACAGCAACACACGGTGCGGTTGCAGGTTTATTACGTGTAATAGGCCTGTATGATACAGCATCACCGTGCGTGCGTTAAGGTTAGTGTAATAGAGCATTTATGTTCCTGAGACCTTGGGGAGTTGTTAGTGTAAAACCTGTTGTCACGCACACGGTGCAGTGAAGTTGTTACGTGTAATAGAGCTGTATGATCACGCAACACAGGTGCGTGAGTTAGTTACGTGTAATGAGCTGTTGATCACAGAACACCGGTGCAGTGAGTAGTTCGTGTATAGAGCTGTTGATACAGCAACACACTGCAGGAAGTTAGTTTTGTAATGGCTGTATGATACAGCAAACACGTGCAGTGAGGTTAGTTAGTGTATAGAGCCTGTATGATCACAGAACACACGGTGCAGTGAGTAGTTGTGTATAAGCCTGTTGTCACAGCAACACACGGGCAGTGAGGTTGTTACGGTAATAAGCCTGTTGATCCGCACAACGGAGGAGAGCGGAAAGAGCCTGATATCCACGAACACACGGGCAGTGGTTTTCGTGGATGGCGTATATTCAAACAGTGGGAGTTTTCGTGTATGGCCTGAAACAGCAAAAGGGCAGATTATTAGTGTAATAGAGCTGTTTCAACACGGTGCAGTGAGGTTTCGATGCTGTATACACGCAAACGGTGAGTAGGTTTTACTGAATAGAGCTGTATGATGAACACGGCAGTGAGGAGTTGGTAATTACTGTTGATCCAGAAAACTGCATAAGTTATATAATAGACTTATGAAACGCCCCGGTGCGTAAGTTGTTACGTGTATGCCTTATGTCCGCACACAGGTGGTGAGTTAGAGGTGTAAGAGCTTTTTCAGAAACCGGTGAGAAGTTAGTTAGTGTAAACTGTATGTCACAGCAACACACGGTGCAGTGAAGTTAGTTACGTGTAATAGAGCTGTATGATACAGCAACACACGGTGCGTGAGGTTAGTTACGTGTAATAGAGCTGTATGATCACAGCAACACACGGTGCAGTGAAGTTAGTTAGTGTAATAGAGCCTGTATGATCACAGCAACACACGGTGCAGTGAAGTTAGTTAGTGTAATGGCCTGTATGATCACAGCAACACACGGTGCAGTGAGTTAGTTACGTGTAATAGAGCCTGTATGATCACAGCAACACACGGTGCAGTGAAGTTAGTTACGTGTAATAGAGCCTGTATGATCACAGCAACACACGGTGCAGTGAGGTTAGTTAGTGTAATAGAGCCTGTATGATCACAGCAACACACGGTGCAGTGAGGTTAGTTACGTGTAATAGAGCCTGTATGATCACAGCAACACACGGTGCAGTGAGTTAGTTACGTGTAATAGAGCCTGTATGATCACAGCAACACACGGTGCAGTGAAGTTAGTTACGTGTAATAGAGCCTGTATGATCACAGCAACACACGGTGCAGTGAGTTAGTTACGGTATAGAGCCTGTATGATCACAGCAACACACGGTGCAGTGAAGTTAGTTAGTGTAATAAGCCTGTATGATCACAGCAACACACGGTGCAGTGAGTTAGTTACGTGTAATAGAGCCTGTATGATCACAGCAACACACGGTGCAGTGAGTTAGTTACGTGTAATAGAGCCTGTATGATCACAGCAACACACGGTGCAGTGAGTTAGTTACGTGTAATAGAGCCTGTATGATCACAGCAACACACGGTGCAGTGAGTTAGTTACGTGTAATAGAGCCTGTATGATCACAGCAACACACGGTGAGTGAGTTAGTTAGTGTAATAGAGCCTGTATGATCACAGCAACACACGGTGCAGTGAAGTTAGTTAGTGTAATAGAGCCTGTATGATCACAGCAACACACGTGCAGTGAAGTTAGTTACGTGTAATAGAGCTGTATGATCACAGCAACACACGGTGCATGAGTTAGTTAGTGTAATAGAGCCTGTATGATCACAGCAACACACGGTGCAGTGAAGTTATTAGTGTAATAGAGCCGTATGATCACAGCAACACACGGTGCAGTGAAGTTAGTTAGTGTAATAGAGCCTGTATGATCACAGCAACACACGGTGCAGTGAAGTTAGTTACGTGTAATAGAGCCTGTATGATCACAGCAACACACGTGCAGTGAAGTTAGTTACGTGTAATAGAGCCTGTATGATCACAGCAACACACGGTGCAGTGAGTTAGTTACGTGTAATAGAGCCTGTATGATCACAGCAACACACGGTGCAGTGAAGTTAGTTAGTGTAATAGAGCCTGTATGATCACAGCAACACACGGTGCAGTGAAGTTAGTTACGTGTAATAGAGCCTGTATGATCACAGCACACACGTGCAGTGAAGTTAGTTAGTGTAATAAGCTGTATGATCACAGCAACACACGGTGCAGTGAGTGTTAGGTGTATAGAGCCTGTATGATCACAGCAACACACGGTGCAGTGAAGTTAGTTACGTGTAATAGAGCCTGTATGATCACAGCAACCACGGTGCAGTGAAGTTAGTTACGTGTATAGAGCTGTATGTACGCAACCACGGTGCATGAGTTAGTTACGTGTAATAGAGCCTGTATGATCACAGCAACACACGGTGCAGTGAGTTAGTTACGTGTAATAGAGCCTGTATGATCACAGCAACACACGGTGCAGTGAAGTTAGTTACGTGTAATAGAGCCTGTATGATCACAGCAACACACGGTGCAGTGAGTTAGTTAGTGTAATAGAGCCTGTATGATCACAGCAACACGGTGCAGTGAAGTTAGTTACGTGTAATAGAGCCTGTATGATCACAGCAACACACGGTGCAGTGAAGTTAGTTACGTGTAATAGAGCCTGTATGATCACAGCAACACACGGTGCAGTGAAGTTTTAGTTAGGTGTATAGAGCCTGTATGATCACAGCAGCACACAGGTGCAGTGAAGTTAGTTACGTGTAATAGAGCCTGTATGATCACAGCACACACGGTGTGCAGTGGAAGTTAGTTACGTGTAATAGAGCCTGTATGATCACAGCAACACACGGTGCATTGAAGTTAGTTACGTGTAATAGAGCCTGTATGATCACAGCAACACACGGTGCAGTGAAGTAAGTTACGTGTAATAGAGCCTGTATGATCACAGCAACACACGGTGCAGTGAAGTTAGTTACGTGTAATAGAGCCTGTATGATCACAGCAACACACGGTGCAGTGAAGTTAGTTACGTGTAATAGAGCCTGTATGATCACAGCAACACACGGTGCAGTGAAGTTAGTTAGGTGTAATAGAGCCTGTATGATCACAGCAACACACGGTGCAGTGAAGTTAGTTACGTGTAATAGAGCCTGTATGATCACAGCAACACACGGTGCAGTGAAGTTAGTTACGTGTAATAGAGCCTGTATGATCACAGTAACACACGGTGCAGTGAAGTTAGTTAGGTGTAATAGAGCCTGTATGATCACAGCAACACACGGTGCAGTGAAGTTAGTTAGGTGTAATAGAGCCTGTATGATCACAGCAACACACGGTGCAGTAAAGTTAGTTACGTGTAATAGAGCCTGTATGATCACAGCAACACACGGTGCAGTGAAGTTAGTTACGTGTAATAGAGCCTGTATGATCACAGCAACACACGGTGCAGTGAAGTTAGTTACGTGTAATAGAGCCTGTATGATCACAGCAACACACGGTGCAGTGAAGTTAGTTACGTATAATAGAGCCTGTATGATCACAGCAGCACACGGTGCAGTGAAGTTAGTTACGTGTAATAGAGCCTGTATGATCACAGCAACACACAGTGCAGTGAAGTTAGTTACGTGTAATAGAGACTGTATGATCACAGCAACACACAGTGCAGTGAAGTTAGTTAGGTGTAATAGAGCCTGTATGATCACAGCAACACACAGTGCAGTGAAGTTAGTTACGTGTAATAGAGACTGTATGATCACAGCAACACACAGTGCAGTGAAGTTAGTTAGGTGTAATAGAGCCTGTATGATCACAGCAACACACAGTGCGGTGAAGTTAGTTAGGTGTAATAGAGCCTGTATGATCACAGCAACACACAGTGCAGTGAAGTTAGTTAGGTGTAATAGAGCCTGTATGATCACAGCAACACACAGTGCAGTAAAGTTAGTTACGTGTAATAGAGCCTGTATGATCACAGCAACACACGGTGCAGTGAAGTTAGTTACGTGTAATAGAGCCTGTATGATCACAGCAACACACGGTGCAGTGAAGTTAGTTACGTGTAATAGAGCCTGTATGATCACAGCAACACACAGTGCAGTGAAGTTAGTTACGTGTAATAGAGCCTGTATGATCACAGCAACACACAGTGCAGTAAAGTTAGTTACGTGTAATAGAGCCTGTATGATCACAGCAACACACGGTGCAGTGAAGTTAGTTACGTGTAATAGAGCCTGTATGATCACAGCAACACACGGTGCAGTGAAGTTAGTTACGTGTAATAGAGCCTGTATGATCACAGCAACACACGGTGCAGTGAAGTTAGTTACGTGTAATAGAGCCTGTATGATCACAGCAACACACGGTGCAGTGAAGTTAGTTACGTATAATAGAGCCTGTATGATCACAGCAACACACAGTGCAGTGAAGTTAGTTAGGTGTAATAGAGCCTGTATGATCACAGCAACACACAGTGCAGTGAAGTTAGTTAGGTGTAATAGAGCCTGTATGATCACAGCAACACACAGTGCAGTGAAGTTAGTTAGGTGTAATAGAGCCTGTATGATCACAGCAACACACAGTGCAGTGAAGTTAGTTACGTGTAATAGAGACTGTATGATCACAGCAACACACAGTGCAGTGAAGTTAGTTAGGTGTAATAGAACCTGTATGATCACAGCAACACACGGTGCAGTGAAGTTAGTTATTTGTAATAGAGCCTGTATGATCACAGCAACACACAGTGCAGTGAAGTTAGTTAGGTGTAATAGAGCCTGTATGATCACAGCAACACACAGTGCAGTGAAGTTAGTTACGTGTAATAGAGCCTGTATGATCACAGCAACACACAGTGCAGTGAAGTTAGTTAGGTGTAATAGAGCCTGTATGATCACAGCAACACACAGTGCAGTGAAGTTAGTTAGGTGTAATAGAGCCTGTATGATCACAGCAACACACAGTGCAGTGAAGTTAGTTAGGTGTAATAGAGCCTGTATGATCACAGCAACACACGGTGCAGTGAAGTTAGTTACGTGTAATAGAGCCTGTATGATCACAGCAACACACAGTGCAGTGAAGTTAGTTAGGTGTAATAGAGCCTGTATGATCACAGCAACACACAGTGCAGTGAAGTTAGTTACGTGTAATAGAGCCTGTATGATCACAGCAACACACAGTGCAGTAAAGTTAGTTACGTGTAATAGAGCCTGTATGATCACAGCAACACACAGTGCAGTGAAGTTAGTTACGTGTAATAGAGCCTGTATGATCATATAACACCTGTTAGTTTATTCTACTGCACGGACACTTTAACAGTGGAATAACATTCGTATTAACTGTTCACCTTATCGTAAAAGTTATATGGCTAAGAATTAAGTTTTAATATACTAACAAAAATTACAATGTAGCAGTCGGAAGAAAAATCATTTTTCTGAGCAAATATTTTGTTTATTGAACATATCTCTGTGGGCATAACATATTCTTTTCAAATCAAATAGAAAGTTTATAATGATAAGCCACAAGACTATGCAATTATAAAAAATTACTTTGCCATCCTGACGCAAACTTGCTTACTTCTCTGTGCAGTCAATTGAAACTCAATTTGAACTTCATATTTTCACACACGTCCGTGCTTTATTTGGAATTCGAGCACGGTACTCCGTGATACGAGAGCAAAATATTATCAACGTCGGCAACGTTAGTCGCTCGCTGATTATAAAATAATTAACGCGTTTTTAATATGTAAGTAAGACAGTGTTCTGCATTATATGTACTATAGAGCTCCAGTGTAAGCATTCATATAAGCAAAAAAGTAATACATTAAATGCTTATCGTACTATAAAGTATATGTTTTTGGCGTGTAAGAATTCGAATGAGCACTCTTTCGTTTTCGTCAGTAAAATGTAAAGTACGTGTGAGAAGTTTAATCAAAATGAACCTCACAGCTATTATTTCTTCGCATCATTCAGTAAGTGCCTTGGGCACAACGGATGGCGGACTTTGCAGTGAAATGGTTTATGAGCTGATAGCATGGAAAATACAGCTCAAATAAGAGCTCTGTCATTTCCTTTTGCAATTTCCTCTTTGTGGGCGAGAATAATAGGCCATCCAGTATTTCACTGACTGGTTGAATGAAATATCCGTTTCTTTTACTATCCTAATATTTTTTACAGCCGCATTATAGAGTAGTCTCGTATACATTACTACAGACCCTCTAAGGGTCTAGTGGGTCACATAAGAAATTTTACAATTTCATATCACATGTCTCGCAATATTATACACATGAAGAAATATAGAAATATTTGATTATTTTTATCTTCATTTCATACACGTTTAATAGTCACAGTAAATGCAACGGTAGTCATACAGTGTGAAATTTTGTCTATTATTCAAATACATGTTTCTGATATAACAAAAATGTTTAATGTATGCGGATATATATATATATATAATCAAAAACCGAATACACATCATAAATCCTTTTGCGTCAGTACAAAATTACTGCTGACTGTATTTTAAATGTGGAGTCTTCAAATAAAAATATATCACGCTTCAATACTGACACTCGTAAAAACCAAAGTGCTTCAAACCAAAGCACATTATGTTCACCGGATCTTCTAACATAATAATACGGAGTTAAAAATAGATCTTAGAAAACTAATCTCAAGGATGTTTGAAATGTGTTTTCAAATATACTTACTCATTAATATGCTAATCCGACTGAGATCATCCTGTCCTTTGTAACGACTAGCTTTGCTGTCACCCATACTCGTCGATAGGAAGCCAAATAACAACAGAATAAGCGGTTTACAATAAGGTATTCCTAAAATAGGGCGATACCGAAAAAAAATTTGATCTTTGCAGTTGAGAGTTAGATGCATTCAGTATTAAACGAGCATTTTTTAGAAGGCGTTTAAAAACCGGAAAATTTTATCAATTCTACCAGACTGCTAACGGATTCACACACATGCGTTTACTATATAAACGCTAACAACATTTATAAATAAATACAAGTAGATATTTCGAACATGGCTAAAACTAACAATGCAGAAATTGTTTCTATAATACAATAACATCCATCCTCACACGTCTGTGGGGATGTTATCTGTAATATTTTTCTTGTATCCCATTCAAACGCAAGCCTTCAGACGATCGCGAAATGTTATTGGTTACCAACGACAGGCCCAGAAATGAAAGAGGATAAAGAGAGCGAAAAAAAAAAAAAAAAAAAAAGGGGGGGGGGGGGGTGGGAGAGCTTCTAAAAATCATTCTCAGAGCTCTCTGCTAGCACCAATTGTGTGTATGGCTGGGTGATACCATGATAGACGTTCACTTCTGAGCTGGATTTTACTCACCATTCTCTATTCCACGTCCTCTCGCCTCTCCTTTTTGTGTACTTTCCCATCTCATCATCCTTTCTAATCGCGGTGCCGCGGTGATGTAGTAGTCAGATTACTCACCTCGCACGTAGGTGAACCAGGCTCGATTGCCAGGGGGTTTCCTCGGGGATCTCCCGTTTCCCCAGCGCATGCATTCCGGCGCTGCTCCATGCTCACCTCGCTTCAATTCACCCTCATCGTCTCTCGTGACCTCGATGTTAAGAGCTTCCCAAATCTCTTCGCTCGCTCACCCACCGAATATTCCTTTGAATCGCATAGTATTTTGGAAACTAAATTCCAATATTATTTATGCAATACTACAAGTATTGTAGCCAGCGCGTCAACACCGGACAACTCACCCCCAACTCGTCTTCACTCCTATCTCAATATGGGAGGGATCAGGAGAATTGTGGGTCTCGACTAGACTCACTTCATCACGCAGCATAGCACAGGTATAAGGTTTCGTGCTAGATTAACAGCCAACGACTTCTGTCCATAATGGGAAAAGGTGTTTACTCTACAAATCAAAACGACAATCTCTCCTTGGTTTCATTCACTAAACACTCCAAAAAGATTCATTACAGCAATGGCGCTTGCTGATCGCAAGAATGAAATCCAATCTCACATTAACTATTAGACCCAGAGTTACAATATTGACCTTGCCTCAAGTAAAAATTTTATATATTTTACAATTTTCAATCATTCTACCTGTTGGAAAACACCCAATACTTCTTGAACATTAATTTACTCAATATACAATATATTATAATGTCAAATTATTTACTGTATATCCAAGTTTATGCAAAAATTACAAAAACACAATCAAAATTTATACACACTCATTTACAAAACCTTTGTCTTAAAAAGGTTAAATTCGTCACTCTTACTTAAAAAAAAAAAAAAACAATAAATATTAAACCTTCATAAAATGTTTACACTGTCCTAAAAGAGCCAATTTACACGCACCACGATTGTATACTTATAAAGTGGAGGTTTTTTTACAATATTTTCATCATTTAATACTTTAACCCTGATTGTCTCAGTTGAGTTGAAACTGAAAATCTTTACACACTAGAGCATCTTTGCTGACCTAAAACTACGCTCTAAAACTTTAATCCTTAAAAATTTCTTTAAAACAAACACACTTACGATCACAAATTAAATTTTGTGCCCATTAAAAACGTCTCGTCAACATTTTTCACATTTTACACCTTTTACATTTTTGGGGACTTCACAATCTTTATTTAATACACAACTGTGAGCCTTTTCCTTGTTTTGCAATGTCAGTTAACACGAGACGCCAAAAGATCGAGTGGATGGTCTTAGGAAATATATATTCACTATGTTTATCCCTAAACATAAACTCATTTCATCCTTCCATGCATTCTTCACCATTTTTCATACCATCATAAAGTCATAGGACCAGCACCTAGAGATACTCTCCCCGCCTCTTTCCACCTAAGGCGGGCCACTCTTTGCACTGGCCCAAAGAACACACTCCGCAATCTATTGTGGTGGCCCAAGGATATTCTCCCCACGAGATGCACGAATGCGACAGTATTGCAACCACAATATCATTCAACAATCCATACACAATCAAGCACAAACCAATTCTAGTGAGGTCGGGCCCAAGGATATTCTCCCCACGAGACACACGAAAGGGACCATGTTGCCTTTCCTTACCCACTCGCTCAACATCCACAATCCCATTCACACACCACACACACTCATTCCCGTTCCCAATGTTCCTTTCTACTACCTCAAACACTGCCCTTGACAAGTTAATGAAGAGGAAAAAGCCCAATTGGCAGCACCAAACATCCAACACTCTCACCATTCCTGCAGAACCAAGTTCCCGTTCCTCATCCGGCGTTCTACTGTTGTCCTCCTTCGGTTGGCAACACGATAACCGCAAAAATTGCGTCAACAATTCTTAACCAAAAAGTGCACAGTATTCCGGCCTCCAACACACGGAAAACTCGAGCTTACACAATCTCACCTATACTCGCAAAACTTCACAACTCCATGCTTGGTACCTCTTCCAGGAACATCTCGTTCTCGCTACATGGTGCTGTGAGCATCACCGGAGCAAGGGTTGCCAGGCCGAGCTTGCAGCTAGAAGGAAGTCGACCATGGCAATGGTATTATGGCAACAGCCAGGGGAATGGTATCCTAAACAAGGCCAGGCGGTGAGGTATAAATGGCGCGAGCGCTGGAGGCTCACGGCCATATTTGTTCCTGCCGACGCCGGAGGGTCACTCGAGACATTCGCTGTGAGGACCGGCTGCCTAGTGGTCCAGGGTTCGACACCGAGGAAGAGCAGTCGTCGAGACGATCCTGAGCGAATCCTACTTCACGATAGTGGGTAAATATCACTCCTGTTAGGGCGTCTCGAGTATCATGAGGCGAAGGTTAGTGAGGCACTAACTAACTGCTTTCCGAAAGCAAGCTTACTATTCTTATATTGGATTCAGCTTCCTGTAATCTGAGTTATCTTGAGTCTATTAAATCGAGTCGATCCAGTAAAGTAACAAATTAACTTATACTTAATTGTACTCATGAAGGATTCAATAAATGTAGTAATTCAGTTAACGGAGTATTGGCTTTACTAGACTACCCCAAACCCATAGTAAATAAATGATCGACCTGTTAGCTAAAGTGCGGCCACAGCAATGGGCTCCATACAACCCAGAAAACAGTGTAGCAAAAAATCCCTTTTTCTCACTTTTCCAGTTCTCACATGCCAGACTCCTCTTTATTTCATAGTGCCAGAGAGGCCAAAAACGCAAGAAAGCCCCAATCTCAAAATATCGGTCGTTGGTCAATTTTCCAAAGTCCTCACCCCAACGGAAGAGAGAAAAACTAAGTTTCGTGGTGAGTGAAATTCTCCCAGAGTCCACTAGAGCACACGATTTTTTCAAAATCCCACCTAGAACCGCTGAGAAAAACATTCTAAGTACATGAAAAAACTAAGTCCCATTCACACAACTTTTCAGTATAAGTTGTTTCTACAAGGAGCACTACTTCACCATATCCCCAATTATTCTAAGTCTGAAAGCGGTACTATTTACTTGCAGTCATACCTAACGTCAGTCATGTTGATCCCAATCGCCGTATATATTCCTACCCAATGTGGATCCACTCGTCCTTTGGTTACCTGCTCTCTGGCAGGGACGTCTCTCGCCCGAAACACCACGCAGACCACCCTATATATACCATGTGAGGCCTAAGACCATCACTCAAACGCGCTCTATACGCTCGGCGTTCCCTATATATACTCGAGGCACACCCTCTACATGTTGCACACTCAATAAAATAATACATCATCCCATGTGGCGAGAATTTTTATCCAATCAAGAGAAACTGACTCGCAGAACCCCTTAACGGTTCCGAGCCGCAACCCGCCGAACACGCCCGCACACCAGGCAGGCGCATAACAGGGTTCATGCTGGAAATCATACAAATTGCACTTCAAATCCACTACGTTTACCCGTGATGGTCTCCCAACCGTCGCAGTCAGTTTGAGTAACATCTAGACACTACTAAAATTTTTGATGTGGATGTGTAAACTACTGTATTTTTAATATGTCTATAAAATTGTTTTTTTTTTTTATTGATTGAGTGTTTTTGATACATGTCTGTGTTGTTAACATAATTCACTTGGAGTGGTACAAAAAAATTGGCGCTTGGTTCCAAATGAAACTGTTTGTGAGACGAACAAAATACTTTTACTTCGTATCCTCGGTCTAGCATCTGTGATTCTCAAACTGGTTTGATTGTCACTGTGTTCGTAGCGTTCCAGCGTTCGACGTTACTAATTCAAGAGTGAAAAACCAGACAAACCCCGTTCCATAAATGCTTTCGCTGACGTCCTCAATCTCACTAGCAGGTGAGATTGGTGTACGATAGCGAGTCAAATCAAAACCTTAAAAAAGGGACAAAAAATCTGAACACATTTCGAATGTCGAGTAAGCTGAACAGAGAAAGAGTTAAGTTGAGATATTCAGGTGGTTCTTAACAACCATCTCTTGGAGAGCCGACGAGGGTGAAATGATGTGAGAATGGAGCAGTCCCGGAATGCAAGAGCGGTGGAAACGGGAAATCCCCGAGAAAATCCGCTGACCAACGGATATCGTCCGGCACGATACCCAATTGAGAAAATCGGGAGTGCCCCGGCCGGGGATTGAACCAGGTTCGCCTCTTGGGCAGGGGGGAGGCGAGCAGTCTAACCGCTCAGCCACTGAGGCGCTCGTGAGAGAAAGGGAAATAATGTGACGCATAACCGACAGTTGACATTACGAAGCATGCACGCTACTCGATGGCGCAGGAGAAGCGTTAGGATGGTGGATTCAATGTCAACTTGCACTAAGAACGAACGGTCCGATATATTTTTTATCTTTTTTTTTTTTTTTTTTAGTTCACTACAAAATCAAAGTACAATTTGGTGATACAAGTTTCAAGTCAAATTTCCAAAACAAGTTTAGTAATGAAATGTTTTTTTTTCACGTAGAGGTACGTATGTGCTGCCGTATGCGGTATCATGAGCTTTCTGACGTAACCCCACCCACAGCAGGATTTTTCGACCAATCACTGACGTCCATATGTCTCTTAGATATTATATAATTCCACCTAATTTGATCCTTCAAAACAAATGTAAAAGGAACTTTTCGTGTTTTCTTATGCTAATTAAAAGCAAAGTAAAAATAAATATATATCTTACAGTGCAATTCTTATATTTCAAATCTACAACATTTTGCCCTGCCACTCGTCACTATCATTCATAAAATAGCAACATAAAAATTTGTACATGTGTATACATATATACATATATACACACACACGAAAAACTCCTAAAATCCACAACACAATTTAATGTTTACAATTAATCTTAACGCTTGGACATAAGAAAATTTTATCACACGGATAATTTAATCGTTAAAAAATAATGGAACTTGAAGTAACTAAAATACCTAAAGTAATATCTTTAGGATGGGGGTGGGAAGGCACAAAAATGATATGCATGAACTTAAATAATACTCAGTAGTGTATTCTCTTTGCGTAAGCATAGCATTACATAAACGTCAAATGCCAACACGTGATTATAAATGGCCTATACGAGCTACGATCGATAGTTACGCCACATACAGATGGAAACTAAGACTACTGTGAGCAGTGTTTGCAATGTGCGTCACCAGGGGTGAAGTTCTTGCATATATCGATATCTAACCTTCAGCACTCACAGATATCGATACTGTACGTAACTACAATAGAAGTCAGTAATTTGTAAACTTATGGTAATTTAAGGTGGCTGCACTTGATTGTTTACACTCCTTCTGGCATCGCTACGTTTGTGAAAAGGCACAGTAATTATTGCAGTATGGCCTCGTTTGTTGTTTAAATTTCCCCAGACTCGAAATATTATTACCTACCATCCTAGTGCGTGAGTTCGCGCCGCATTTTGTACATCCCTAGTTCGACATCAGATGGTTCATGAAGGTGCTGGCGTGAGGAATGTCTAGATGCGAATGTACAAACAGCGTATGTGAAGGTAGAGAAGGGAGGGAGTGCTGTACTTTCTCAACATTAAAAAAAAAAAAAAATTGTACTTTTTACAAGAAAAATCCTTGTAAACCCAGTTGCCAAGAAAATCCTCTGTAAAACTACAAACCGTTTTCTTGTAAAATCTGAAAATCATATATTTTTTTTATATTACACATTATAGCCTTGTATTGCAACTTACATTATTGAGATGTTTACATGAAATAATGTTTTGTGATGAATAAATTGATAACAGAGTATACCTTAGAAAATATTCCAAAGTAAGATATTCGGGGGAAAAAAATATACTTCGCCCACACGAGGATTAGAACCCACACCCGATGTATTATATGCCTGCAACCTTAACTACAATACCAATTTGACTTACATACTTACATATTTTATAAAATATATACCTAAGAACTTATAAAATATTACGGAAGTTACTTGATTTATAGGCATACATTTATTTCATTTTAAAGAGCTATGTGTAACTAGGATACATTAACAGCTAATAAGTAATACGGTCAATTTTTATTGAAATTGTCATTTATATATTATTATTTGGGTGATTTTATGTGTTTTACGTTAAACTTGCAAAAAATTCTAACACACTCAAACATTTATTTCTGCACGCAACTACACACTATATCACCCATGGTCTTTGCACAAACATCTATATATGGTTTTACGTGGTTGAGTGTGTGCCAATTTGCTGAAGCTTGTGGACACGGGGGCAAGTACAGTACAAAAATTTCTTTACGTCTATTAGAAACATGGCCCTTGTAGTTTCACAAGCGAATAGTTTTTGAGCAGAAATATTCGTAGTGTTACAAGCATATTTTAAATTACAAATATTTTCTCAGTAAAGATTTAAAAAAATTAGCATTTGTAAAATTGCAAACCTTTCCTCAGTAAAATATATATAAAAAAATATTTACGGAGAAGGGATGGGCAGTGAAGATTCATCACCAGGGATAATAGCCACCACAAGCCATGAAACGACGCTGGCTGCCGGATAGCAAGGGAGTGGTTTCTGCGTGGCAGAACCTGATTGATTACAGCTGCCTCCGCTACTTCCATCTCCGAGTTCGGGTCGCCTTAAATCTGCTACAGAGGAACTTGTTTTCCGGGTACGCTGCTCGTCCGATGTACATGCCAAATCTTTCCTTCGCTTCGAATAAGGTTTAACACTTAGTAGACTATGCTCGAGTGTAGCTCGAGCAAAGCTAATTTGAAAAATTATTTTTTTCTTCAGAACAAAACTCGCATGGATGTGCAGTCTTTGTTCGGCTAGTGTTTAACATGACCTCACAAGAACACGACAGAGCAGTAAAATTGATATTGCTAACAATAGAATTTATTTTTCATGGCCACTCAAATGGACATGATTGACTTTAAACCCTTCTATACGATAAAGGATATTTGATTGGGTCAGTATCAGCAAGGCTCTCACTTGGTTGATGACCGGCCAATAATTAACGCTGATGAACGCAAGATGGTAAGAGGGATGCTGTGCTTGCTCTTGTCTTCTCAGCTCAGCATCTTCCGAAGACTCTTGCGATCGAGCAAGTCTTTTTCGCTGCTCTCGAAAGACTTGATTCACGTTTGCGAGGCATGACAAACAAAACAACAAAACCAACAGTCGAAGTCCACCGTGTGCTCCGATTTATTCTCGAAACTATAGGCTCTTCCCCACCAAGTATCGCATTCCCACGAATTAAGGGAGGGTTCTATTGGGGCGAAGAGTCCGGGGGCCTGGAATTGATTCGTCCTGGTCGCGCATTTGGCGGTTTTTGTGGTGGTGGGGGGGGGGGGGGGGATCTGCGAGCCGGTATGATTCGATGCGGTCTCCCACTCGTCAGATGGGGGCTGCTACCGCGCGCCGTCGTTAATTGACGAATTAATTAAACGGCTTTGCAACGGGGGCGGCCGGCGGGTTGTATATCTCGCTTTAACGACTCGCTAAAGCCGATATTACACGATACCTGCAGCCGTACTTGGTTCTTGTACAATCTTGTATAAGGCCTGGTGCACGAGCCGGTATACCAGCCGCTATATGAGTCGCCATGGAAGATTCATATTACACGACAGCAGTTTGCGTACTAGCATTTGGCACCCCTGGAGGGTGCGCAGTGTGTGGTTTGTAGTAAATATGAACCCCATTCGTAGAACTGCTACCAGTTAGTAACTTGCGTAGGCCTATAAAAAAACTTGTTAGCATATCATAATATTGCTATTTTACTGTTCGTCTTTTACATAAATTGATTTCTTACTTAATATAGTTTCATTCAGTTTCTTGAAAATGTCATGAAGTCACTAAGAGTACGAGTGTGTTATTTTTAATATTGACGAAAATTACTGACCGGTTGCAAAATATAGTTTATTTCGTTACGTACCACGATATTATCTGCATGTTAAATTTGATGTTAAAATGAGTTTGGGTCCAGCGGGGTTTCGAACTCGCGCTCAAAGAATAGAGGTTCAATGTGGACCTCGCGACTTAAGCATTCTTTTTTTTATTTTTTAACCTTTTTTTGACGTTGTCGTGACATTTTTTTTTTTTGACGTTGACGAAGCTCTAGTGAGACCGACTTGTTGACGAATTCCCAGTGCGACAATCGAGCTGGGCTTCCGCCACGTCGGAGGCGCCGGGGCGCGAGCCCGCGACCCTCCCACTTCAAGTCGGCCACCCTACCCCTGAGCTATGAAGGCAGGGCCTTTACATTACCAGTTCACCCACAGTTTCGCTAGTTTAAACACTCTATATATCGTAAGAATTTGAATTTATTTTTCATGCAGTAGAAAATGTTTTAATTATTTAGAACGGTTTGAAGCAGTATTTGTGCAAATTGTCATGACCAATATTATTTGTCGTCGTATTTTAAATCTATTTGAAAGAGTTTCAAGCTCACGGATGTATAATCAAGATGGAGGCGTCCTTTGCGGTTTCTTCATCAACTCTTTTCAAGTAGTAGCCACGGAGAGCGCCCTACGCTCTGAAACTGCGACGTGATTGGCCAGGTACGAGAGCCTGTATGGAACCTGCCACGGAAATAGGACAGGTCCAATTACCAAACCTGTGATGAAATCTGGCAGCGCCAGGTGAAAAAACGCCGTGACGGATGCCTTACAGGCCGGTATAGCGGCAGCTACTGCACAAGCGTTTACGAAATCCGGTACCGTGTAATACGGCCTGAGCACGCCCGTGTTTCAGGACCGTTCCCCGTCGTACCTGGGCGCCAGATCATCCAGGCAACGCTCAGTGATTATCGAACGAGTTGGCGTTTCGCGCGACGTGAAACTCTTCAGCGGCTAACGAGGTACGTATTTCAATATTCGCTGTTTCTCCGCGCTTTTGACGTGAACCCCGTCTTTAAATTTGCTACCACAGTGGGACGCAATCCGCAAAATCCGATGATTACATAACTAGGGGACAGAGTTTGGCATTACAGCTCCGAGTCTATCGTCTACATGCAAAGTTCAATTACACCACTCGGTTGCCAAATGATCAAAGAACATGTTACGTTGAGTGAGGACTGCGAAGCATCTCTCGCTTGAGCTAAAGGGGGGGAGGGCCGCAATTTTGAGCTTGTTTGTTTTGCCGGGTCTCATAACTTCCACGTAGTATAACTATTGACTAGGAGAAGCTACGACGCTCGTTTAGGTTTCACTCGACAGCTCTCGTCAAGATCAATCGATTGCGTTTATAGAAACATTTATGTGAAGTGGATATGATGAAATTGTATGCGTATGATGTAAAAAGTTAAGAAAACCTAACACTTTGTAGACTGTGCTCGAGTGTAGCTCGAGCGAAACTAATTTGAAAATTTCTTCGTTGTTCAGAACAAAACTCACATGGATGTGCAGTCTTTGGTCGGCTAGTGTTTAACAAGACCACACAAGAACACGAAAGCTCAGTAACAATGATATTGCTAAAGATAGAATTTATTTTTGTATATCCACTCAAAGGGACATGATTGAATAAAGGACATTTGATTGGGTCAATATCATCTCGGCTCTCCATTGGTTGATGACTGGACAATAATGAACGCTGTCAAGTACGGGGTAGTGTCCGGTGTGGTATGACCAATAGAACGATGGCGAGTTCTAACAGAGACACCAACAGAACCAGTGTTCTTGCAGTAGTGGATATAGGTGACTCACTTATAATTTGTCCTAAGTGGCAGTAAATGTATCTAGACCTCAATGTGTTAACACATTTTCGGACTATACTCGTCAAAAAGTCAAGTCGAAGTACGGAAACCGTACACGGTTGGAAAGAGTATCTCGAAAGCAATCCAGTGATACCCATAAAACCCCATATCATCGTGTGAAGCGGTGCCGGGAACGTAAAATAAACGTCATGGCTCCCGAGCGCGTCAACGTAGACTTAGAGCATACATGGAAAACCAATGGCCGTGTCCCCAACACAGGAGAACCCAATTTTTCAAATTTATCCTTTGTAAAAATCACCCCGTGTATGATGTGTTTAGCTATGTCCCTTTATACTTGTCTTGACATAAAGTACCTTATTTTTTTGTTCAATTGAAACTTAATTGTATTTCAGTTATGAATTACGATATTTTATTTATAATTGACGCGAATAAAAACGCTGAGATAAAAAGGTGTGTTGGTAATGTCTAGTAAGAAATAGTTATTAGGCCTATGCAAAATATTATTACACTGGATGTGAACGAATGCGGTGTTCTGTTCCTTTGGTGTAATTTTCTAGACTCGTTTCAGCTTTGTTTGCACGACGCAAAAAAAAAATATCCTCTAAGTAAAACTGTAGCAGGACTATAAGAATAAATTCCCGTTGAAGTAGAGAAAACTAACCATAAGTATTTACCCAGAAATGCTCATATGATTAAAATATCTTCGTTTTTTTTTTTAATAATACATGTTACTCAAATTTTACAAAATTCTAGTGAACTACAAATATTTCTCCGTATATCACCTTCTATTTTTTTTTTTAATCTTAGCAGAAGAGATTAGATAACATATGTTTGATTTTCTTTATGTAGGTTTTTACCAGTGTTTAAAAAAATATATTAATATTTGAAAGAAAGTTTTAAATATTTTTCTATGGAGCGGTATTTGAACAAGACTCGAAACATTCGTAGACCGCGACTCCGGCCCCTCCTCTACCACATCACGATGAAACAATAACGTGTTAACGTGCTGGTGGGATTATTTGTGGTGTGATATTTTTTCCAGTTTGTGGTAATGTTGCGGTTATTGTATTGTGGCTTATTGCTGAACGTGTTTCAAGGTCAGGGCCGTGCACATCGTACAAATTGTGGAGAGTGGAATTATAAAATTCCGACCACCTACATAGCAAAAAAAAACATAATTTTTACTATCGGACACGTAACATTATCCCGTAAACCAAGCTTCAACAACGACATGTTAATGTTTCCAATAATGGTAAGTACTTGCGATAACCTCTTCTTTTAAACTTACTTTCCCTCGTATTCTCTCTTAGTTATCCGCTCCTTGTGCACGAATTCGCCAACCTTTTCAGCGATTAGTGGCGGACGAGGCCTTCTCTTAAGACGATATTACACGACACCAGATTCCGTAAATGCTTGTGCAAAGGTCCGCCATAGCGGCCGGTTATACGGGCTAGTGTGGCACCCGTCATGGCATTTCCCGACTTTCGCGGCCAGATTTCGTACCAGATGTGGTGGACACGCCCTATCATCCGTGGCGGGTCCCACGCCAGCTTTCGTACCTGGCCAATCACGTCGTCGTTTCAGAGCGTAGGGCGCTCCCCGTGGCTACTACTTGAAACTGAGTTGATGAAGAAACCGAAAAGGACGCCTCTATCTTGATTATACACCCGTGAGCTTGAAACTATTTCAAATATATTTAAAATACGACGACGAATAATATTGGCTATGGAAACTTTTAGTTACAGTTTAAAACCGTTCTAAATACTTCAAACATTACCTACTCCATGAAAATATTAATTTGAAAGACTTATCGTATCTACTGTACATAAACTCACAACCTGCTGTCTAAACTTATAGTACAGTGGTAAATTTGAGGTGTCCGCTACAAAATTGTATCTTTTGAACGTGAGTTCAAAATTCTGTCTGACCCAATTTTTTAATCATTACATTTTACATGCTGATAATATCCCGGTACGTAAAGAAAAACATTATATTTTGCAACCTGTCAGTCATTTTCGTCAAAATTGAAAATAACACACTCGTACTCTAGTGACCAAATCATTTTCAAGAAAATTAATGAAACTATATTAGTAAGTTATCAATTTACGTAAAAGGCGAACAGTAATATAGCAATATTAAGATGTGCTAGCTAGTTTTTTTTTTTCGTAGGCCTACGCAGGTTACTAACTAGTAGCATTTTTACAAATGGGGTTCATATTTACTACAAACCACACACTGTGCACACTCCAGGGGTGCCAAATGCTAGTACGCAAACTGCTTTCGAGTTTGACAGAATAGGTTTAAGTGGCGTGAAACTCGTACCTATCGCAATGGCGATAATTGACCGATTTACAGCTTTGTGGATCCTCGGCACTGGGAGAAATACGGAAGTTCCGTATTTTGTTTGTTGTGAGCTCACTTCCGTTTTATATAATTACGTAGCACATTTCCGTACATATGCCGTGTAGTTTCGTAAAAATTTCCGTGATTTTACATAAGTTTTTAACAGCGTAAACACCCTGTGGCTACTACGGAAATTCAATGTTACAAACTATTAGGGTTAAGCGAAATCTATCATCAAACCCCTGAAAGTCATAAACGCTCAAAGTTTGATTCACACGTTCACATACCACATCAAGAGCTTCAAACCGCTTCTGCACATACAAACGCTGATATTAACCATAATTATTAGGGTTAAGCGAAATCTATTATCTAACCCCTGAAAGGCATAAACGTTCAATGTTTGATTCACACGTCCACATGCCACATCAAGAGCTTCAAACCGCTTCTGCACATACAAACGCTGATATTAACCACAATTGGGTGAGTCCAAGGTGAAACAAAATGATTGTTATGGAAAATTATGTTTTGAGGTTAAGGCTTTCGAATCAGGTAAATAAGAGAATCGCGGATTGTGACAAAAATATTGACAACATAAAATACAATGGAAATAAATATTATTGGGTAATCTTAAAATGCTTCTAGCGTAGCTTATTTTGAAAGCATCGTAATCTCTTTTCCTGTTAACTTATTTCAAACCAAAAAAAAAAAAAAACTCGGGATTATAGTTACGCAGATAGATCAGAAATTCTGGTTATGTGTGCATCGTTTCAGCTCGCTATGTCTGGTCGGCATGTATGTGAACGTGTGAATACACCTTAAGAGTGAGAAAATTAATCCCATGATGAACCAGTATTGAACGCTTAACAATAACGACACACTTCTTGCCCCAGCATATATTTGCCATCCTAAAAGCACCTGTATTACTCGGGTAACGGACAACTGGATTCGAAGTGTCGAGGCAATCGCATCACTCTTGCACTTCTCGACAAAGGATTATTCCGCTGGCTGTCGTACGAAACAGCTGGAGAATAAGAGGCAGAGAGAGGCATAGGGACAGGGGAAAGGGAGAGAAGGAAAGAGAGGTAGAGAGAACTCGACTCAGAGTCACCGCAGACAAACAAACACAGACAAAGGAAAGACCTTGTTTCATTTGTCGGGGGTAACAAACGGCCGCCACCAGAGGACACAGGAGTGTCGCTTACACTTCCCTCTACGGAATTCTTCGTCTGCAATTTGTCACCTCGCTCTTCGGCCCCATTCTGCGAACGCACGCCCGTATTTTATTCTCTGCTGCAGTGTAAAGTACTTCACTGCTTTTCACCTCCCTAGACACTGCCACCCGAGCTGAAAACATTCGCCGTCCGGAGGTCGCCTTTACAAATATTTCTTTTCTTTCACTCAAGTGCTCCCGAGACCGCTTCTAATGCACGTGCAAATGTAATACCGTAGCCCGTTTAGCTTGAGAAACGTAATTTACAATTATGATGGAAGACTTTTGGATTACGCGACGTTAGATCCGTAGCGAATGACTGAAACGAATTTGGAACTAAATCATGGACATATGATTGAAGTGTAGAGCAATGGACGTATTTCTGGCATCGTAGGAACCAACCTTAACTGAGTAGTGTTAATACATCCTATTACCTCAGCGTCAGTCTTCGGAAAATAGACTTTTACCGCCAGATATTCCGTGCGAAAACTAAACCCGCGAAAAGGGTTATAAGGCACGAACTGGAAAATAAAGCATTGTTGCATGTATTTTAATACGCAGAGAATTAAATTTCTTATTTGCTGTGTCTCCGTGCTACTCGGGTGAAAAATTTTGCAAGCTTCTGACCAAGCTGGAAAATTATTTATATTACACAAGTTTTTTTTCTGGAGATCTTATAGCCGAGCCGTTTGGACAAAATATTTCCTTTCATAAATAGTTTTACTATAAATTTATGTCTAAAAGTTTCAATCAGAGACTCACCTGATTCATATAATAGACGAAATCAATTTATTATTTCGTACATTGTATTTTGTGAGGAACAGAGAAGTGATACCCAAATAAGAATTTAGAAAACTACCAATAACATTAATATATGCGTTTTACATTAATGTGAGGTATTTTCTACTTACGAAGGTTTATTCGCTTCCGTTTTTAGTTTACAAGGATACAGTTTTACTAACGGGGGGGGGGGGGGGACAAAATTTCGTATACAATTTGAAACACAACACAAGCACCAAAAGCAGTAAGCCTAGACATCGCCGAATTCTGATACGATTCTTATTAATTTTCAAAATGTTAATATTGTAGCTCTGCTCCTTACTTATACCTCTCGATATCTGAATGCCAGCGCAGTGAGATCGTATATAGGGCTACAGCGTCCACGGATGCACGTTGCAAAATAAATACTTGCAATTTTAGTTCCTATCATTTCTAGCTGGATTATTTAGCCGACAGGCCAGCTTAGGTCACCTTTGAGGATTCCCCAATCCCCATCCCGCTTTGAGCAAATTTAGAATGAAAGATTCTTAGGGATGGAAAAATTTCGCGAGTTCAATGACCTGTATGCTAAGACTCCAAAATCCTTTGTATAATCGAACCTCAGAGGTTTGTTCATTGGCTGCTGCCCCAGCGTTACCCACATTTGAAAATACGGGATTCGCTTTTTGTTCCCTTGCAAGTCGGCTATTTGTGCGGAGTCGTCCAGGGTTGTCTCTTATAAACTGTGATATAATTGCAAAGGTGAACTGAGTGTACACGGGTTTGAAATCTATCTTGTCCTGAAATTAATTCGAGAATATTTCCTTTCCTTAAACATGCCTTCTACGTATTATTGAAGAAAAAAAATGTTTTTAACAGTGTTTAAAAAAAAATACGTTTTTTCTTACTGACGCCATTAAATTATATTACTGTCTTAAAATTCTGATTTCAAGTTCTTATAACATTTTTCATGGAGGAGCATAGAAAATATAAAATTTAAGGCTTAAGAAAAAAAAATTACGAGGTTAACAGTCTCTGCACATTCTTATCTCGATAATACGGCTGGTTCTAATATAGATCTGATTTCTAACATTTATTATTTGTTTTGCATAAAATTTTCGTTAGTGAACCCGCCAGGTTGTGTGACTTGAATAAGGGTTCGTAAATTCACCGAACTTTCTGAATGGTGAAAGATTTGTTTGCTTATATAATATTGTCATTATCAAACGATAATAGAGCCCAAAAATGTTCCGCAAGTATCTGGTAGCAAGATCGCAAAGCGTGGACTCTAAAAATTAAAAAAAAACAATAAGATTCCGTAGATTCACCCACACAAGAAATGTCTACATGAGTAGAACGGTGGGTTGCAGATGTTTCGGCACTTCCCTTTAGATCTCACGACCAAGAAAAGCAACACGAGTGTAGCTTTTGTTCTCTCTTTCTCCGATACTACTCTGGCTTGCCTCGTATTGCTCCCGCACTTTTATGTTCTTTGCATTAGCCTACTCTGCTGTGATCTGTGCAGTCGTTTGTTGTAAAAAAAATCGTAGAAAAAGTTAAACAGCAGCTACGACAATGGGAGTTAAAGAGAGGAGCATTTTGATTAAGATTGTAATAAGTCTCCTCAAGAAACAAATTAAAAAGTGTAATAAAGCATACATTTTTGGGGACAAAAATAGGTCAAGCCTGAAAAATCGATTTTCCGATAACTAATAAAAATACTCCATACATAAATTTCGGATGATACATTCAATTGTAATCGTTAATTTAAATATTTCCTACCGAGTGGTCTGTGCGAAATATTCTTGTATGGAATATAATGCATGGCACTAACCTAATTTCAAGCCTCTACAGAGTATAATTTTAACATCTATGATGAACCTTCTTTAGGTGGTCACCCGTCTAGGCTACCAAATTATATGCGCTGCTTCAGTAAACAACGTTTTATTCGAAAACAGCTCAGTATTATTTATCTGCCGACCATTAGTGTTTAAGAAACGCCACGAGTGTACACGAAGTTTCAGTGTCTCCAGTTTTCTCAAAAGGCATATTTTTTGATAGCGAAGATGTTTAACTGATTTTAAAAACAATGCGTCTCATTGCAGAGTGTTCATATAAATCAGAAGTTGCGAAAATAACTAACAAATATGTGGCGTTTAAAGAAAAAGTTACGAAATACCGCATTGTGAATATTCATTACAGCGTTTTCAAATTTAAGTAACATTTTGGTATTATTTATTAGTTTTCTGTCAAATGTGTTTTTTTTTTTCGTATCGGTATATCAGAAAGAAATTATTGTTTTCTATTTTATTTTCATTATTTTGATGCTAGTGTTTTCCATTATAAAATAACACACGAAACAGAAGTTTCGTGTGATGGTATAAACACTTCACTAAAACATTGTGTGGGGAAAGTGGGGTTTCCGAAAATGCACTCTAAAAATTTGTTTGTACTTTTACAAGAAAAATCCTTGGAAACCCAGTTGCCAAGGAATTCCTTTGTAAAACTACAAAGAGTTTTCTTGTAAAATCAGCAAAGTATTTCTTTGTAATATTACAAATAATAGCCTTGCATTACAACTGACATTATTAAGAAGTGTAATATTTTTTTCCCCTTCTAGAAAACAAATGTGATGAATTAATAACAGGGAACAACTAAACAAACTAAATTTAATTTACGAATAAAAAAATCTACACTTTGCCATCATGCGGATTATAACTCACGCCCCTTGTATTATTAACCCGCACCTCTAAACACAAGACCAATTTTTTTTTAAGGCGCCGTAGTTGGTGTGGTCGTTGAGCTCAAGTAAGGCCGACTTGTTAGATTCCCAGCGCCACAAGCGCCATGTCGGAGGCACCGGGACGCGAACCCGTGACATTCCGACTACAGGTTGGCGACCCTACCCCTGAGCTATGACGGCTGGACGCTTGAATTACGGCAAATACCTATTTTTACTCTAAGTATACGGGGAAATACATACAAAATAATATTGAAAATATTCGGCTAAGAAGAATAGGTACATTTATTTCACTTTAAGAGTTCAGTTGTTGAGTTGAGAGAGTTGGACGACTCTTAACAACGGGGTATTAGAGCCGATTTTAAGAGTTCCGTGTAGCTAGGAAACACTAACAAATAATGAATAATACGGTCACGTTTTATTCAAATTGTCGTTATATTATGGTCGAGTTGTTTTAAGTGTTTTACGTAATTCAAACTTACAATACATCTATTTTTGCACGCAGCTACACTTTACATCGCCAATAGTTTTTGCACAAACGTCTATATACGGTTTTACGTTGTTAAGTGTCCGTAATTTTGCTGAAGCTCGTGGAAATGGGTCAGTATAGTATAAACATTTCCTAAAGTTTATTGCAAACACAGACCTTGTAGTTTTACAAGAAAAATTTTAGTACTGTCATTTGTAAAATTACAAAGAATTTCTCAGTAAAATTTGCAATTTTTTTTTCTCGGAGCGCGAGGTTCCGGCTGACAATATAAACGTACATAAAGCGATCTTGTGTGGACTGTAGGTGGTGGAGATTTTCCCCCAGGCCTCGAAGTGCCTTTACTACACGACACAGGGTCACTCCGTCCCTTTGGTGTTGCTCTCAAGAGCTGACGTGGAGAGGATCTGCCAGAGGATCAGCTAACGTGATTGTTCCGAACAGCTGGCCACTCGCCCCAAGGTCATCTCTTCATCTCGATACTCTCACGTTCCCAGGGACCCTCCTGAGGGTTCGTTTGTGAATCAGTCTCTCGTGATACCTGCAGCGAGAGAAAGGTTTGTTCATCTCTAGACAACCAATTCTTGTTTCTATAAGGCCAAATATATATATTTAGCAGCCCTAACATAATATTTTGTTGAGTAAACCGGTTTTAAAAAGCAGATATATATATATATATATATTGATTTTGTTTACCTAACAAAATGAGGGCGAGAATAAACAAATCCTCCGTGTCGGAGCAAAAAATATTCCTCTGTCAACTAATTAATTTGATGAAACAACTTTATATTTCATTGGTCGTTGATTTGATTGCCTTTGTTCAAAATACAGCTCAAGACTTTTTTGGTAATTTTTATCACAAATAGGATGGTAGTTATGTTCGTAAGTTAATTTATTGATTCTTTACAATAGTAAGAAAAAATTACTAATAAAACAAGTTTTAAGAGAAACTAAATGTGAAACTAAGAAACTCGAGACATACGTTCGTTATCTAGTATTTAAAACCAATGTAGGATTTTCATGGTAAAATGAGCACTTTTGAAAGCCCTGCTTAAGATCTACTTGTATGGACGTTGTAAATTATTCAATCCTATTAAGGTATAATTAACGTTGTCGTGGGCCTCAGAACTTTACTCATGCGTCGGTCAAGAGAAACTGTAAAATATTAGAAAACGAAATTGAATAAATCTGCTCAGTTGTACGCTTCGATGCATTAGAAAAAAATAGAAAGACAAGTATGTAATTTAAGTCATTGTAAATGGTTACCTAACACTTTTTAATCGAAGTTAAGATATTTATTTACTTTCCCTTCATCGTTACCAACTTTACTGGGCGCATGCCACTTAGTACGCCCGTTGAAATATATGCAGGCAATGGCAGTGACTATTTTCTAAGGTTGATTTCAAAAGTGCTAATTTTGTCCGCGAACCAGTCTTTACTTAAACACATTCTTATTCCATGGATAGACACTATAGCTGAGGTTAATAGACACTATAGCTGAGGTTAATAGGCACTATAGCTGAGGTTAATAGGGCGTATCGATCGGACGCACTGCCGAGCTTTCACTCTCTTCTTTTTTAAGTAATAACCAAAACTGTTTACTACATTGAAGTCTGCACACATTTACTGCCACTTGAGACAAATTAGAAGTAAGTCACCTATATACACTACTGCAAGAATATCCGTACTGTTGGTGTCTGTGTTAGAACTCACCATCGTCCTATTGGTCCATACCACACCGGACACTACCCTGTACTTTACAGCGTTCATTATTGGCCGGTCATCAACCAATGGAGAGCCGAGTTGATATTGACCCAATCGAATGTCCTTTATCGTATAAAAGGATATACAATCAGTCATTACCATTTGAGTGACTACAAAAGAATTCTATCGTTAGCAGTCTCATTGTTAGTGCGCTGTCGTATTATTGTGAGGTCATATTAAGCACTGGCCGAACAAAGACTGCACATCCATGCGAGTTTCGTTCTGAACAACAAAGAAATCTTCAAATTAGTTTTCCTCGACCTACACTCGAGCATAGTCTATAAAGTGTTACCGTACCTAAAGTCAAACAGATATTTGGTTCCGCCAACAAAATCTTATAGTTTAGGGCTACCAAACAAGAAACAAAAACTAATTTTCTTTTTGGCAGCAAAATATTTCATTTTCCCTGTACAAACAATTAATTTGGTTACACCGATCAAACTTTGTTTCATTAAACACTACATTTTTTCACGGCGTACGTCCTGGTCACAGGGTAGACAAGTGAAGGATTCTTTTACGTCGGCGCACACACTCTCCGATTGGCTACGTGAAGCTCTGGGAATTCATCTCGTGGAATTATTCGCAATTTCATATATATAAGTGCATACGTAGAGTGAGAGAGCGCGAATTGCAGAGTTATTTCCCATACATTCATGCTGGCGTTCCTACATTTGCTCAGGAAACATTCAAATGTGTAGAGGAAACTTCCCAACTATGTATATTAGCGACGCTAAACATTCCATATTTGTAAAGGCTGTTAATGATAAAGCGAGAACTTTTTTAATCAACATTATAAAAAGTCACTAACCATAACTGTGTATATTTTAGCGGGCGCACTGAGTGACATGCGCACAGTAAAGCTGGTGCCGATATATAGAGAGAGAGTAGTTCAATGGCTTACCGTCGAATTAAAAGTGTTAGGTAAACACTTGTGATAACTAATTTTTTTTTTTTTCGTTTTATGATTTTTTTAATGCATCTAAGTGTAAGACCTAGCATATTTGTAAAATATTTACATTTATAATAATTTTATATTTTCACTTGATAGACGCATACATGGCAATATTAATATTACATTTGACAGAGGAACACACATCATGCATACAAGTATATCTTAAGCGGGTCTTTCAAAGGTGTTCAGTTTACCGTGAAGAACCTACAACCAGATGTGTCATTTTATTTCAACACGGCATATGGGTTAAAAACTTCCAATTCAGTTTTGGAAGGTTTCCAGGTTTTTTTTGACATAAATACGTCTTTAAATTTGCAACCAAAGTGGGAGCCAACCCAGAAAATCCGATGATAACAAAATCGGGGGATAGAGTTTGGCATTGCAGCTCCGAATCAATCGTTTACATCATGTACCATAAAACAGAAATTTTAATGAAACTATGTGATATTTTAGTATAGATAATTGGATAGTATATTAAGTAAATTTTTTTTAGTAAATAAATAAAATTTTATTAAAATCGCTGGTGATGTTGGAAGAAGAATATAATTTGAGTTTGTCTCGGCTGAAACACAACAATGGACGGCAAATAATAAACCTATGTAAACAAAATCTCTAGCAAAAATACTTTGTATGATACAGCATGGGTTATACGGAAACAATAATTAAATAATATTGACTTTGGTGGAAAATAACACAGTTGTAATGGCGTCACAGTTAGTTTTTTTTTTGGGGGAGGGTTCAGAGGAAACTATAGATGTAAAAATTAAGGTAACATTAGGAAAGAATATGTTAAAAGAATATTGAAGATAATACATCAGTGAATATAGAGCTTAACATGGAAGAACAATAAAATCTTTGACGCTTCCAACAGAAAATATAATTATTAAAACGACGGCTGGCGCATCGACAATGTAGTGGAAATCATTCGGCTGATAGAATCAATAGGACGGAGCAGTTACGAAGCCATAAGATGTGGAATTAAAAGCAGGTCAAAAATATTGAAACGCTTATAAAGGAAAATAAATTGCAGCTAAGTGAATTATAATTTACAATTCAAATTAGTAAATAGAATATACAGTACATTGTAAGCTGGCGCATAAGTAGATGAAAGGTGATGAGTATTAATTAAATAGGAGTAAATATAAAGGGTAATGGAGATAAAGATTAAGAAGATAAGTAGGGGGATAGTACCAATATATTATTTAATGGTAAATAATAGTAAATTTGCTATGGTGGCGCTGCCGCCATCGATTAGTTTCAATAACAAACGCCTTGACTACAGCTCTAATTAACTAAGCCAATAGAGCAGAAAAAAAATATATAAATTAGAGAAGGCAGAAAAACTGCCACACTATACGCCCCCTAATAATTAGAGTTCCGGTAATTTCGCTTGTACGCAGACCTGTACGCTAGAGTCCACAGTCATCTGAAAATTCTAGCCTCAGATGCTTGTTCATTGGGAGTCGAGCCACAGAGCGGCAAGTTTATGTCGACCCGGATAATATCTACTGGTTACAGTGCTTGATTACTTGCAGGCTGTTATTGAATCAGAATTCTTCCGGGCACGTCTGATAAATTCTCATTCATTTGAAAAAAATTAATACCCTCTGAAATGCATGCCACACGTGTTTGAATGTCTAGTACGCTCTCAAACAAATATGCGAAATATTCGGTTCTTTCCATAAAACCAATTTCTGGTGGAGTGAGATATTGGATCGATGTAACACAAGTAATCATATTTTACGGAGTTTTACACCATTTTATATACAAAACGGTTATTTGATTAGCAAATTGTTTAGTAATATTTTTTTATAAGTATTTCAATATTGTCGAAAACATAAAAACATAAAGTGTATGTTACACGTTTTATCATCCAATTTCTTTAACACGAGATAACGTATTCGTCCTAAAACTTCAAAAATACAGCGAAATACTATTCGAATTTTTACGGTTGACAAAAATATTTTTTTCATATAATTATATGAAATTGTAAGGATTTAATGGAACCGAAAATGTGAGCGAGAAATATTATTATATTAGATTTACTAACGTTTATTAAAATTAGTACCAATGTATTACAAAAATATTTAAATAAATTGTATAATTATTGTTTTATTAAATGATTTCCTTTGAAAGTACGTGATCCTCTGACAACTTTCAGTAGCAAAGAACAGGAATTTGTTTCTCGTATAAACATGAGTCATATTTAGTAATAACGCAACTTCTTTTAACATGTTTGTGAAGTTTTACATTACTTCTGCTTTTGTAATGAAAAGATATTCTTCAGAAATGTTTACGAAATGGGTCAATATTATTGTATTTCGAAATAATATCGGTGTTGAATTCGAGAAACCTGAATAAACTTGTCTAATATGCTGTACTATGTACGTACATTTAACCATTAAATGTTTAACGAAAACTATGTAATTTTCGAGATAAAAATGTATTTCATCTGTGATAAAAAAGGACAGAGTTGCTGGATGCTGCTCCTAATTGTCCCAGCTCCAGCAGGGGACAGCCGGCCATGCTGTGACATTGAGCGAGGAACGATGCGGAGTTTAATTTGTGCCCTCTGTTGTTATAAGCAGGCTGTTGCCAAAGAACTATAACGTAGGCGGCTAAAGAATGCATTGCTTTCGATGCATTTGTATATTCAAAACAACATATTTTTTTTTTTAAATTTCAATTCAAAGAAATCGTTATCATCGAAAATTTTGACCAGCTCAAATGCAATGGGGAACATAGCTGTCTTTGTCCGATGGATTTTGTCATTAAAATGTAGCCGAAGAAACGGATCTTAGAATAAATTAGCGAAGTTGCGCAAAGCATATTCGAGAAGTATAGGTGTATTATGTGTTTACTTCATACCATCAATATATTAATTTGCGTGATGTTCTAGATTTGGAGAAAGGCTAGTATTAACTTGAATCTACATATACGTACTCACAATTTTATCTTTTTAACACTCAAATTACTTCATTGATAACTGTTTTAAATTATTTTAATTTTGGAAATTTTGAACTGTTGTGTAAGTCTTGATTTTAATATTTTAAATTTTAAAACGTTTCCTTGGCGATGAGGGATTGGTTTTAAAAGTATAACGTAAATGGAATTTCATTAATTTTGGAGAATTTTTAATATGTTAGATATGTTTGTGCTATATAGGAAGACTTGGAGGGCCGGGAGGATAAGAGGGTCACGGTATTATTTACTTGTTACTGTACAATGATCAGGAGACACCAGTTCACGCCACGACGTCGCTCCGTCTTTCCCTCCAATCCCAAAGCGCGATCGTTCAACTGAACGTAAACTCGCTTTATGGATGTCGCGGTGCTGTGTGTGCATTTTGAAGAATTTCTTCTTTGCCCTTTCCAGCAGATCTGTTTTTACCTTCTTCACCCCACGAGGCTTCCCAATTACTTACCGTTGCGTCAAAGTCGTGCATAAAAATAAACTAAATTTCTTTTAAACACCATTCACGCTAAAGTGAGCACTTTCGAAAGCCCTCTAATTTGGAATGAGAGTCAATAAGTTATGCTTCACTTCAGCCTTGGGCGTTAACTTCCGAGTGCAGTGGATCATACACACTGTGTTATTACTTACATGGCAATATTTATTTAAGAAGATGTTTAAAGGATTAAAAAAATGGCTGAAAGAAAGAACTAACCAGGCCGTCAAAAGTCCTCACTTTACCGTGAACAGCCTATGTAAGTGAGTTACCTACACATATTGTAGTTTATCGGCTGGCATTGGCGCATTTCTCAAATTACTCCATAGCCAATGTTCTGATGGTTCATGTTGTAAATGTTATCGATTCAAATCGATAGACCTATTACCATTAATTGTCACCGCTGCCCTATTCCCAACGTTATAATTCAGGTTTCCTGTGATCTATAATAAATCTTATAGTATATGTAGAATTAAATATATATATAATTAAATTTTGTGGTACTTTTTAACTAGAATACCTTCACGCAATATCTAGTGAAAAAAAAAAAAATCTCTTATTTCACCATGGAACATAACTTTAATTAAAACAATTAATTTTGTGCAGTAAAATAGATTTGGTCAGATGATTAAAGACAGCGGAAATGAGTTGGAGCTGTGGGCTCACCGTACAGCGCAAAACGCGAGCTCTGAAAACCAAGTCATGTGTTATAATTTACGTTTGAAGCTAAATTAATTAAATTAGCTCAGGACTTCGGACGAATAATAATTCATCCAGCGTGAACCTAACCTTTCCGGGAAATTCATAAGTACACCGAATATCCCGGCAAGATTTAAACTCGCAGTAAAGAGGTGAATTTCCTGTTTCAGCTGTTCAATTTGCAGGTACGCTGCATATAAAATATTTTGCTTACAAAAGCATAAATTGTTTATTTAATATAGTTCACATTTATTAATATGAATCTATCCAATAACCGCAAATTGCTTTCGTGAAGAATGCTCATTTACTCTGTTAATAGTATGAAATAATTATTTTACTCTTAAAAATATATTACTTCAACAAAACCAGTTACAGTACTATATGCATTGCATTTGTGAAGGTCATCCACGCTTATTTATATATTTTGTGAGTATAAGAGTTAAATTCGTATGAAAAGGCCTAACAATTAATATTTCCTACAAACAGATAGATTCCTTAATATCTTAATGTTCTAAATCTATATATTATGAGTTTTTTAATGATTTTATACGTATTGTTATATGGAGTATTACAGAGATTATTCCATTATTTGTGGTTTTTCCCCACCATTGTACTAAGTGCATTAGAGTAACTAACTTACAATACAATTTTATACGAGTGTATTTTGTAAGTTTATTTATAATTGCAATGAAGTGCACCAAATTTCGCGTATTATAAAACTGGGACCCCTTTTAGGAAATCTAGAGGCCGCGGTGGCTGAGTGGTTAGCGTGCTCGCCTCTCACCAAGGCGATTCGTGTTCCCTGCCGGGTCAGTCCGGATTTTCGCATGTGGGAATCGCGCCGGACGATGCCGTTGGTCGGCGGGTTTTCTCAGGGATCTCCCGTTTCCCCTCGCCCTTTCATTCCGGCGCTGCCCATTACTCACCTCGATCGCCCTTATGTTAAGAGCCGTCCAAATCTCTTCACTCACCTTTAGGAAAACTGTCTTCGTAGATTCATTAGAAACACGTCCATAGCTTCATGAAAGGATCCAGAAAAGCGTGTCCATGTAAGCAATTTTGTTTATTTTCATTTTGTCGGATATAACGAACTAAGTGCTCGATAATACAAGCGAAAACATAATTCAGAAATACTCCGGAGCATGAAACATTTTTTGTTTATATCATCCATCTATGAAGGATTATAAAATTACTTTGCCAACTTCTCTAAGGCGTTACATTCTATTTGGGAATTTACAAGTTCGAATTCCTTATTTGTCGTGGATATTTATAATATTAACTAATGTGATGTTTCGTTTAGTGTAGTTTGTAAGTCCCCATTTCTTTCTCTTGTCATTCAAATGTCACGTAACTTTATGCACTCATGTTTGTGAAAAATGGAACACCAGAAACCATTAGAACGGAAAGAAATTTATTGAATAGTTTCAGAGGAATACAGCAAAAAGATTTACTTGCAGAAAGTCGCTATATTGTTAAACGTTCACGAGCTGCAATAATAGCTGATTCATGTCGTGGCATCGAATCAAACAGGCCTTGGATGTGATCCTTGGGAATTGCCTACCAGTCTACTTCAGCCCGAGTCCGCAGTTCATCGATATTGGCTCTTGGAAGAGAATGACGGGCTAGCTGTCGAGTGACCGTATCCCAGTGTGTTCGATAAGCAACACATCTGTAGAACGTGCAGGCCAGGGAAGAAGCGGTATCTGCCTTGCTTTGAAGACGGTCTGGACATTTCTGGCAACGTGTTAGAAATTGTATTGCCGGAATGTGGCTCCAGGAGTGTGTTTTAAGAAGGATACAGCCTCCACAACTTTCCTGATCAGTGGGGCTTATTCCACAGACGCAAGGTATACAATGCTTACCATTTACATATTGGAAAATTGGACCCTTTATAGTTTTCGTCTTAACTTTAAACACATTTAATGTTGAGTTTCCCGTTTCCGATTCGAGAAATAGATTTTTTCGTTTTTCATAAATCCCGTACTGTACACGCACAGTGCTGCTATCTTGTATTTATTTTCACAAACGGGCGCGACTAGCGATGAATAGAACTCACAAGGAACAACACGCCATGTGCTCGAGCTCCTCCGCGTTCCTTCGGCAGGGTGAGCAGTCGTTCTGTTTGCGTCCTCCAGTTCTACATTTTTTGCTTGGAAAGTGGATGAGAGTGTACGGGAAAACCGGAGTTTTCTTATGATTTGTTATATGCTCTCTAAATAATATTCGGTTTGATTATTATTATTAGATGCAAGCGGGTCCGTTGATATAACTAACGTTAGGTATTATAAAATGATAAATACATGTGTAGGGTAAGAAAATTTTGGAAGTTGCGTTTGTCAGTAAAAATTGAAAACGGAACCACAGCCCGGCACTGACCGTCTGAAGCGTAAATTTGCATCAGCCATTTATTGTATTGTAAAGTTTGTAATGTATCTTATTTTAATGGTTTTTAAATAAATGTTATCTAAAACACTCAAGCACTCTGTAAAAAAAATTCAGTACTCCCCACTGTTCGTGTCGTAGGGGTTGCTGCTGCGATTGTCTACAAATCGTAGTAGACGAAATAGTCTATGGACACCCAGTTGCTCCTCGAACCTTTACGCCCATTGTTCATGCAGTATGACTCTGGACAATGCGTCATGGACAACGGCGCGCTCACCTTGACATTGTCGTATACCCTTATGGTAATCACTGTAATCCAAGTTGAAGCGGGGCTGCTCCGGAAACACGTGTTGCCTCTCTGCAGGTCGGTTGGAGTGTTCGTGAGACCATTCTATCCTGAGGCGCCGACGGTTCAGGCGCAAGGGAAACCCCCGCAAGATAATGCATGCACGCAGTCCTCTGTGGAGCAGACACCACTGAAACGTTGAATCAAACTATTACAAACGTGCTGCAGTGTTGCAACGTTACTGCTAACACTCGAGACGAAGCTGCTCGGTTCATCGCTGCTACGCGAATGAGATTTCAATCACCACGCGACGTCATCACTGGGGGGGACCTGCATAGTTCGCTTTGTTGTTTTGGGACAAGCTAGACGACGTTGCACTACAAGTATCTGAGCAAGACCCGTGATTTCATTGGCCGATGGCTTCTATACGAGGTCATGTGCATGTGCGGCTGCATTACAGACGATTGGCAACCCTGCCGATGAACTGGTACTACTGGTTAAAAGAGTATTTCATGTCGTGTCACAATCACTCTCGGTCGTTCTCGAACGTCACCAGAGCGCACAACACCTGCGAGTTTAGTCTGCCGCAGAATAATAACGCGAATTTTTGCAGGTCTGTGGTCATCACACTTCTTTGTCGAGTTCCGGATTTCGAGTAGTCCTACGCGCTTCAGTTCACTGCTCCCACAGTCACGTCACTGCCCTGGCAATTGTGCACCGTATAAGCAGCAGTTTCCCGGTATGGAAGTTGTCCTTCACGCAATCCTATCATTTGGTCGCGTTCAAAACCCACGATGTGTTTTAAAGCGCCCTTTCACGTTCACAAGGTATACTAACTGCAGCCGGAAAGATAAAAAAAAAAAAAAAGAGGCCCGTCTGCAAGCCACCCGAAAACGCGACATAGCTACAAGGATCATTTGTGATCTCCTTGGTAACTCTGTGAAGTTAGTACATTTATGTTTGATTGTAAGAGGACGCAGATAGGAGAGATTTGGACAGCTCTTAGCTTCGAGGTTTAGAGAGCCGATGAGGGTGAAGTGATGTAAGTATGAAGCAGCGCCGGAATGCTAGGGCGTGGGAAACGGGAGATCCCCGATAAAACCCGCCGACCAGCGGCGTCGCCCGGCAAGATTCCCACATGCAAAAATATCTGGAAGCTACCTCACCGTGAATCGAACCCGGTTTGGCTATGTTAGAGGCGAGTAGTCTGGCCATGCCACCACCGCGGCCACTAAGGGATTTCAGCGTTGGGTAAGGGTGTGGGAAGGCGAGGTACTGATGGGGATTGGATAGGAAAGGGTGGGCGTATCATCACTCAGATGAACAATATCACCCGGTAGTGAACTGGAAACGTTCGATAACGACAACAAACTGCACTTTTTTTTTTTTTTTTTTCGTTTATCTGCAGCCGACCGGATACAAAAAGTTGATGGAACTCCCTGCTAAGTTGGCAGTCTAGGAAATTGTGTCGTGTTTCGAGTCTGTCTGTGCAACGCTGCATGGAAAGCGATTGCAGCGCTAAAATAAACGAGTAGCTGTCTTCTTCAGTTGCTGTTGGAATTGGCTAACTTGTTGGGACCTAACTCCGACAAAGAAATGAGATATTTCATTCCTAAGTAATTTCATTTTGGAAAAATATTGGATACACGGATGCAATAATTGGAGAATGTTTGCTTTACAATGCGCCTATTAACTACATTCGAAAATCCTGAGTAATTTCGTGATAAAATTAGTTAAATCTCTATGTTTTTTTTAATGGAATTTGCAATGTGAGAAACAGGTGGATTGGAAAATGACCTCTGCTTTTTTTTTTTTTTCGTGGCGACATATCTCTACAGTAGCGTATGTCCAAAACTAATGTTTCAAAAAACGTCAATTTTGTATGTATCTGTGTATTTGACTAGACGGGCATGTGAAAATACCATCACAAAGAACACATAACATAATTACTGAGTATTTTAATTGAATATTTCCTTACTGAAGGATTTGAGATCAAAACTTTTGTCCATTAGTTATATTCGTATTATTTCGTGATAGCACCCTAGCAAGTTCGTGACAGCACCCTAGCAAGTTCGTGACAGCACCCTAGCAAGTTCGTGATAGCACCCTAGCAAGTTCGTGATAGCACCCTAGCATGTTCGTGATAGCACCCTAGCAAGTTCGTGACAGCACCCTAGCAAGTTCGTGATAGCACCCTAGCATGTTCGTGACACCACCCTAGCAAGTTCGTGACACCACCCTAGCAAGTTCGTGATAGCACCCTAGCATGTTCGTGATAGCACCCTAGCAAGTTCGTGACACCACCCTAGCAAGTTCGTGATAGCACCCTAGCATGTTCGTGATAGCACCCTAGCATGTTCGTGATAGCACCCTAGCAAGTTCGTGACACCACCCTAGCAAGTTCGTGATAGCACCCTAGCATGTTCGTGATAGCACCCTAGCAAGTTCGTGACACCACCCTAGCAAGTTCGTGATAGCACCCTAGCATGTTCGTGATAGCACCCTAGCATGTTCGTGATAGCACCCTAGCAAGTTCGTGACAGCACCCTAGCAAGTTCGTGACAGCAACCTAGCAAGTTCGTGACAGCAACCTAGCAAGTTCGTGATAGCGCCCTAGCAAGTTCGTGACAGCACCCTAGCAAGTTCGTGATAGCACCCTAGCAAGTTCGTGATACACCCTAGCAAGTTCGTGATAGCACCCTAGCAAGTTCGTGACAGCACCCTAGCAAGTTCGTGATAGCACCCTAGCATGTTCGTGATAGCACCCTAGCAAGTTCGTGACACCACCCTAGCAAGTTCGTGATAGCACCCTAGCAAGTTCGTGACAGCACCCTAGCAAGTTCGTGACAGCAACCTAGCAAGTTCGTGACAGCACCCTAGCAAGTTCGTGATAGTACACAAATAAATAAACGATGGAGAAAATTTCACACAAATATGCTATTTTTTACTCAAGTACAATAACATTTAAGACAACACATAATTTTTCCTTTTTTAACTATCAAGAAATCAAAATATTTAATAATACATACGTACACGCTTATTAGTAAAGTAAAATGAACAATTTCCTGATATCCATAATAAATAAAATTTAAAAATTTAAATATTTATTTTAATAGGTAAAAAATTAAACACAATAATATAGAGATACATTTTACAGTTTTTTTTTTGTCTTCAGAATTTCCTTGGCAACAGTTAAACATAAAGATATCCTCCTCAGCAAACATAATAAGGTTGTCAGTTCGTGTGGTACCAAATAAAAGAGAAGCTTCGCTGGACCAACTGTGGTACTGTTTTCTCAGAACATTAAGATAGTGCTACAGTTACCAACTTCACATATGCCATTGCACTAACACGTATGTTATGCTTACCAGAAGTGCTGGCAAAAACACAGTTATTGTACTGTTTCCTTGGCCTTCCTGTGTAAATAATATAGTATATTTTAATCGATAGTAAATCTAAACCACACAGGCTTAAAGAACTACATTTCAAGCGCCGTCCCGTTTTTTTTTTCTGACAATGTTTCCTCCACAGAGGTATTGAATAATTTAGCTCTAGAATCATTGGTACACGCCTACTCTATGTCTTCCTTTCACCGGCTGTTGTAGCAAAGAAAGAAGAGTTTCAAATACGTCAAACCTTTCATTTGCTGGTCCTTCAGTCATATCTCTCAATTTACTTGTTGAAATCGTTTCTTCTTGAAATAGCGATTAGCATAAGTGTACACGTACCAGTTTTCTTAAAACTAGAAATGAGGTATTTTAATTATCCTTTTTAAAAATCTACATAACATTTTAATAACAATTCTTGGGTAACTTTTTAATTTTAAGTAAGGCATGTGTAACAAATAAGTCATGTAAACTAAGGTTTATAAATGTATTTTCCTTCGACAAAATTTTTTGTTTTGATTTTATCGATGTTAACGCTTTAGTGCAATATAGTGGAATAAAATTGCTTGAATAATTTACCCTTATAATTACAACAAAACAACAAATCAAGTCAGGCCAGTCAGTTCAAAAGGCTCCTAAAAGCAAGTGTAACAAAAGCAGCATTTTACGTACTCCATACTTAAAAATCAAAATGACAAGGCCTATAGCAAATTAAAAAGTTTGCTGTATGCTTAAAGCATTTGTAGTAATCTTGTTTGTGAATGTAATGTGCACAACTATATTATTATGAAATTAGATCATTTTACTATTGTCTGTGCAATATATACAATACTGTTAAAGGCTGTTCACGATAAAGTGAGCACTTTAGAGATTAACCGTAGGAAAAAGTCACTGCCCCGGTATAGGTATATTTTAATGGCTGCACTGTGTGACATTCGCCCAATAAAGTTGGTAACGATGGAGAGAAAGTAGTTCCATATCTCAAAGTCGAATAAAAAGTGTTAGGTAACCATTTGTGATAACTTTTATTTATTTCTTTCGCTTTCTGTTTTTTATAACGCACCCAAGTGTACAGATAATGAGATTTCTTAATTTTTGTTAAATAATTTCACAGTTTCATTTGACCGACGCACGAATAAAGTAATGAGGCCCATGGCATTGTTAATCTTACATAAGGCGGAAATTATACAACGCGCATCCAAGTAGATCTTAAGCAGGGCTTTCCAAAATGCTCATTTTACCGTGAATAGCCTATACGTAACGGTGTCCGAGAGAGCGAAGAGTGCGCAGAGAACAGAGAAGTGATATGATATAGGGCGGCGAATCTAAACTGAATGTTTGATTTAAAGGCGAGCTATAACGTTACAAGGGTGTTAGGTAATAAAGGCATTCCACCACGATAACCCTTCGGCGGCTCGCGCGCTCCTGAACTTCAGTGGGCGAAATTTCTAGGTTTATCTGAATAGTTTTCCGGTTTTTGTGATCTTGTTTCTCTCGGCATAACTCGGGGTGCTTTGAAACTTCCAGAACACCAGGGCGACTGATATATAAGCGTGTTGGGCCTCCGAGTTGGAGAGTTTATGAGAGTCGGGAGTCTGGGCAGTTGTGCGACGTTGAGCGTTAGACGGCGAGCTGGTAGAGCAAATAGTAGCGCTGAAAGTTACCGGGGGGGGGGGGGGAGGGTATCTGCGACTGCGAGCATCGGAGCAGTGAAGTGTACGACTGGCAGGCTGTACTATTGGACTGCATGCATGAGCGAAATACATTGCAAATTATACAACGGACAGACTGAGCATGTGTTAATGAAGAGTATGAGTTAATTGTCTATAACCAAACAGAGACATTAAGACCGAGACATTACATATTGTGCTCACTGAGAAATAAAAAAGAGTAATGGTGGAGAATGATTATTTACTCCTGTAAATAATAGCTGCGTGAATAAAGTAAAAATGTAATTCAGTTCTTAATTTTTATTAAGACTTCCATCCCGCACGAACTCAGATATACCCGCAGGCGTCTTGTAACAGTGCTATTCTCCTTAATGTTTGTAGGTTTGCCTGTAATGTATAGTATAGTAGCAGTGCATATTATATACTGTATTAATGCATAATTATATTTTAAATGGCTATTTTATAATTCGTGGGAATGTACATACATGTGAGAAATACATGTTTATCTCTGAAAAGAATGAATTGCATGCCGAATAATTAAATAAATAAATAAACGATGATTTAACAAATACTCTTGTATATAGCTCATTGAAACCGCCTGTGGTTAATTCGGGATACCTTTTTTATTATGCAAAGAAGGAAACCACGTTGAAACGGCACATCCGAACGCGACTGGCTGAGTCCCAAAAACAAACGCACCACATCTCGAATACGAGTTGTAAATGCTACTAGGAGCATGATGAACATTAACTAGCATGTTGGCAATAATAAGGCATACAAAATGCAGAATACCTGTACTATCCTACGATTAGCTTAACTGAGTTTGCTAATTAATAACTGTGTTGGTTTGTAAATGTACTAAACAAATACTTTTTTATTTTATTTCTTTGATTATCAGTTTTGATTATGTGTTGTCTACCTTTACCCAGTGGTGCAAATCCAAATAACTGTTTTTACTATGTCTTAATAAAAGAGCCAGTGCATTCCATTTATCGGAGACGCAATTGCTAACATCTCAAATTCACAACTCAACTGATTATAAATTTTACGTCTTTCCAAAGTAATATGCTTCCCTGGATTGCTTAGAACATTTTAAAATAATTAATGTATAGAATATTTTCCTCAACACATATCGATAAGTGCCAGTAGAGCCTACTTCAAACATCAATATTGTTTTTAATTGAGTTATTCCAGCGTACTTAGATAGAGACATTTGAGACAGCACTAGAAGTTTAGTACTTAGGAATGAATTACTCTATTGTACCTCACTGCAGACTTGCACCTCCAGATGCCAAACATTTCCATGGGTTTTACAGCTATTGTATTCATGGTTCTTATTTTACGGAAATTTTTACAGCAAGATTAGCCTTATAACTTCTCGAAAACCAGTAAGAATACAAAAAAAAATACCTTTGAAATAATTGGAAATTTTCTTTTATTTGAAAAGGTACTTCTGACTATGCTAAATTAACTTCTTAGATTTTTTTATGACCGACAAAATAGGCAAGACGTTGGTACGAGAGAAGATTATGCTTTTTAATTTATGACGCTACTTTGTCGTTGTGGCATACTAGAATATTATTAATTTTCAGTTCCAACTTTGATTATTGTAGGAAGTATATAATATTTGGTCTCCTAAAATTGTTGAAATTTTCTTGTCCAAGGCAATTTTTTTGTAAATTTAGAATATAGAGTCAGTAACACGATAGTAATATATATATATATATATATATATATATATATATATATATATATATATATATATATATATATATATAACTCTGGGAATAAGGACTCGCGTTTATTCTGGGATATAAATTCGCAGTTATTTTAAAGCGTTTATCATAAGTGACAGCGCGTGCAATAATTGAGACTGTAGATTACATAATTTCTGCAAATAAAATTTCGATTCTCATTCCAACTACAGCCAGTCACAATTTAATATCGTGCAGAAGAAAGGCGCGAAATCACATTCACACGGGGTCAAGTGAATAAAATTAATCGTCCAGATTTCCTCATGGCAGGTGTGAAAGAGAGGCGTCAAAGGAAAATAAAAAGAGACATTTTTTGCACTGAATAATATTTGTGGCGTTGGAGAAACAAAGGGTTATGAGTGACAGTCGGTGTAGACAACTCTTTGACTATAAAGATTTCAAGAGAGAAAAAAAAAACTGTGAAAATCTAGTGTCAAATCGTAATTCGCCGTGCTTTCCGAAACCCAATCATGCTGATTCCCAGCCACTAATCCAATAAAACGTGATTCCGACTGATGCAAGGTACTTTCAGATCTGCAAACCCAACGTGTGACGGAAACGTTTCAGGCCAACGTGTCATTAAAATCTTTGTTTTTGGTATAAATCACATACAGTTAAACCTGCGTATGGAAGTACAGAACGCAAAAGAAATATGAAACAAAGTTAATTAATTGTTTGAGTAAGAAACCATTCACAGAAGACTGCTTGTTCCACATGAACTTTATGGACGAAAGTTACATTTGCAGGAAAGCATTTCCATTTCCTTTTTACACATAGACCACTGTATTATGTTTCATAGAATTACACATAGCAAGTTGTGGAATATAGAAACGGATATTTGTTTAATCTCTTTATTAGTAAACAATTTTTTTATTTTATGAAAAGCATAAGGTATGACGTATTCCTAAATATTTAGTGTTTATTTTCCACCACATTCAGAAATTTCAATTCGTACCTTGTGTTCTGACCAAAATCTTGCGTATCTCAGTCTCACTGATAAATACGCTTATAATTGTTCAGTTTAACGTGAAACAGCTCTCTATGTAATGGCAGATTTTCTTTGCATACAGATCATTCATCCTGTCAAGAAGATTTTTGCGCTTACAGGAGAGATATTGTTATAGGTTTGATTATGTCTATGGCGTGCTCTCATAGTTATAAGATGTTAATGGGATATCTTAGGAACTGCATTAAATGATCCTGTGAACGGGATATGTGTAAGGGACATTCATTTAATAGCAAGAGCACACAAGGTGCGAAATAACGAAGCGATATAGACGAAAAAATCTTTGGCTAAAGCCTTTATAGATATTACATATATCTCGCCACTTATTACAAAATAATACATAATGGCCCGTAGTGCCAGAAGAAAGGCAAATAAAGTTTCTGAAGCCGAAAGCCCGAGTTACATGTTTAAGTTCAGTTTATTGACCGTCCAGGCGACAGGTTGATAGCTGTTTGCCTTTAGAGCAATTGCTACGCTGAATACAAGGCAAATTTCCTGTTTACAATAAAGCTAAGAAAGTTTTCCCTCCTCACAAAATCATATTTCCGTTTCGTTGTTGGGGCCACTGTGGCTGAGCGGTTAGACTGCTTGCCTCCCACCAGGACGAACCGGGTAAAATCCCCGGCTGTGTCACTCCGGGGTTTTCGCAAGAGGGAATCGTGACGAACGATACAGCTGGTCACCATATTTTCTCTGGGATCTCCCGTTTCCCCAACCCTTTCATTTCGGAGCTGCTCCATACTCACCTTAATCACCCTCATCGGCTCTCAAGACCCCGCTGATAAGAGCCTCCCAAATCTCTTCACTCACTCACATCCACTTTCCTTTGACGTTACCAACTTTATTGGGCGCATGCAAGTTTTTTGTGCCCCTCAAAATGTACATCAATGTAGGGGCGGTGACATTTTTCAAAGGTTGATTTCAAAAGTGCTCAAAGAAACGTGAAAATTCGAAACACACTCGTCCCTACGGGAATATAGGTTGTTCACGGTAAAATGAGCACTTTTGAAAGCCCTTCTTAAGATCTACTTGTATACACGTTGTGTTCTTCTTCCTTATGAAAAATTAACATTGCCATGGGCCTCATCACTTTATTCATGCATCGGTCAAGTGAAACAGTGAAATTATTAGAAAAGGAAATATTGTACAACTCTGCTCATTTTTACACTTAGATGCATAAAAAATTACATAAAGCGACGGGAATAAGTTACGTTATCACAAATGGTTATCTAACACTTTTCGTTCGACGTTAATACCTGGAACTACTCCACCCCCCCCCCCCCCAGCCCCACCCACCCGTTAACAACTTTACTGGACACATGTCACTCATTGCGACCGTTAAAATATATGCAGCAGGCAGGGGGCAGTGACTTTTTTCTAAGGTTGATTCTAAAGGTAGCTCACTTTATCGTGAGCAGCCTTTAACAGCTTTTATTTTCAAATCCAGTGCACGAGCCTGTCTCTGCGCATGCTCAACGCGGCGTTCTGTTTAGTCGGGTAGAGCGCTGCCGCCGAAACCTCCCTGATGGAACACGGCGACACGGGCGAAAAGCGAACGCAGCCCCCCCCCCCCCCCCCTTCCCTTTCCATCCATCTTCACCTGCCCAAGTGTTGATGCAGCGTGTGATACACAGTTCGCCGCCTCTCCTGTTTCAACCCTTCTCTCCCAAATACCAAAGCACCAACCCCCCCCCCCCCCCCCCCCCGCCCGACTCCCACCAATCCGGTGGACATGGACGGGAAATTCCCCCGGACATGTCAGGGGTCCTCGAGCGAGGAGCCGGGGTACTGACAAAGCTCTATTATTGGCTCTCACGGCTTGACCCCGTGCAGAAAATACCCACCGTCCGCTTCATCCTCCCCTTCCCCCCCCCCCCCTCCCCTCCATCGCCGTACAACAAATTAAAAAATTAGCACATCGTCCGTTAAGAGGGCACTGTACATAAATTAATGCTATTGAGGTTTATCGTATTTTGCAAATTTCACGAAAGCCGTTAGAGAATACAAAGAAAAGGCAACCATACAGAATTGTTTTTGCTAACTACGAGAGCAAATATTTTACCTGAGTGACGTTATTCTGCCGAGATATTTCTGACGCCGTCAATTTTTGTGTGTTTTCGTGGCGTAATACATTATGCGAAATTGATACAGCAATACTGCAAAATACTTGGTCGTTAAGGTGGCAAAACTTATCTAGGATTGCCATTTTTACTTTTTTCTATGTTGACTTTCAAGAACCAATAAATTATCAATTTAGTATTTGGTGTTAATTTTGGTCCCACGGCCGCATAATCTCTTTCCCTTATTAGCACGTGGCAGGCGCGGGAAGATCGTGTTACCGGATCACCGCCATTTAAAGACTGTTCGCGGTAAACCGACCACTTTTTAAAACCCTTTTTAAAATCAGTTTAAATATAACTCTCGCATACGTTTCTAGTAGAATTACCAGCACGTTAAACTTGAGATTTATGTGTAAACTAATTCCAGAAAGTTACACGAGCACAATTTTTCTATTTCAGCTAAGGTGTTTTTTGAAGATTTAAAAAAGTCACAAATAAATTTCGTTAAAGTATGTTTTTATCGGCGAACTTGAAACAACAAAAGCTGTAAATTGTAGTTAGTGAACATTCTTATAAACGTATCGTAGTTTACAAATAAAAACTACATTTTTTATTACAATATTTGGGTTGCAATTAAAATGTATCATTTATATACATCAAATTACTAATTACTACCAGACATGTCTTCGCTTTAAAACAGAAAAAAAGTAAAAATTTAATACTTAACTTTTCCTTATTGATTTGCTGTGCAGACAGCGCTGTTGTTCTTCTTGAAAATCACAGTAAAATTTATTAAAATAATTAATAGTAATAAGTGGTTTCTGGCCTATAAAAATTCACAACATGAAGGCGTCCGTTTCCAGTCAAATGGTAAAATTTCATCCTGCTATTTTTTTTAAATAAAATGTCAAACTTTAATCTTAAACTGCACAGATCTAACTCTTCCAATTGCTTTTAAAAAGTTTATTTTCTTGGTGTATCCTTTTGACATATTTAACGTAATATTGTTATTACTAGAGAAGTAATAAAACACAATATTTTTCCGTAACTGGGAAATTGTGTAGAGAATTCGAAGTTTTAAGTTACACACACAGAGTGAAAGAAAGACTTGGCCTTCTTGTTTCGAGTGGGTCCTGAACAAACCAGGGTACGCGCTCGGTGCTCTGAGAATTTCCAGGCATGCCGATAATCATCCTCCAGTTCCTGTTTCCTTTTCGAAGTGAGCAAGAATACCTTTCTGGGCGGCGCTCAACACCGAGGTCTTGAGAGCCGATGACGGTGAAGCGAGGTGAGTATGAAGCTCCGTCGGAACGAAGGGGCAGGAAACGGGAGATCCCGGGGAAAACCCGCCACCAGCGGTCCGGTACGATTCCCCACATGCGAAAATTGGGGGCAACCCCCCGCCGGAAATCGGACCCGATTCGCCTAAGTTGAGAGCTGAGTGGGGAGATTTGAGCAGCGTTTAACAACGAGGTCTTGAGAGCCGATGTGGGTGAAATGAGGTGAGAATGGAGCAGCGCCGGAATGCAATGGGGGGGGGGGGAGATCCGGGAGATCCCCGAGAAAACTCGCCGGCCAGTGGCATCGTACGGAACGATTCCCACTTATGAAAATCCGGAAGTAACCAGGTCGGGGATTGAGCACAGGTCACCGCGGTGGAAATCAAATGCTACATCTCGACACCTAGCACTCTTGGAGGGTCTTGCACAGAATTGCGAGTCAGTAAATAAAGCTCGACGAATGTGTTGCGCTCTTTTCTGATGCTGGCAAAACACTTCTCTAAGTAGGCGAGGAACCACACTTAAACAAGAAAATATTGATATAACTATTGATCCTCAACATAGGTGCAGTTAATATTTAAATAAATTTCTTAAAAGCTGAGTTGCTAGGAAGGCCTTGACTTCACTTTGAAAGAAACATCTTCAGAAATGAAACCAGAAACTTTTGCAACAGTAGTGAGACGATTACAAATACACACATTCCTTACCCGGGATTTGAACACAAAACCTTGTACTATAAGCCAGCATGCAATACACTGCATTACGGAAGTATGATTACGAGATAATCAGTCTAATATTTCGAATGTCAGGGTTTACTAACCTAAAATATTTATAAGGCCTTTATTTTGAAAATAAGTGACTGAGCCACATAAAACATGTAAGTTTACATGGCCCACTGTAGCGCTACATGTGTGAATAAATTGATGGAAATCGGTCGTTTGGTCCCTGTGATATGAAATAAAAAACCTTATGTTATCTGATGCTATCTTACAGAATTGTCAGAAAAAGATGGTTTGTGTATGATACTCTAATATGTACTGTCTACGTATTAATTTTGGTTTGAATTTGGTTAAATTGTTTAGTATATGTGTCAAATTTACCTAAATGATTAATGAAGCTGCAATTTACAACATCGTTGTCTGGCCCATTTCAGTTATGAAAATTTGCATGGTATTCTGCAGCATTTATGGTGTGCACAATTTGGTACAAATTTATTTGAAATGTTCCAATGTAACATTTCGTGGGAATTGGTTGATTGATCCTCGAGACATGGCATAAAACCTCCATAACTTCCATGTGGCGATCGTCATAAATGGAGGACAAAGAAGTAATGTAGAAGTAATTTCTCTGATTGTATACAGCCAATACATACAGTTCAGTTAAAATTCATTACGTAGTTTTGTAGATATCGCCCACAAAACTTAAGATGATTTTACAGCCGCAATTCTGAAGAAAAAAAAGTGTGTCCGTTTAAAAAATACACTTAATTATTAAGGCCTATCACACTACAATATTTTCGTCAAATTTTGTAAGAATGGGTGGATTGTTTCCCGAGATACCAGAAAAAAATCTTTACTTTTCTTAGGAAGGGCTATGTTACAAAATGGCACAGATATGATGCTTTGTATAGACAAATTTGATGATAGCAACATGCACTACCAGAATACAACATTAAGTTGGAATTGGTTTCCTTAATAAAATATACTGAGCTAAAATATTTATATAGCCACCATTTAAAAAATATTTGCCTGAAACATAACAGTTTACACCGCACCCTGCAGTACTAATTGTCTGCTAAATTAGGTAGGAATCGGTTGATTATTTATAGAGTTATGGCATAATAAATTTATTTATTCGTATTGCACTATCTTACAAAAGACCAACAAAAGTTGTCATTTGTTGGTTATGAGATGCTTGTGATAGATACTTTCAATATACGAAATTTGGCCGAAATTGATTAAATAGTATGGCAGATATACAAAATAAACTTAAATTATTTGTATGGCCACCATTTTGAAAATAAGTAACTAGTCAGGTTTAATCACTTTATCTTACATGGCTTACTATAGTATTACTTACTTGTCAAAATGGTTAAGAATTGGTTGATTAGTTTTCGATATATAATGTAAAATATTTATTTTTATATTGGTGCTAGTTTCCAAAATGGTGGACCAACATCAATATCCATCTCAAAATTTAATGCTTACACAAATTTCTGCTAGCATACAAAAGTTGGTTAAAATAGTTAGAATGGTTTCCGAGATATGACACCCGAAATTTTAAAATGGCCGCCATTTTAAAAGTGAGTATCCAACGTGGTCAAAAACTATAAAAGTCAGGTGTTCTTGCTAAGTATTATTTGTGGACGAAGTTTGACGAAATTCGATTGAAGCGTCCAAAAATTGAAAGGGGATGCACCCATATGCAGAGACACACTTACACAGTCTCACAGACAGGAAGGTGATCTCATAAGCCTTTCTTTCCTTCGAAAATTAGGCTAAAAATGGAGCGTTGAGTTAAAAACCTATAGTGTGATCCCATGTTCTTCTGGCAGCTGATTACAACATTCTAATGACAAAAATAGGAATAGTGATAGCTTTTTACAGTATGAGACGGACCCCAGTAAAATTAAAGATGGCTGCTTAGAAGACGTAATATCTCCCAAACCTAAATTTTTAGCCCCCTTTTGGAAGGAAAGAAAGAAAGTTTTATGAGATCAATTATCTGTCTGTGTGTATGTGTGTTTGTTGTAGGTGTGTGTCTGTGTGTATGTCTATGCATGCGTCTGTCCCCCCTTTCAATTTTTCGAACACTTGAACAGGAATTCACCAAACTCGGTACACATATATAGTACTATAGTATATTTCATATAAGTAGGGTACAATCTGACAATGTGACCAGCCTACACTATGTGAACAGTAAATGCTCTCGTTCGTAAAGTATTGTATCAGCTGATGAATTGCTGTTGTATACGCGTTGTTAAGTTGACGATCTTGATGACGGCTTTGTAAGAAAATAATACTTAGAACTAAAAGCTTTAATTTAAAATGTTAATTATACTTACAACATTTATGGTTTAAATTATGTTTTTTTTAAAGCAATATTAAATTTTCTTGGCTATTAGTGGCTGGACTTTAAAAACGTGTTTAGCAATTATGACAGAATATGTCGACACTTACGAACAGTAAACGTTTCCAGCCAATGGCTAGCCGTGTTTATATTTCCAGTTTCCAGCCCGGTGAAGGCAGCTGTGCGTGTGCTTTTTTTCTCATCGTGTTTATTATACGAATATCTTGTTGGTGGTGTCAAAATATTAAACCGCTAGTTTATATATATATATATATATATATATATATATATATATATATATATATATATATATATATATATATATATATATATATATTATTTTTTTTTTTTTTTTTTTTTTTTTTTTCAAACATTGTTTGTTGAAGGGTACCGTTCTAGTGCGTTTTCTTGAGTGAGATGTAATATCAATCGGCACGTGTTTACCGCTTCGTAAAAATGCTCGTTCCGCCATTTTCCTTACCGCCGAGCCGCCCACAATGAAATGGCAGGAATATAACGCACGTATCAAGTTTAAGTTTGTTGGTTTCAGGAAACGTGCGCAGTGTTGATTTTACCGAATGATTCCGTAAATGAATTATTTGATGCTAGTGACGAACAAACGTGATTTTAGTGAAGCAAACTCGCAAGGATTGCCATAGAAAAACACGCGTTCAAGAGGTTGCGAATTTTACAAACAGTAAATTTGCGTGTTTTGTAAATGTCTTTGTAAACCATTGATATAATTATTGAAATTCACGTGGCCTGAAAAAGCCGCACTTTCCACACACATTTGTAGTGAGTGAATAATATTTGTTTATTTGTCTATATCGTAAATTCAATGAGTGTAAGGTTAACTTCGGTTAAAGTGTGTGTGTGTGTGTTTGTTTGTACATTGCTGCATATGTACGAATACAAACAGAGAAGTATGTACCGCGTTTTGTTTTTTCATTAAAGTTAAAAATTTTCGAAGTTAAATAATTTAATTAATATTTCCATGCGAGAAAATTTTTTCGCTGTTCCGACAAAAAAAAATGCAACTCAAAATGCCACACACTCGTAGGAACACAAAAATAATGCCGTCTCGTGTAAGACGAAACAAAATAAACAGAACCCCAACAAATTTAACTCGGTAATTACAAAAATATAACAGGTAGGAATGCCAACCTAGCTGTAATATCCTACATTAATTGCTGGACGGAAGTTAGCAAACGTCAGTCTTTCAGTGCCTGTCACGACAGAAAGCACGAGGAAAGAGGGGAATGGAAGTGTGCATTAAACTCAAACATTTGTTTACAAACGTCCTTTCCTTCAGTGACAAAACAGCTGTGGTGGAAGGATACATTGTGACCGTGTTACTTTTATAGAACTGTCAAAATTTACCTCACTTACATGAAATAGACTGTCACCAAGAACACCTGACTCTTATAGTTTCTGACTACGCCGGGCATTTACTTTCATAATGGCGGTGGTCATTTTAGAATTTAGGGCGATATCTCATCTCGGAAACCGGTCAACCGATTTCAACCAAATATTGCACGCTTACAGTGCAAGATGTAAGAATTAAATTTAGAGCTGAATCTTGTAAGTGTACCATTTTGTATGATAGCGTAACATGAAAAATCAAACTTTTATTTTACATCTCGAAAATTACTCAAAAATTTTTTCGCCAAATTTGGTACGTCAGAAATACTATGATAGGCCAGGTAAATATAAATATTTAACGTCATCGAGTACTTATTTTCGAAATGGCAGCCATACAAATGTTTAGGTTTGTTTGGTCTAACTACAATAGTACCAATTTACCAACTCAACCAAATTTTGTATGCTGAATATATCTATTACAATTATTAAATAAATAAAACAATAACATTGTTCCGCCATTTTGTAAAAAAGCGCTACATGAATAAATATAGTAAATAAAGACAGCATCACTACTCAGTGTGTCTCATTTGCATTGCAGGTTCCGTGCACTCGCTTCCAGTTCCGCAAAAGTCAAACTGCACATAGTCACATTAAAATTATTTTTTATTTTAATCTAGACAAAGAGTAAATAGTCCGTGACTTGTATCACTAATAATTAAAGATGTTACGTCGGAATTTTCCTAAGCAGTGGATATCTGTGGATTTTATCTTCCCAGATTCCCGTATTGCTAGATGAAAAACTGTGCCACATTTTTTTTTTTTTGGAACTACGCAAGATAAGGCAGGAACGCGAAATGAAAATTTTAATTTTAATTAAAAATCTCTGTGCTTAGCAGTGCACATTCCATGCCGTACGGAGCTAAACAACTTACTTGTAAGTTTTCTGAAGAAAGTTTGCTAAACAAAATTTGCCGTCGGTTTGTGTTCTTTGTTCCCGTTTCCACTTATTCGCATTGATAAGATCACAAATGGTTTTAAGTGTCCTACTCCCTAATTCACTCCCCCCCTCCCCTCCCCTAGAGTAAAAATAAAGTGTACTCGGTGGCAAGAGATTGCTACACGGAAAGAAATTCTCTGGGGGAAATATCGTAAATTGATGACCTAAGTTGTTGCTTAATAGCTCATTACTCCAATGTTTCCTCTCAAATACGCTGTTAAACCAGAGCCAGGGGTGAACAAAGTTTCACGACGTACTTTAAGGTCTGTTCCACTTCCTTAATGAAATCCTGGCGTCTATATAACTGGAAGAATTGACTCTTAGCAGTGAACTGAACGACGTTAGAGTACGGTTATACTCCAGTATATTCGAGAACTTTAAGATGGCCAGGACTATTACAGTAACTTTACTATCTGTAATTTCATACAGCTTTCCCTTAACTACATTTACTAGTGCTCCATTTCCTAATAAACATGAGCAAGCGTGTCATCTAAGATGTTCAGAGTCAAGCTCTGCTAATACCTATGTTTGTGCTGCAGTAATGTGATAATACTTTCATTATTCGTGCTGCATGATGCAGCATAATGGCAAGTCATGTTAATGCTTAAATTAGGACAAAAATAATTTTAACATACAATCTATCAACTCTTCAAGATTCACATCATTTCCTTATCGCATATGATTATAAATATGTAAATGATTGCAATGATTTTGTATGTGTCATGTTTATGCTGTGAATGCCAGAATATGTCTCTCTAAATTATGGATGTAATAAGTTCATGACGTGTACTGGAAGGTATCTTTGTTAGTCGTACAGTCGCATACACTTAAAAATTGCTTCCTTTGGATCATAGAATAGCTCGCCGAAATCTCGCAAGATTTGATAAAAAAATTTCCCTCTCTCAATTAAGAATTTTGCCTGACGCTGTTCATAAATTCAATATCATCAGTCACTGTTCATTGGTTGCATTTCTTATCTATTTATTTTTTATGTTATCGTAGATTTTTTTGGTTGTGATTACGAACAGTATATAGGCTAAGATAAACTGTAAAAAAAAATTCTGGTCAACTTCATAAACCGTAATGGAAGTTTTTAACCTACATAGTGTATGGAAATAGTACTGCGTGTCGGGCTGAAAATATAGGAATGTTTAGCGTTGCTACTATACAAAGTTGGGGACTACCTTACATATTTAACTCTTTCCTGAACAACTGTAGGAACGTTACAATGCATGTATTTGAAAATATTTTACCATTCGCGCTTTGTTACTGTACGTATACACTGATATGGTAAATTTACAAATAATTTCATAGAGTGTATAAATGATTACATTTGTTTGGAAGGTGGAGATATTTTACAGCTCGTATTGTGATTAGCCATGCAGTCACACGTTCAAAATAATTATCGTTTTCAACTCGGCTAATACCAAGCTGTAACGCTGCTACCTTGAGTCACACTTAACTCCTGTTCAATGCTAATCTATTATAATACAATTCGCTATCTTACTCAAGGTACCAGAGGGTGGCTATAACTCAGAGTTTAAGTGATGTAGGCGACAAAAATAATTATAAAAACACTACGGAATTTATTGATCTCAAAGTATACAACAATCGTATTTCTGGAACTACCATAAGTACCATATACCATAACTACCAGCGCGTTGATTCGTCGTTAGTGAGTGAGTAAGAGTGTTGAGGGGGGGGGGGAGGAGGAGGTGGGCGGCGCCCTGCTGGCCACTTGTATCTGCGCGGGGATTTGTAAACTGCCTTGCCGCATGTTTACTGAAATGTCTTAGTAAGGCGCGGGGCGGCAGGTTCACTACAAAGCGATGCGAAAATTTCGGAAGTAATATTTACTACGCCTTCCTTAATAATGTTCATTTTGGAAAAAACTTTCCAATATGCCCGGGATTAATTACATTTAAGCTTCTGTGATCACGAAATTTAATGTTTAGGTTATTCGTCACTCGGCCTTTGCTTGAGAATAGCTACTGATGATGAGAACACTAAGACTACAATAAACTGGAGGCACGCAATCCCCAACCTGTACACGTGAACTTGGCGTTATAAAGGAGACAAGGCCTGGATCATCATAGGTAAGGCTCTTGTATTCCGTGTAAATCACTCATTAACCTGTATTGCTCAAAAGATTCGTGCTTTTTCTGAGATATTCTGCGAGTCTGCAAATTATCAACTTAAATGCGTGGATGGACGATAACTGACCGGTTGATATTCCCTTGTAGATTAGCGAAATTTTTAAAATAACGCTTATAAATTTTTGCGAATTCTCATGGCCATCATATTGAAATGTGTTCCGAAACAATCTTGCCTTCTTCTTCGTGAAAAATTAAAATTGTACATATTTGACCGAATTATTATTTTTAGTTTAAAAGCTTTTTTAAATCAGGGCATTTTCTTCGTCGTGAAAATGTTGCGGGGACATATGTACTAAAATATTTCATATTTTCCGTTTTCATTGTTTACTTCCTGTAGTTTAATACAAATTATTATGAAGGCACCTATGGTATTGTATAATATGTTAAAACCTCGGTGGAGAAAACGTAATTTTTTTTAATTACGCATTATTTTGGGGATTCAGTAACTTAATTACTTATAACGCACGTCATGCTTCTGACATTTGAAAGCATGCACATTACCAAGAATACACGAGCTCACAGCCAATACACTTTCCCTAAAATTTTTGACAGTGAAATGTTAATGAGTAATATGTAGACGTAGCTCTGAATGATGGCAGCGAGAGGCAATTCTTCAAAAACAAAAACCTTTCTTTTTAGAAATTACGTCGTTGTAGCACACAAAGATGTAATTACTTCCCCCCCCCCCCCAACCCAAAAAAAAATTATTGGGAAACTTCCGTTGCCCATTACGGGATTTTAGGCATTTAGCAGCAAATAAAAGGGAGTATAGCACAATAGGGGCTGTGAGAAACTGCCGCAGACAAAAGCTACGGATTAAATGAGCATCAGAGAAAAAAATGGTATAGGAAGCCTTTAAGGAAAACGCAAGTAAAATATATTTCGGCATCTCTTCCAAAATTTTAAAAGTACTGTGCTTAGAATGTGTGGAGCACATAATCCCAGCCTTATTTTCGGCGTGTTTAATACTTCAGAGTATTTTTTTCATGTCTGAAATATGCTTCTGCCACAGTTTTCCTATTTATTAGTGTTTTATAATTTATAGGACAAGTCTTTAATTCTTCTCGTATTGTGCGATTGCTAATTATATATATGTAGATTTTAAGGTACTAATGAAACTAATAAAAATATTTTTAATCGCTTATTACAGTATGCAGCCACGGAATTAAAGAATTCATATATTCTTGACTAAATAACATAATTAGTCACGAGTGTCATTGATGGCTATTCCTAATTCACTCCAATAGTTGTTCCCGAGAATAAATATTTCTAACTGCATTTTGACAAAGTAGCCATCATGGTGGAAGGAAGCAACAAATTTACTATATACGGACTGACAGCCGGCGAAAACATCATTATTACCCGCGAAATATAAGTAACAAATTTAAAATTTATCCCTGCATTTTTTTTATTTCATTTACTTATTTCCGAAATTACGCAATTAACATAATTTTAGTATGAGGTGACATTTACAGCATTTTCTGAAATACAATTAAGATAGCGACCAATCCCGACATAACATTTGCTATTCACACACTTCTCTATTCTTCGCACACAACAACATTACAATGATACTAACTTTCGTACCTACCTACAAAATATATTGACGAATAAGCGCAGTCTATATCCGAATAAGTGATATCAGTCAGCGAAATAACATTCACTGAAAGTCAGTTGATAAGCTTCTGCCGTCCAGTGAATCAAGTAAATTAACTGGTAACAAGTGATTTACAGCAGTAACGTTCTCGACATTCGGTGGGAAATCACGAATAAATCAGTGAAATTCAACCACTATAGTAATTAGTTATAAGGCACTGATTAATAGTTGCTCAAGTCTCGCTATATTCCTTGATTTGGCCCAATCATCAATGTTTCAAGTTTAGAGTGCGCGAATGATTAAAGGCTGTTCACGATAAAGTGAGCACTTTTTTTTCAATTTAACCTTAAAAAAAAAGTCACTGCCCCTTCCTGCATATGTTTTGCTGGGCGCACTGAGTGACATTCGCCCAGCTAAGTTGGCAACAATGGATGGAGAAAATTCCATATCTTAACGTCGAATAAAAAGTGGTAGGTAACCATTTGTGATAACGTAAATTATTTCTTTAGCTCTCTGTTTTTTTAATAGGCCTACATCGAAATGAAAAAAAAAAAAAAAAAAAAAAAAACAGCAGTATTATAAAATATTTACTTTCCTAATAATTCTACAGTTTCTTTTGAACGACAGATGAATACAGTGATGAGGTTCGTGGCACTATATCAATGCTGGCTTCGTAGGTTCGTGCTACCATTATTTAAAATGCACTGTAAAAAATAATGGCAACATTGCCTGACAAGTGTAAGGTAGTATTCGCAAACTTGTGGGGGAAACATAGTTCTCCTTACCGGTAAGGTAAGGTTAAAATTACCGCACTCTGGAGTAAAATTTACGTACATGGTAGTGTAAAATCCCATACATGGATGGGAAAATTACCTTACGACGTGTGGATCTCCTCGTCCAATTGTAACCATTTGATAATTGCTTTTCACATATTTTTTAACTTAAAATTAGTTTTTATTGTTTAGTCATACAAGGATTCCAACATAGTTGTTTATATGTTATAAGTTATAATTACCGTACTTTGGAGTGAAAGTCATGTACGTGGCAGTGGGAAATCCCATAAATAGATGGGAATATTACCTTACATCTATTCACTATTGTCGCAACAGCTAAGTAGGGGGACGGACGTAAAAAACGATACTGTAACACACAAATTTTCAGTGCTGCTCTCATGTGGTCGTCGTGGTGTAATGGATAGAGCATTGGCCTATTGTGGTAGAAGACCATGGCTTGCGCCCACTCCCCAGCGAGTCTCAAGCGCTTTTGTGTTGAAGTTTTGATTACTGATTGTCATATTATATACACACATATATATATACTCTAGAATATATAAATCTAATAATACTGTGGAAATTTTTTTAATACAATATAGTTAATTTTCCCTTACTTGTAATAGATTTTCCCCCACTTTTCTCGGGTACTTTTCCCGTATGATTAAAGAATAGAACATTTCTTGTTATGTAATTACCTTCCCTTTCATGTGAGGGAAGTTTACCTCGAATATTTTTACAGTGTGTGTTTTACATGTGTTGTTGGAAGGCATAATGCATTCGCGTACTGAGATATGATTGATATCATGGCTGTTGTGCGGTTATCCCACGAGAACTGGCAGAATAGAATTTTTGAGAGGGGGGCGGGGCGGTTGATATATCTTGCCTCATAACCGGGAGGCTATAAGGTACACCAGCCGATCGCTGTGATATTGTCACACTCCGAGAGGGGGAACAGGATTTGGAATTTCAGCTCTCCCCCTCCGTTACGACATTTCTTAGGGCTTTTAGCTGGAGGCGTGGACTCTGCGCGGTTTACAAGGGGACCGTGCAGATGGCCTGGTCAGGTGTTGTGAATTACGAGCACCCCAGCAGAAGGAAAACAATGCGTTCGACTACGAGAGAGATGTAGGCGTTCGTCGGTCGAGGGTGAGATTTGGTAGGCTTCCAGGAGACGTCCCTTTCTCTCTCTCTCTCTCTCCCTCTCCTGCAACTCACATCTTCCCCTCTCCGTCGCGAAGCCTCGCCCTCTACAAGGCTCCTTCATTAAACGAGCGGTAAATCGCGGAAGGATATAGCAAATGTGCAGACCGCCCTGGTAACGCCCTTCTCCCCCCATCCTTCCGCCCTATTTTCACCGACACCGAACGAAACTTATTTCGCCAGCCGCAGGTTTAATCCTCAGATCCAGTCTGGGTGGACGTTTGTTGCCTACCGGAATCCCTCTTAATCTGTGTCGCCGTGTTCCTCCGCCAACGGGATTCTGCCGCGTTTGTCCAGCTTTACCAGCTTCTGATTGCAGCCATAGCTTCGAGGGTCCGAATGTATGCCTTTCACGTTCATCTGAGCACTTTACAAAAAAAAACGGGTTAACATCTACTGTTTTCAATATGCACAGTTCTGCCATGTGTAGTATTTACATTGCCATAGGCCTAGTTACTTTGTTTATGCGTGAATCTAGTGAAAACGCGAAATCGTTGGGATTCTAATGTGACGGTACAATACCATTACAAGAATGCCTGAGGGGCGTATCTGAGTTTGTGAGAGATGGTCTTAGTAAAAATAAAATAACTGAATTTAATAGTTATATTTATTCTCAATTCTACAAACAGTCAAACATCTAGTATCCACTAATCTGAGCGTTCCAGTAAATATTTTTATTCTTATTGAGCGCAATATTTAATAACTATCTCCATCGCAGTCTTTACTTTTGCTAATGTCCCTTAAAGTACTCCAATTATTTCCACACGTTTAGTTAGAACTGTCTATTCCTATCGTCCCGATGTTTTTTTTTCACTCACGCATCCAGTCCACAGTCGCGCAGATCAGTCCCACCCTTCACTGCACACAATCTCGCCGACGCACTCCCGCAGATCGCTGCAGTCGTCCCTCGCCGCTCCGGAATCGACCAACTGTCACTTAAGGTCGCACGAGACGCCAAACTCTCGCCTCTCAATCACTCTCTCTCTCTCTCTCCTCAGAGGCCCTCTCACGAGGTATTCATACTTGAGGTAGGTGCCGTCTAGAACGTTCTCGATAATCCAAGTTGTTCTGGGAAAGGTAATGGCGATGACAACGAATTTCCTGCGTGATAAATGGAGAAATATGAGCTTCTCAATGTCGGCGAGGCGCGAGCTGCGATAAGTTTATCGGGGTGTGCGGCGGCGTCCTTTATGATTGGCCGCTCGCTTCGTCTAACATAACAAACTTGACCTCCAGCTCTCGGCGCCTTCCCACGCGAAGGAATCTCCGAGCAGCGACACACAACAATACATATCCTACCTCACGAGCACCCTGTAAGTGCTATGAGTATTGAACAATATGTTAACAGAAGAAAATTCCAGTAACAGTAACATCTGAATTATTACATCTTCACGAAAGACTAGAGCACACAAACTATTTATTTGCTTGGTATACTCAGGGTTCGTTGACTTACCTTGGACTCGAACACAGAACGCCTCGTACAGTAGGTTGGCATGCAACCAACTATAAATACGGAGGCAGGGTTCAAAGAATCAACGTCGGTATAGGCTATTCGCGATAAAGTGAGCACTTCTGAAATCAACCTCAGGAAAAAGTGACAGCTCATGCCTGCATATACATATTATAACGGGCGCACTTGGTGACATACGCCCAGTAAAGTTGGTAACGATGGATGGAAAATAGTTCAAAATCTTAAAGTCAAATTAAAAGTGTTAGGTAACCATTTGCAACAACCTAAATTATTGATCTCGCTTTGCGCTTCTTTTTCATGTATCGAAGTGTAAAAAAGATATTTTAATTTTGCATAAGGCGGAAGAATACGCAACGTGCATACGAGTAGATCTCAAGCAGGGCTTTTAAAATTGCTCATTTTACCGTGAACAGCCTATAGTAATCAGTGCAGTTTTGGTGGGCTGGGTTTAGCAACTTCAAAAATCTACCTGGAATTCGACATAGTAAACATATTACCCTCTTTTCGCACTACAGCACAAAATAATTAAAAATGAATTCGAATCTATCACAATTCACACATCCGTTCAAATAATTATTGTCAGCTCACAATGCTGTACATGCACTACAGCAATAATTATTTTTCCTTGCAAAATTAATTATAATATTGAGTAAACTTTTACAGTAGATATATTTCAAGTCCACGTAAGTTTGTTGCTATATTTTGCATAAACCACGCTATTGACAAGCGTTTTCTCTATAGCTTTCCTTGTGACCTGGTGAGAAAACACAATTGCTATTTCCACGTTGAATGAAAGGATGTTTCTTGAAGTTTGAATTCCCAATATTTCTACTGCTACACAGAATGAGTATTGTTAATTTTTTTTTTTACTTTCAATACATTACAGCCAGCGGCAAAATTATGTAGTAAATCGTATTTAATTTTACGTTAAACATTTATAAAATTCGATTTGGTACCCGGTCTCCAAACCATTGCAGCGAACTTTCGAATGATTAAGCACCCACTGGCATTTCATTTCATAGACGCCAGGTAAGCAATGCCTACCCTATACGCATTGGAAATGTTTTCGCCTTAACTTTAAACACATTTAATTCTGATTTTCCCGTTTACTATCCGAGAAACAGAGTTTTTCGTAACTCCCGTACTGCACAAGCATAGTGCTGCCATCTAGTGTTTATTTCCACAAACGGGGGCGACCAGCGATAAATCGAACTCGCAAGGAACAACATGCCACACGCTCGACCGTGTTCCTTCGGCATGGTAAGCAGTCGTTCTGTTTGCGTCCTCCAGTCCTACATTTTCACTTGGAAAATTAATTAAATTGTTCGAGTAAACGGGAGTTTTCTTGTAATTCGTAACATGCTCTCTAAATAATGTTCAGTTTAGTTATTATTATTACATTTATTTAGTTCGTAACTAATATTGGGTATTATAAAACGGTTAATATGTGTGGAGGGGGGGGGGGGGAAGTTGGAAGTTGCGTTTGTCAGTAGAAATTGCTAACCCTGTAATAAAACTCACTACACGCCACAGCGATCACCTGGTTCCCCGTAATTCAAAACATATTTTGAGCAAAGCCAGCCCTCTTACTCCTGCCACTATAGAGAGGCTTGTTAAAAGACGCATCTTCTCGCAGAATTCAGAACAAAGCGCCCACTGCAAGAACATGTTCATTTTACGCACTCATTAGGCACTGCGTTGACAAACAGGACGCGCAGTGGGTCACAGAAACCGGAGTATATATATATATATATATATATATATATATATAGAGCTATAAGCCGTTAATTAGATTTTTGTTTTGCGGTCGTGCCTAAATAAATAATGGCGCGAAGAGGAGTGGCGAAGCAATTAACGCTTCAAACAACCCAGCTAACGGCGAAGAGAAGCCATGTTTTTTATTAACAAAAGTTGCGCCCAGGACGGATTGTGTTGGTGGTGTTTGAAGAGGGGGGGAGGGGAGGGGTGAAGGAATTGGGTGGAACAGCGTTGTGGATCTGTCGACGAAGAAAAGAAAGGGGCGAGGCAAAGATAGCCGTAGAGAGAGAGAGAGGGAGGAAGATGGAGCGAGCGAGACGGAGATGGCTGATGCAGATGTCCAAATTGTGAAGCACGCTACGAGTTCCCAACCAGTATCCCGCAGACTCCAGGTTCTCGTTTAGATTACCCCAGGCTTCGTTCGCCGAACCAACCCTCGTTCCTCCCCCCCTCCCCCGCCCCTCTCTATCGCTCCACAAAAGCTGTTTAATTAAACCGAAACTTTCTACTTATCACTATCTCCCCATTTTCCGATTCTACATTCCCCAGAAATGGCACTTCTTCGCGGCATACAGATGTACCAGTGCGATCGTCTCCCTTCGAACAAGCGTATATTCACTCCCGCCAGTTACAAAATAAACACACTCTTGTAAAACTATTCCCGGAGAAAACTTGTTGAATTTAGTTTCTCTTGTCGGATTAACATTTACGTATGTTTCGCCTCCAGGTCGCTTCAGATGTACACATTATCGCATTATTATCGGTTCTGGAGTGATATTACTAGCACCACCTGACACGGAAACTAGCGACAAGTCAATTTTCGTTTAGAAGATTGGAATCAGTCATTCGTGTTAAATGGAAGATTTTATTAGTTTTTCTTTGTTACGCACATTTGGTTTTCAGTCTGAACTGCCTATATGAGGTCCTCGGGTAAAAGAAACTGAACAGCATCTATGAGAATTACATCGCAACCAGAATATATTGATTATTACTGACTTAGCACTTAATCTAGAGCCTGAACCTAATGCAATACTCTTTGCTGATGACACGACCATTATAATTAAAATAAAAACTCAGTAAATTGATGGGAAAAATTGCTATATTTTTGTCAAGTTTAATTATTGGTTTCTGGCAAATAAATAGATTTATTGAATTTCTAGCACGTATAGATAGTAATTTAAATACGGAAGCTCTAATAAAACGTGATGATATGCTTATAAATAATGTAAAATGCAAAGAATTCCTGGGTTTACATATAGGCAATAATTAAAAATAGATAACTATATAAGTAATACATAAAAAATTAAGCGCTGAAATCTTTAAATTAAGGTATTTATCATCACTAATATCCAAGACAACATTAAAGAATATATATTTCGCAAACTTTCATTCATTTTTATAACGTATGTAATCATATATTGGGGAAATTTCGTAGATAGTAAACACATTTCCTATTACAACAAAAAAAAGCAATTTGAATACTTTACTCGAAAAATAAAATTTAATCCTGCAGACCACTATTTAAAAAATATAAATATTTCCTCTCTTGTCTCAATATATTTATGAGGTTCTAGTTAATGTAGCTGACCGTAATGATAACTTTAAAAAAACGCATAATTACATAGTCAAAATGCAAGCTATAAAAATAACGTTTATATACTATCATCCTCCTGTCTATATATTCAAAAATTAATATCGTCGTTAGCTGTTAAGTTAATTCAATTTATTACCAAAATAATTGTAAAACCTCTGTCTTTAGGATAGGAATTCTTTTAAGAGAAAATTGAAAGAATTCCTATATACTCACACCTTCTATTATATTACTGAATATTTTGAGCTTTTGAAATTGTGAATATAGTTTTATAATCCCATTACGTAAATATGTCTGTAATGTATTCATCGGTCTGTATTGTATATGCTAGGTCATCAAAATATGTGTATTGTCAGTAATATATGTGTATTGTCTGCAATGTATGTGTATTGTTTATAATGTAAGGGTATTGTTTGCAATGTATATGTATACAACATTTGACATGCTCCATTTCCCAAGCCTAAGGATCAAACGGAGTTCTCCAATAAAACCAAATAAAATTAAAATAAAAACGTTATTTGGTAATAAGTGTATTTGTATGAGAATAAATGAAGTTCATTCCCCATAAGATTTTTTATTAGATAAATACTCATATTTATCAATCAAGAACATGAGTGTGATGTTAGCCAAATCTCTAACATAAAGAAACCCTGTCTTGGTTGCTGGTGGCGATTTAATGGAAATACATATATATCTTTTTTTATAGTCTAGAAAATTTTCTCTTGATATGTTAGTTATTAAATGCGTGAATATTTTTAACGGCCGTTTCCCATCAGATAGCCAAAGATGATTTTGCAACAAAATTATGCAGGGACAATCGAAGCCAAATAATAACTTGTAAATGTTCAAATTTTGTGCAGCGTTTTTTCGAGCAATGATATTGCAAGAAATTACTCACATTGTTTCTTATTAAGTAGCAGAAAGGGTACTTCATGATGGTCCTGAAATTCCATGTCTTGAAGCTTTTGGAAAAGAATTATGAAACGAAGAAAAACTATATATAAAAAAAAAACGTCAACTCCGAAGCTCACAGATAACTCCAAGAACATTTCAGCACTCACGCGTGCTTGTTGTGAAGGGGTGGCCAAGATTGCGCTCACAGCGTATGCCGTCATGTGAGTTTGTTTCGAAAATATTGCCTCTGCGCACAGTGGAGATTCTCGAGGCCAGTGTAAAACATGCAAAACCAAAGTCAACTCCTCACTTATAGTTTCACTATCGCCCCAGAGCTGTATTTGAAACTTCACTGTCTGATAAACTACAAAAGACAGAAAACTTGGTATCCAAGGTCGCGATATTAATGAAAGGACTGTTATCGAACGTTTTCTTAGTAACAAAGGTAAATTTGCATCTCCAATAAATTGTAGCACAATTTATAGTAATTAGCATATTATACATCCATCTGGCAAATATTATAGTTTCGTATCAGTAAATACATAATTATTTAGCATAGCTACTCACATAACAATAAACTATTGTTTTTACAGTGACTGTATGTCTACTAATTTTTAATTTACGAATACCCGACATTAAATATTTATAATATATTAACTTATTTTACAGCAATTTTATCAAACTTCTTGGTACTGTCATATACGAGTACAAACTTTGTGAAATGTTCCGATGTGGAAAATGGGACAACCTATGTATTAACACAATTATTAGAAGGAGATACATAATATCGAAAATTGGGAATTAAAATTAGTTGCATCCAGAATGTCAGAAATATGTGAAATTAAGTGTCAAATTGGTGAATAGCGAAAGCTTTATTTGATACATGCCATTTGTGAATATTTTGGTGCTTATCACATCGCTCTTCGCCAGGAAATTCGAGAGAAGTGAATAAATTTGAGTGGCTCTTATCATCGAATTCTCGAGAGCCGATGTGGGTGAAGCGAGGTGAATGTGGAGCAGCGCCGCTTTACGAGGACGGGGAAAACCGGAGGATCTCCGATAAAACCCGGAATTGAACCCGCCAGGGATCTAACCCGGTTCGCCTAGGCGGGAGACGAGTAGTCTGACCACTGAACCACCGCGGCCCCTTAGGAGATTAGAGGGTGCGAAGTTATCAACCAACAAAAATGTGTTACTCGTGAGTGTTTATTGGTTATGACGTAATAATTATGTGTATACTAAAGGGAAACGAATCACGCTATTACGTAATTCCTGACATTTTCCGGTAACTACTTTTTACTCGCAATTCAAGTACGTCTCGCTTTTAATAATCACATTAGGTCATAGGTTGTGTTATGTTTTATATAGGCTATTCACGGTAAAGTGATCACTTTTTAAAACCCTTATAACATGCTTTAACCACTAAGAAATATGTTTTACTACAGCTACGGATGTCAGGTTTTGAGAGTGGTTAAATATACACTGCGTCTATTAGTCACGTGGCAACGTTTGTATTAAAAAGTGGCGGAAATATGAAAATAGGCTTAAGGAGAAATTTAGCAGGGCCTTGAAAAGAGCTCACTTTATCGTGAATAGCCTGTATACTCGAGCTTCCATAATCGTCTAAAGAGGTTTGTCGTTGCAATACAGGATAATACTTTAAGAATCAAGTTGTTAAATATTTCGTAGCAAGGCCTACAGCAGAAATGATGCTAGTTGGGATCATTTTCAAGACTTTTCTTACGTGAAAACGTCCTTAAACTCAGGTCAATAACTCGGGCACCAGGTCGAGAGCGGAGGTGTAACGTTTACTGGTTCAGCCAATCCGAAATCATGACTTCGTAACTATAGACTGTTCACGGTAAAATTATCACTTTTGAAAGCCCTGTTTAAGATCTACTTGTATGAACTTTGTGCATTCATCAGCCTTATGTAAAATTAACATTGCTATGGGCCTCGTCATTTTATTCATGCGTCGGTCAAGTTAAACTGTGAAATTTTCAGTAAAATATTATTATACAAATATGCTCATTTTCACACTTAGATGCATTAAAAAACAGAAAGCGAAAGATATGATTAAAGTTATCACAAATTGTTACCTAACACTTTTTATTCGACGTTAAGATATGCAACTATTTTCTATCCATCATTACCAACTTCACTGGACAAATGTCACTCAGTGCGCCCATTGAAATAGGTGCAGGTAGAGGCAGTGACTTCTTTCTAAGGTTCATTTCAAAAGTGCTCACTTTATCGTGAACAGCCTTTAATAACACGATTAGAAAAATAACCTAATCTTGTTTGGTCGAGTATACGGCTACCATCCGAGCATGACCTTAAGTTCCCACCGCGCACGCGCGCTAAACGGGTGAGGGCCCGCGGCGACTGTCGGAAATTTTGGGCGCGGGTGAAATTTCCCAGGCAGTAGCCTGTAGTCCATTCACGGTTTCTTAGGCCTTTTTGAATCAAACCTTTGAAAAATCTCCCCATGTATGACGTGTTTAGTTAATTCCTAAATACGCCCTGTATCACAAGCGTTTTATACTTGTGTTCATAAAAGTTACTTTTTATTCTGTTAAACATAAATGTTATTCATATTTTATTTATAAATTATAAAGCTTACTTTATAAATTATTTGAATAAAAACAGGGAAAAAATAGCTATGTTCGTTGCGCCTATTGAGAAATAGTCCTTATACAAAATACTGTTACTCTTGGTGCGCACGAATGTGGTGCTTTGTCCCCCTGGTGCAATTCTCCAGGATTAGTTAGCACGAGGCGGAGGAATATCCTGCAAGTAGAACTTTAGCAGGGCTTCGGAAAAGGTGAAAGTAACTGTGAATGGACTATATATCATGTGCCTCCAACGCGCGTTGATTCTGGTATAGGATATTCACGGTAAAATGAGCACTTTTGAATGCCCTGCTTAAGATCTACTTCCAAACTCACTGTGTATCCTTCCGCCATATGTAAAATTAACAATGTCGTGGACCTGATAAATTTATTCGTGTATCAGTGAAGGAAAACTGTAAAATGATTATAAAAGTATATACTTTAAAAACTCTTTAAATCGAACCTCTTAAATGCATTTTAAAAATTGAAAAGAAAAATAAATTGTTTTAGAACTGGCAAATGTTTACCGAACACTTTTATTTCAACGTTGAGGCATTGAACTACTTTCTATCCGTCGTTACCAACTTTACTGGGTGCACGCCACTACGTGTGTCCGTTAAAAATACACGCAGCTAGGGACAGTGACATTCTTCAAGAGTTGATTTCAAAAGTGCTAACTTTGTAGTCAATACCCTCCACCAAACGAAATACAGAATGTCCATAAATTATCACTACAAATTCAAACGTTAATAAAAAATTACCTAAAGGCGATAGAGAAATGCTGTTTTTTTTTTGCATGTGAAAGAGCATGTCCCAAAGATTTGCAATGAATTTTAGTTTTTTGATTCAGGTGTGACAACTAATGCACCCAAATGACCGCTCCAAAAGAGAAGGCTCAATGTGTGTCTTGGTTTATTGAGACCAAATCTGACACACAAGTTCAGCGTAATTACAGGACCAGGTATGGTAAGGACCCACCTGCACAATCCACAATACGGGAGCGTCGCCGTAAGTTTATGGAACCTGGCAGTGTTCTGCATCGCATCAGAAGGGTGCCGGCTGGCCACGCACAGGAGCTGAAGGCATCGACCGCGTGCGTGCTGCATGCGTGCGTAGCACTGGTAAGTCGGTTCGCACTGCTGCAAGGCAACTGCAGTTAGCTAGACCAACAGTACACAAAGTTCTACACGAGCAATTACGACTCCATTCATACAGCGAGCAGATGGTTGAAGCTCTGCAACCTGACGATGCACCACGGCACGCAGATTCTGCTGCAAACATGTTGCAACGCATTGGCGAAGATGACGACTCTCTGAAGCGAGTTGCCTTCAGTGATGAAGCAACATTTCGCGTTTCAGGTGTATTGAACCGGTATAATGTTAGGATCTGGGGGGTCATAACACCCCCACGGACCACATGAGATTGTGCGTGACAGCCCGAAGGTGAATGGGTGGTGTGGTGTCATGTGTGATCGCATCATTGGCCCGTTCGTCCTCATTGAAAGGACCACCACAGCCAATGTGTACCTGGACATGTTAACCGAATTCGTGATCCCGCAACTGGAAGGCATGCAAACCTAATGTCATCGTTCAACACGATGGTGCACCCCCACGCTGGGGTTTGTGTCCGCATGAATCCTTGAATCAGTGGTTTCCTGGACGATGGACTGGCAGAGATGGTCCAATCCCTCCGCCACCTCACGCGCTGGATATCACGCCTCTGGACGTCTTCTTATGGGGTTATGTTACGGACAGTGTACAAATCACCTGTTAACAATTTGGATGAACTGAAGCAAAGGATTGCAGCAGATCGATACTGTCGACAAGAGAATTCTAGTGCAGACATGGCAGGAGCTGGGGTATCGTTTTGATGTACTTCGGGCAACAAAGGGTGCATATGAAGAGGTCTACTAAATTTTGTTTAAAAACTCTGGGAAATGCTCTTTTACATGCAAAAAAAATCGCTTACCTCTATCACCTTTACGTAATTTTTTATTAGTGTTTGAAGTTGTAGTGATAACTTATGGACATTCTGTATATAATATAACCTTCTAACCTAGGCCGTAAAACCCAAGTAAAGGCTGTTCACGGTAAAGTGAGCGTTTTTAAAATAAACCGTTGGAAAATGCCGCTCCCCGTTCCTGCATACGTTTTGACGAACACAACTAGCATGCACGAAGTTAAGTTGGCAATGACGGACAGAAAGTAGTTCCCACGGGTTACCGCTGAATTAAAAGTGTTTATGTAAACATCTGTGAAAATTGAAATAATTTAGTTAGAGTTCTTAAGTTCGTTAATCGCATATAAGTTTAAGAATGAGCGAATTCGTAAAAATTCTCCTTTTCTAATAATTTTACAATTTCACTTGAACTACGTACGCCCGTAACTATGTTAATTGTACATACACTGCAAAAAAAATAATTTTTACTCGGAAATTGTTTGCAGATTTACAAATGCTTGCAACAGTACAAAGATTTCTCTTGTTAAACTACTCTTCTGTAAAACTATAAGGGCCATGTTTGTAATATACCTCAGGAAATGTTTTTAATATTCTGACCCGTGTCCACGAGCTATAGCAAAACTACCGATACTCAACAACGTAAAACCGTATATAGCGGTTTGTGCTTAAACTATAGGCAATGAAAAGTATAGTTGTGTGGACAAATAAGTGTATGTCTGTATTAGAAATCTATTCCAAGATTGAATAGGGCAAAACACTCAAAACATCTCAAACGACAATTTCAATAAAACGTGACCGTATTACTCATAAACTGTACATTTTTCCTAGTTGCAAAGAATATTTTTAATGAAATAAATGTATTATTTCAAATCAAGTAACTTCCCTATTATTTGGTATGTACTTATACCTTTATTTAACATAAAAATAATGCTTACGTCTTAAGTAAATTTGTCCTTGTGGTTAAGGTCGTGGGCTTAATAATACAAGGGTTGAATATTCTAGTCCCCGTGCAGGAGGATTGCTATTTTTTTTTAAATTATATTTTGAAATATTTTTTAGTTATTCATTGTCATTAATTCAACACATTTTTTTTCCTAGAAAGAACATTATGTACATTTCTCAAAAAAATGTAATTTGTAATACAGGGCTCTCATTTGTAGTATTAAAAATATATGTTTTGTATGTAGATTTTACAAGAAAACTGTTTGTAGTTCTATAAAGGATTTTCTTGTCAACTAGTTTTTTAAAATAATTTTCTTGTAAAAATACAAAAAAAAAATTTAGAGTGATGGTGGAAGAATACAAAACTTGCATACGCGTAGATTTTAAGCAGGGCTTTGGAAAGTGCCTATTTTACCGTGAACAGCCTATACCCATTTCGATACTTCCACTTGATTCCCAATACTGAAAATTAATATTACGCGCTGACACATACATCAACGTGACACCCTCGGTGGTGTACTCCAGTCAGACACACCACAATTTTTACAAGCTTGCCTTGTTAGTTAGTTTGTTTGCACGTTTGGGTGAAGTATTGCAAGTTAATTTTGACCCACTTCTAGGTACTCAGTCGTGTTGAAACTTGGTATACATATAGAAACCCGATGACAATGCAATAATATGATGACAGGGACCTGGTGCTGCAGCCAGGATCATCTACTCACGAGGGAACTCCTCGACAGTCGGTAATATGGCGAATTGAAAATCGCAACGATAATTTTAAGTTTTTTGTTTCGGTTTTTTTTTTTTTTTTTTTTTTTTAACTCCAATTGTATGTTGTGTGTGGGTGTGTGTTTAGTTCAAATCTTGCAAGTGGATTTTAAACCATTTACCGTTATCCAATCGAGCTGAAGTTAAGCGTACATGTGTAGTTCCGATGACAATACAATGTTAAGGTACCACTACGCTGATCTGATGATGGAGCCGGAAGTTACAAACCTTTATGTAATTTAAGCAGTATCCAAGACACTAGGATAAAATTACTCTAAAAAAAAACTTTTATAAAGCCAAGCTTTTTCTATAAATGCACTAAAAAGAGAAAAATAATCATAGTATTTACACAATTTGTAGAACTTGATGTGGTCGAACAGCCGTAATAAACTTTACTACCACTTAATATGTTTGTATCAATTTATATTTAGTATATGAAAGCTCGGCGAAATGTAGTAGTAAGCACATATCTTGCGTAAGGCTGTTGACTATTTGCTCCAAGCTTTAATATACTTCATATACATTGATACAAACATATTAATTTGTAGTAAAGTTTATTACGTCTGTTTGACCACATCTTACAAGTTCTACAAATTATGTACCTACTATAATTATTTTTCTCTTTTTAGTGCATTTATAAATAAAAGCTTGGTTTTAAAAGTTTTTTTTTACAGTTATTTTATTCTTAGACTGGTAGGGTCAAAAAGTAGCACCTATGAATATGACGCATGCGCGAACTTCAATAAAGATAACACGCGATATGTCCGTAGGAAAAAAAAAAGGAAAAAAAAAAGGGGGGGGGCGACGGGGACATGAATTTATTTAGCGAGCCGCTCGTCGTTTGTTTTTTAATCGTGAAGGAGCTGCTCCTCCCGGCGGTCCACACAATTTCGCAGCGAAAATGACACGGCTTGGTGATTGCCCCCGGGCTTCATGAAGAGTATAATGCGGGTCCAGGCGACGCCCTCTACCAACCTGGAAGGAGCAGGGGAAAGGATCAGTGCCGTTGATGCAGGGAGGGTGGAGGGGGAAGGCGGACCTGCGGAGTGAAAAGGACGACACGACGGTGCGAAACACGAGACGTGGCCTGCCCCGGCGTGGGAGTAGACGTCCTTCCCCGGTTTAATTAAACACACTGAATTGAGCTTCTAATTGAGTTTCGCACAGTGTAAAGGTCCAGGCGACAAGTCCTGTGGGTGCGGAGCAAAACTGCGTACACAGACGAGCGTCCGGTTTTTTTTTTTCGTATCGTGCGGCTATCGTGTCCCCTTCTTACTTTATATATTTATTACTAATTCGGGCTTTCACGTTAACACTCTTCAATAAGGACACTAACTAACCCTTGCTGGAAAGAAATTATCAACGTGTATATCCCTGCCTATAGGCTGTTCACGGTAAAATGAGCACTTTTGAAATCCTTTCTGAAGATCTACTTGTATACACGTTGTGTGTTATTCCGCCTGGTGTAAGATTTACATTGCCATTGGCCTCATTACTTTATTAATGCATCGGTCAAGGGAAATATTAGAAAAATAAATATTGTACAAATCTGCTCATATTTACACTTCGATGCATTAAAAAATACAGAAAGCGAGACAAATAATTGAAGTTTTCCTAAATTGTTTCCTAACACTTTTACTTCGACGTTAATATATGGAACTACTTTCCCCTCCATCGTTACCAACTTTACTGAGCGCATGTCACGCATTGCGCCCATAAAAAAAATATGCAGGTAAGGGCTGTGACTATTATCTAAGGTTGATTTCAAAAGTGCTCACTTTACCGTGAACAACCTATACTTAAGTGTGTCCAAAATGATCTACATTTCTAAGATATTACGTAGTTTTTGTTGTTACATGAATCAGTAACCTGGAAATTTTATGAAAATTCGGAGACCATTTTAATAGAACCAATGAATGGAGCAATACGAATTTTAACCTTATATATTTCCCCGTATCTACAGATCACAAAACTGAACAAAATTAATACATACGGCTACAGCTCAAAATAAATGTCATCAGAACCTAGTGAGAAAACTTTCTTGGTTCCTTTGTATGCTGTTCACCCGTATATTTTAATTGTAACTTTTGGGAGCAAAATTTAAACAGAAATTCCCGAAAGTTAAGTCATTATCGCAAGTGAATTAAGTGTCGCATTTCAAAGAAATTACCAAATCTACAATCTTTAATCTTTAAGAAACACCTTAGTTGAAACCTTACTTTATGTAAGAATAACTTTCCCGAACTTACAGAAAACTATTTTTTTTTTTAAGTTGATAGTATTTTGTACTGTAAATCTCTTTATGAACTTTCCTATTTCCTTTGGCATCATGTCACGAGGCAACAAAATATCCTCAGTATCTAGAAAAAAAAATTTCCTGTACTTGAACGTCCTTAATGTGAACATGATAATTTCAATGCCATATGTTGCAAAAGAGGAAACTTATGATGTGAAACTGATACTTCAGAACCTATTAAAAGGGTATATCCACGGAAAAGAGGCAATCAATCATAACATTAGATCGTTTGTCAGCAGCAAACAGAGGACATTGCTTAATGAAAGGCGATGTATATATATATATATATATATATATATATATATATATATATATATATATATATATATATATATATTGGTGTTACACTCTGTCCTTGCACAGCAACGACCGTGATTTTACCAATTCCTTTACATGTCAGACGTGAGCGAGTGTACTCGCCATGATGCGCACGTCTCGAGCAAACTAACTTGCACGTGAGCTTTTCCTCCACCAATAATGAACATAGCGAACATAAGCCTCCAGGACAGCTTAAGTACGCCCCCTTATTAAGCTGGAGTCACAATACCACGACGAATCAGACGCACCCCCGACGCGACAAAATCTGTGCAGCGGACAATTAAAAGGGAGGTCACTGTGACGTCAGCCTGACAAAATGGCGGCCCAGGCAGCCCGACAATAGTAACTTCCACTCCCACTTTCCGTCGTGTCGGGCTCTTCTAGGCACGCAAAAATGTAAATACAACATTATGAAACAATATGTCGTGCACATTTCCCTACTCTAGTAAATAATAAATTAGTTTGCCACCAAAATTGCCACCAAAATAACGATCTGGTTTCTTTTTAAAATACATTTTTCTCTTGTATAAATTCAAATATTACCAAAAGATAAATAATAATTCTCTTTATCATGGGTTTAAAAAAAAGTAAATATGGGATATTAATAGGATGACTTGGCGTTTTAGGATTTTCCGACAGCCAACTAACACACTTGTTGGGCAGATTTAGTCGGGGTATTGTGAACACTGAATAAAATATAACGTGAAATTTCGTCGAGCTCTGACGTCATGTCGGTGTGTCGTATCATGTTCGTTGGGGTTATTGTGACTCCAGCTTTAGTGAACACGTATGAGTAGTGACCAAGAGTCTTGGTTTCGAACTAAACGTTTGGAAAATTGTACGATTTCTGCACTGAGAGAAAAGCCACAATATATTCGTTTTTAAAGGGTCAAAAAATATATTTAGTTGCCCCAACAAAATATTTCGTTGGGAAAACAAAACTCGAAAAGCAAAAAAATCAATACTGTTCGGCTAACAAAATACATATTTGAATAAAAAAAATATCTGTGTTGAGCCAAAAGAAATTGAGACTCTCAGCAAAATATTCTTTGAAACCACTGTATGTATTTGTCTGGCCACAAATTTTAATGCCTTCCTTTGAAAATGTATCTCGAGAGTTAATTTGCATTTTTGTGACAGTTAGGATAGTAGCAGTGTTTGTTAGCGCATATATTAATTTTTAATACTGGTATAAACATCCTAATAAAACAAGTTAAACAGGAAACTATAATTCAATGCTGTAGAACTTGAAATAGTTATCTGCGCACGTTGTCCAGTATTTTGTATGAATATATTTTTTTTCAAAACCATGCCAATGTTTTGAGCAGTCTCTTTAGCTTAGATTGCTAAGACATACCACTCGGACTTGGGTGATATAGGTTCGAATCAGGTTCGGGATTTGAATGTTTTTTTTTTTATATTAACCGAAACTATTTTATGTATGTACTGTACATGGAGCCAACCAAATATTTGTTTGCTGCAACCATATATGAACAACAAAATCATTTGGTTTAAAAAAACAAGATATTTCATAGCCCCTATACAACCGATTAATTTGGTTACGCCAAACAAACTTTCCACTACGACTACCATCTCTGTCAAACGTGATATCTATGGAATTCTTTTACAATGTGCATGTCTTCGTATATAATTAAAGTACTCTGTTATCTAAATGAAAGTAAATATTAATTAAATAACAGTCAGGCTGTTAACAGGAGAAAATAAATATTAGTTTATTAATAAAATGAGTCCTGTTAATAAAATAATAAGCATTATTGATATGCTACCTGCAGAAACCCTTATAAAAAGTGCAGCGAGCGTCAGAGAGCATCCTTAGGGATAACGTTCAACATGCCACGAAGACAATTCTGCACAAGATGTTATTATACATATAAAGTGTATATACTAAGTTTGTGAATGATGACCTCATTTGTTAAATATACTGTATCAAATGTTGTAAGGTGATTGAAGTCACATAAAAGCTGTTCACGATAAAGTGAGCCCTTTCGAAATCAACCTTAGAATAAAGTCACTTCCCCTGCCTGCATATATGTTAATGGACGCACCAAGTGACATACACCCAGCAAAGTTGCTAACGATGGATGGAAAAGTACTTCCTTATCGTAACGCCGAATAATGAGTGCGGGGTAACCATTTGTGATAACTTGAATTACATCTTTCGCTTTCTGTTTTCTTAAATATATCGAAGCGAAAAAAAAAAACTAACGTATATATACAATATTCACTTTCCTAATAATTTCACAGTTCACTTGACCGACGGATGAATAAAATGAGGAGGACCATGGTAATATTAATTTTACATATGGCAGAACAATACGCAAAGGGCATACAAGTAGATCTTTAGCAGGGCTTTCAAAAGTGCTCATTTTACCGTGAACAGCATATACGCACGCTTACACTTACTGAGATGGCTTAACCTAACTTGAAAAAAAAAAAAAAAAAAAAAACTTAGTTTTATTCAGTTAAACGATTTGCTCAGTGCAGCAGCACCAAATGGGCCGTGATGGTGTTAGTATTCAGACTGCTCACCCCTCAGTAAAGCGAACCAGATTCGATTCCCGGCGAGATCACCTGCAAGTGGGAAACACAGCAGGGTTTAGCGTAGGCCGCTGAGTTTTCACGGGTCGCTACCGTTTCACCTCCGCCATTTCATTCCGCCGCTACTACATCCTCATCTCATTAATTTCACCCTCACCTGGCTATTAATAACTTGCTCTCAAGCGCCGGCAAACGCTCTCAACTTCTCTATCAGCATCGCTAAAATGCTTTTAAAAATATACTTTTCATAACTATTCATAAATTGTAAAGTGAATTTTGTAAACCTGAAGATTATGTAATGAATATTTAAATTTAAGTTACTTCACACCTGTTGAGATGCTATGAGCGCACTTAGGTCCTAAAAATTTTTTTTTTTTTATGTATTTCACACATTTGGAGAGCTTCAAAAGGCATCGTTCTTCTTCAGCACGCATATATATATTTTTTACAATACTGAATGTCTTCTCTAATCACTAATTTTAAGGAAATTAATAACTTTGTAAAGAGTTATCCTGCACATAGAACTCTGGTATCGCAGAAAATCTAGAATATGATTTAACAATTCCCAGACATTGAAGAAAAGAAAACTATTGCTAGCAATTACGCGGTATACAATAATAATTTAGAATAAGCAATTAAGCTAATTTTTGTGATGGTGCTTTTGCCACTAGCGACTTAATTATTTTTGGAGCAATATCTATAGGTTATATATGATTTTATTTACTGGCAAAAGTTGCATTAATTAAGTCAACTTAATTTTTGCGACGAACGATGAAGCTCGGAAATTGTGTATGCTCGAAACAGCATTTCATTCAGATTTGTGAAAAGTTTTTATGTGATAGTAAGGAAAACACGATTAGGTACGTCGGAATAAAGACAGTTATGCATTAGAAAACACGCCTTGTTTGGCATATCATCTTTGCCAAAAAGTTACATCAGTAATATATTGTTTCCATCACACTACTGAGTTTTGAAAATTCATCGCCATATTTTATACGAAAATATTAAAAATTTACACTATTAGTAGCTAATTGTAATGCTGTGAAATTATACCGCGAAAATACTGAAGTCAATTATTTCCTTAAATTGGTGGCTACTTTTAACTTTTACATTTTTATAGCTAAATTTAAAACTTATTCAAAACGATGACCAAAGAAGGGATTTTAATATACAGCCAATAATAACACTTCCCCATTTCATTTCTTTACTATGAGTTACAACATATAAAATAGTATAATGTTGTTTTGCGTTGAAATTAAAACGCAGATAGATGAAATGATTACCTTACACCAGGGCTTTAGAAAATATGCACGCTAGTAGGTTGCAAACGAATCAATAATCTTGCATATTCCTATAACGAAAATAAAACACGGTGTTATATGTTGCTGAACTAAATCGATTTCCTTGCCCTGTCCCCATTCCAGTGAGAGAAACAGTGTGTCATGGACATAGGGCTAATGTGAGAAGCGGGCGGCGATTTATATGGGCAAGTCAATGCGTGGCACCGCGATAAGCCTATCGGGACTCGTGCACTCCTGACCTTTCAGTGGTTAAAATTTCGGGGGTTTATCTTCGAAATAATGTTCTGGTCATCGTCCTTGACTCTCTCGGCGAGACTCGGGGTGTGGAGAACGTTCTAGATAGTGCCAGCGAGACTACTTGGGCCGCGGCGGGCCTCCGAGTCACCAGTTTGAAAGTTCGGAGAATTGTGCGGCAATAAGCGACCAGTGTGGGAAGACAGCGAAGTGACGAGCCAGGAGAGCGACGAGTGGTGGTGAGAGTGAACAGCGGGAGTGAAGTCTGAGGACTGCGAGCATTAATGCAGTGACGAGAGCGACTGGCGGGCGGGACTATCGAACTGGATATTTGAGTTTAATACATTTGGAATGAAATGATAGCGAAAGACAGATTAAATACGCGTTATTAACGAGTGTGAATTAAGTGGCTCTAACCGATATAGACACATTTATACGGACTTTAATTAGAACTGAGATAGAGACCGAATCTTGCGCTCACTGAAAATAACAAGACTATAATCCATTCACGGTTACTTCAGCCATTTATGAATCCCTGCGAATGTTCTTCTGGCAGGGTATTCCTCCGCCTCGTGCAAATTAAGCTTAACAAGCCTGGAGAATTACACCAGACGGACAACGCACCACATTCGTGCGCACTCAATTGAAATAATATTTTGTATAAGAACTGTTGCTCACTAAACGTTGCCAACATATCTATTTTCTCCCTGTTTTTTTATTCAAAATAGTTATCAACGAGGCATTATAATTTTAGATAATATATTAATAACATTTCAATTTAACACGAAAAAAAAGTAACTTTTATGAACACAAGTATAAAACGCTTGTGATACAGGGCATATTTGGGAAATAACTAAACACGTCATAAGAGTGCGATGGACCCGCATGGTATATTGTGAAATAGCTGTTTGCGTGACTACGCGTATCTCTGTAGATAAAATGTTCTGAAATTACGACCGTCAGAAAAAATGGAAATAATTATCTATGCCTCTGTTTTTTTCTTTTTCATATTAAGTATATTCTTAGAGCAAAAAAATCTTGAAAATGATTACAAAAATTTTAAAGCTTGCCTATGTAGTTTCCTGAAGCGGCAAGAGAAGAGTACACTGATAGGGCGTAGTTCAATCTGTGCTCTTTAGTCGCGTGTAATAAAACCCCCCACTGTCACAGATCTAATTTGCACAGTACAGAGTCACGACGGAAACACTGCACGTCTTGCGCGTAGGAGCGATGAGGCACTACGCGTGCGTGTTAGTGTCGCCCGTATCGCTCCGTCCCACTCTTAAAAAACCTCCTCCCTGACCATCCCGAATACGCCACTCTGGCGTCTTGTATCAATACGTAACCAGTTTAGTCTGCTTCAATAACTTGCGTTATGTTGTGATATCTCTCCCGAATTGAAAAATGCTAATCACGTGAACTCTTTTTTCACGGGCATAATTTCATTCACGTAAGTATATCATCTACCTAGAACTGTTTTCCACTATTAAGGCAGAGAAAGGGGGTGTTGGTATGGGCGACAATTACATGCGCATCAACTGTGTCATCGCCGCTATATGCAAGGCTCTGAACTGTCATGCAGTGTCCTCTTCGGGCTGCGTGCGCGCAACTTCAGGACTTCAAGCGGCGACCCAGTCATTTTATTGACGGAAGGTCTGTATCGAATTCCAATAAGGGGCCCTTGTAGTTTCGTAGAAATCCGCCCAGAATATTTTAAGAGTGGAGAGAAGATATTTGGGCGGCCCTTAACAGCGAGGTCTTGAAAGCCGATGAGTGTGATTAAGGTGAGTATGGAGCAGCGTCTTAATGAAAGAGCGAAAGAGCGGGGGGGAACGGGAGATCTCTGAGAAAACCCTCCCACCAACGGCATCGTCCTGCACGATTCCCACATGCTAAATCAGGAGTGACCCAGTCGAGGATTGAACCAGGTTCGCTTTGGTGGTAGGCGAGCAGATTAACCGCTCAGCCACCGTGGCCCCAATATTTTAAGATACGACAGAACGATAATGTCTTTTTTTTTGCAATGTTTGAAGAGCTTCGTAATAATTTTTGCGATTTGCGAAATGTGTTTAAAGTCGTAACCCATCCTAGTCAGTCTGAAGTGTTGTTTATTTTCGTGTGCAAAATGATAGCGCGCACGTGAAATATTTTGCTTTATAAACGTTTATTACAAACGATTATTACTCAGTTCGTGTACCACGTAGACAGACGTCTTAAGCAATTTGGAATTCTGTATAGGTACTGTCCTTTCAACCAGTTATGAACAGGATCATTCCAAATATTTAGCCTAAGTGAACAGTTAACACAACAACAATTTAGGAGGAAGGTAAATTTTCTGAAATTATTGTGATATCGTGTTGGGTGACATAGAATGTACAGTACCTTCCAGTGCAGTGACATAGAATGTACAGTACCTTCCAGTGCAGTGACATAGAATGTACAGTACCTTCCAGTGCAGTGACATAGAATGTACAGTACCTTCCAGTGCAGTGACATAGAATGTACAGCGCCTTCCAGTGCAATTACATAGAATGTACAGTGCCTTCCAGTGCAGTGACATAGAATGTACAGTACCTTCCAGTGCAGTGACATAGAATGTACAGTACCTTCCAGTGCAGTGACATAGAATGTACAGCGCCTTCCAGTGCAATTACATAGAATGTACAGTGCCTTCCAGTGCAGTGACATAGAATGTACAGTACCTTCCAGTGCAGTGACATAGAATGTACAGTACCTTCCAGTGCAGTGACATAGAATGTACAGCGCCTTCCAGTGCAATTACATAGAATGTACAGTGCCTTCCAGTGCAGTGACATAGAATGTACAGTACCTTCCAGTGCAGTGACATAGAATGTACAGTACCTTCCAGTGCAGTGTTGTGCATGCGAGATTCAGCTTTCTTTACAGTAACGATAATATATTTTTGCTCATTGCAAATTGAAAACTAAATACCACATATTTCCTTAAAGAAAACTTTGTTGCGTACAAGTCACTAACGCCATGCCACAGACGCCAAAATAGAAGTGCATCGAGAAATTCTCTGCACTGTTTAAGTACTAGCGTACGCTACTAGCTCGCCACGAATTTTCTTTAACGTCAGTGTTTCCTACCGCACGTAGCACGAAAATAAATTATGTAACGCGACCTTTTTTTATCCGTACACGTCATAAATTTACCTGACTCATTTTTACTTCATATATTTATATCCCCCCCCCCCCCCCCCCAATCTCTAGCTTATTGCAGAATGGCACGCGAAACAGCCATCGGTCTGGCAAATATATATTGCCTCACTTAGTTAAATTCCACTCACATTTAATAAGTACAGATGAAGGAAACCTTTATTTTCTCTTTTCCCTACAACCGTGTGTGACGATAAAAATATATTTTTGAGAGAATCGGGCAATGCCGGCTTCACTTATATAAACTAACATTTTCCTCACGATGCAATAGTATTTGTAATATGCTGATAGCACATTTTATTTTTCCATTAGCAAATGGATTACTTATTGATCACTTCCCGTTAAATTGGAATACCGCTTCTCTTTGCTAGAAAACAAGCAACCACTGTTTCAAAACACACAAAAAAAATGCAACAAATCATAACGGGAGAGGACAGATAAGGCTCGAAGTCCTTGGTGCCATAATTTGTTTTAGTGAAAGAAAAAAAAAATGGGAGGTATAACCACATCTAACTTGGCGAAGCAAAAAAAAAAAAAATGCAAATAATTATTCCGTAACGTGGCAGCAAAACAGACGAAGTGATTTATCAGGTTGCATTAAGGCCTTGGTGTGTATGGGGGAGGGGGTGGGGGGGGACTAACGCCATTATGTAATTGCGATTTCATTAGGGAATCTGGGAACAACACGAGGCCAGGCCACGCACGGGTCTAGCATGCGGTTACCTCCCAACACGATGGTTGTCGGGGAGTGGGAGGGGGGGGGGAGGGGTGAAGCCGACCACGACGCAGGTAATTTTATTCTAATTATGATTCCCGGGGTGGGTCTGGATGGGAGAAAGGGGGAGGGATCTGGGACGGAGATTTGCCCAGGGGTCAGGTGGACCGCCCTAATAAAGGGTCCAATTCCGCGCGGCGCTCACACAGGGCAACAAGGGAAGCTACCCCCTGGCAACCCCTAGCCCACCCTCGCCTCCTCTGCGTTGTTGCCTTGCGCGGCCGCCGCGTATTGGCAGCGCTTGTTTCACCTCTCGGGGTTTCGGGGGGGGGGGGGAGGTTGCCTTGTTGCCAGCCGGGGAAATTGTTTTCAAGCCCGGAAGAGCGGAAAAGATGTGGAAAACGCACCGTTCGGTTCGCTACGGCAGCGTACGTGCTAACCCCACGCTCTCGTCTCTCGTCACGCGTATGTATTTTTTAAGGGAAGAAGATTCCCACGATATGTCTGGCAAGAGTGGCCTAAGTGCAATTTGGTGTCCAAAGGATTAATTATTTAATCGCAATTGTTTGATTGAAAGAGTTAATTAATTACGTGTAAAGAGTTAAAGGGTTTTAATATTGTCAAAAAAAAAGGTTAAATATGAACAAAAAAAAGGATTAAATGTATTTAATAAGGGTTAATTGTTTAATCGTAATTCCTTGATTGAAATTATTAAATTGATTGAAAGGGTTAATCGTGTCAAAAGAGAAGATATTGCTTCTTGGGAGTCGACTGAGCTCTGAGAGCGGGAGGAGCAGCATATATGTGTTTACCCCTCCTTGGAGCTAGAATGGCATAAGGGTTATTTTCGATGTTGTAAACTGCCTATAGGCTGTTCACAGTATGAGCACTTTTGACGTCCTATGGTTTCTTTTTTCTTTCAGCCATTTTATCCCTCTTTAACAACATATTTAATTACATATTGCTATGTAAGTAATCAACACAGTGTGTATATTTCACCGCACTCGGAAGTCAACGTCTGAGGCTAAAATAAAATATATTTATTTACTAATATTACAAGTGAGACGGTTTTCAAACATTAGCGTGAATAGCCTTTAGACACTTGAAATAGGTTTATGTTAATGGGTTTCAAACAGAGTATGCACTAACTCATCATGGAGAATTCTTTGACTTCTCGTTGACTTACTGGCTTCAAATCAGCATAACATTGGTTCTTAAATGCCTTTATCATTGCGATTAATGGAACACAATTTTATATTGACGCTGCAGTTTTTATTACCGAATGCAAGATGACGTAAACAACAGCGTAAGGTAAATGGTACAAGCTATCGAAATTTTTTTTCTTCACAGTTTAGATGTGAAATAAATGTAACTGTTTTAAATGGTAAGAGACAGCCTTCTAAACTAAATAGGACAGTGTATAAACGCTGGATAATTAAGGTATAAAGTAAAGAATAACAATGGGAGATCGTCGGTATGAAATGTTCACAACTTGGTAGAGAATACCATCGTGTAAATCTGTGCCGGTTTTAGAGGTTACAGACCCAACATGGTTCCAAAGATTTACGAACCGGTTTAATGGGGTTTCGGGCCTAGTACGGAGCTCGTGCCCATTTTGACGTGCACAGTATTTCAAGTTGTGAACTGAAGTGGCCACTGCCGAATTTGGTCCCGATCAGTGGGACGGTGCACAATTGAAATACACGAAATCGTTTTAGGGGTTTTGGGAGTTCGGGGCCGAATGAGTGATCCGGAACCGAAGTTGATCAACTAAGTATTTTAAGTTGGGTGTTGAAGGGTATACAAACAAAATTTTGTTAATATTCGTCTAATGGTGTAGAATCGTATCAAGAATATACAAACTTTGACTTTAACGCATATGTTGATAGAAAAGGTAGGCAGGTAACTGAGCTCAACGTCTCGTCGACAGCGAGGCAATTAAGAGACGAAGCAAGTTACTCAGGGAAGATGGATTGTGGAAAGAATGGGAAGGAATTGGCCATTGCCGGATCGGGAATCAAAATCGTACCGGGGTCCTTCCGAATGCAAGTCCATTGAGCTACGACTGCGCCACCTGCTCGGTAAAGATAAGACTATACTCTGTGAAATAAAAAATATCACTACTAAGTAGTTACTGTCTAGCTATTTTTGACAAAACGCTGGTTACCACTTTGTAATGTTTCAGAATTTATTGTATTTAATTTTCCAAATTTATGAAAAAATATTTAAAATACCTATGTATTTCTGTTGTTTTAGTTCGTACTTATTTATTATTAAGTAATATCAGTATGCCTTCAAATGATTTATAAAATAAATAATTACACAGACATGTGAAAACAACTAATGATATGCTTATAAATCAGCTGTGATAATTAGTTTAAACACACAAATAAATGGATTAAAACGGGGTTTCGATTAGCATAATCTGCATCTCGTGTAGATATATATATATATATTAATACCATAATAATGTTTTATTGAATATTTGTTTTGAAATTAAGTTAATTTTTTTTGTAAACATCTAAATGGGTCCTACAAACAAAGCATAAAAACCACACGTTTAATTAACATAATTATGTCTCAACCTTTTAAACAATTTCGTCCTTGTAATATCGCGTTTATTTTCGAACACAACACACACTAAAAATAATATACAACACAGTGTTTACTTTAGCTTTCCAAACTGTAGTGATGGATTTATTTGACCGGTTTAGGTAGGAGATTGATAACAACTTTTAGAGCGCCGGCAAGTGTGAAATGAGGTGAACATGGAGCAGCGCCGGAATTCTATGGCTGGGAAAACGGGAATCCCCCGACAAAAACCTGCCACCGACGTTTCCCACGCGCAAAAATCCAGTCGATCACTACGGGGAATCGACCCCGTTTCACCTTTATGGGAGGCAAGCAAGTGCTCTGACCACTACACCACTACGGCCCCTTGTAATGAAGATCTTGCAAGTGTTATTTATTTCGAGTCAATTCGCAGTAATGTCACACTCCTCGGATCAAACATTTGAATAATGATCCTACGCATGGCGTGTTTGACTGTTTCTTAAATATTTCTTCAACCATAAGCTTTTTAATACTTCTGTTGAGATAAAAGTAAATTATTGTTGATTAATGCGAACTTTTATGTGTATTTAATATTAAAATTATAACATTATATTTATAATTTATATGAATTAAAAACAGGGAGAATGCAGGTGTGTCGGTAATGTCTAGTATGAAATAGTTCCCATGCCCAAAGTTATTATCTGAGTGCGCAGAAATGCAGTGCGTTGCCCCTTTGGTGTTATTTTCAAGACATAGTTAAGCTTTGTTTGCATGAGGCGGAGGAATATCCTTTAAATTAGAACTTAAGCAATGCTACAGAAAATTATAGTGAAGAGTTAAATGTTTTGTGAACATTTATAGCTAAAAATGAGCGTGAGTGAGGATATTTGGGCAGCTTTTAAGAGCGAGGTCTTGAGAGCCGATGAGGTTGAGACGAGTTGAGTACGGAATAGCGCCGGATCGAAAGGGTACGGGAAACGGGAGAGTCCCGAGAAAACCCGCAGACAAGCGGCATAGTCCGGCACGAGTCTCACTTGCGGAAGTCCAGGGTGAACCGGCTCGGGGATTGAACCCGGTTCGCCTTAGTGGGAAGCGAGCTGTCTAACCGCTCAGCCTCCGTAGCCCCGAGAAAACGAGAGAGTGAAACTGATAAATTACGGGACCTTTCCTAGCAGAAAGATGGAATCTGAAACAGGGTACGATATAGTGCCCTAGGCATTCAAAAGAAAATTTTCTTCACAGGTATACCGAGACATGTGAAATTGTCACAAATTAAATTTTAAACATTTTTCGTTAGACGAGTGTACAGTTTTTCGTAAATTACTCGAAGAAATAAAACTTTTCAAAAAATATTTATGATAATAATCCTCCCCCCCCCCCCCCACACCCCACAAATATATTTTTAGTGTGTGTTGGAAGTCGCAGGCAGTAACTCGTCTTATGTAAATGGCGGAGATCCACGTAATAGCTTCGCACCAGGAACCTTCAAACTAGGCTTGTGGCCTGTTGAATCTATCGTCGCTAGGGGGCGTTAAAATATTTGCGTTTGAAGACGACCTCACCACTTCAGACAGTTTTTATGCGAGCTGAATAAAAACTTTTCTCCCTACGTCTTCGCTGCAGCAGCTAGTAACGGCGTTTTTCGAGTGCCAATAGGGGAGTTGGGGTGAGGGGAATCTAATGTCCATCACGGATTTATTATCCCAATTGGCAATAAAAAGAAGTGGTAATGCATTTCCCGATTTTTTCCGCGAAAAAAAAAAGTCGAATGGTGGGTGGCGAAAGAAACACACATTTCCTGCTATGGCTTGGAAATGGTCTCTATTCCTCCGGTCTTTTTTTTTTTCCCCTACTCCCACGCGATAGTAAAATAAAACGTGCAATCCGCTCTTCTAGTACCAAGAGATACCATCGCGAAACATTCTTCGGAGTTTCCGAAGAAGACATCCCACTTTGCTAGGGGTACTGCTTATCCTCTCCAGCGATCTCCCTTCACAAACACACACAATCTTCGAAGTAGAATAGTTTAGGGAAGTCGGACCCAAGGGAATAAGGAAATAGGAGCCAGGAGCCGACCGACCGTCATGTTGTGACGTCACCCAAGCGCCGTATTGATCCAGGTGACCTTGACATTTAACCTTGACCCCGTGAATCCGACCTTGACCCCAATCCCATGACCTTTTACAAACTGGAACCCAAAAAATTAAAAAAAAAAAAAAAATCATAAACTCCCAAAAAAGTCTAAAAAAAGCAAATCGAAAATACCTTAAACCAGTTATTTAAATATGTACATGTATGAGGTCAGGGGTTCGATGACAGATGAATCGACTAAGCTCCCGACGCAACCAGCCCTCGCCAGGTAGGCCAGTGTCCATCTCATCAGCCATTTTAGATTTTCATGACCTTGAACTTAACCTAGAACCTTGACCTTGTATGTCCTTGAAACCAAAAATTCTAAAAATCCACAAAAAAAAAAAAAAATAATCGAAAAAAAATTTTAATGTATGAAAAATTTCATTTATGACTCCCGACCACCATATTGGATGCCAGTGGCCCTAACCCCAATGGCCTTGAAAAAAACAAACATTCAAGAAAAAATGGTAAAAAATTGAATCAATCGGGTTCTGATTCACGTAGGCATAATGAACTTTAAAATTAATTCGATGGTCAGCGAACCGCTCGTTCTGAGGCCTAGCTCTACAGTTCCCAGGTAAATGTATTGGTCATTGTAGACCCATGGCCTGGCCTCCAAGATCCCCCGACCTTAACCCGATTTATTTCTTTGTGTGGGGATATTACAAAGAGCATGTTTAATCCCCATGATGCCGCAGTTTGGAGAATATAACACGAAAACTGCAAGATGCCGAAGTAACCATAAAAAAAAAAAAAGATTGAATGGCTTTTCGACGCTTGCAAGAGAATCTCTTCCGGCGATGCCGCATTTGTATTGAACAAGAAGGTCTTCATTTCGAAAATTGTTTGTAATGTGTTCTAATAAACGCATGTTTACTTAATCCACTGTAATTTATTTTCATTACATTTTTACTTGCACGAATTAGAATTTTGCACATACAGAATTTCAGATCACATTCTTAGGATGAAGCAGTAGAGGTAGCGCGCTGAAATTTGCAGGATGCTTATCTGATAAAACGAAGAAGTTTTTTTAAGTAGGTAAGGAACACGTTCGACATGAACATTTTTTTTGAACGTCACCAAATGTTATGGACAAATGATTGCTTTCCTATCTTTTTTTGCATTTCGATATTTTTCTCGGCTCCATGCCAAGACAGAGGAACGTTAACGTTGTTTCGCCAGATGGCCGTTCGGTCTGCTAATCCAAAACAAATATCCAAGTGCCTATCACATTTATTCATGTCAGCATATCTATATTTCTCGCGAAACTACGAGTACGGCACAAAACATAGAGAAAACTTCACACCCTAAACTATGAGCAATCGCTTAACATACATAGGGGTGATTCGGATAGTTCTTCAGGTCCTCTACTTCTTCCTACTCAACAGAAATAAAACATTTTTGACAATTCGATAATAAAATTTTAAGGCTTTCCAATAAGAAAATTAAACTTTGCCTGTATAGCTACATGGTTGCAAGGACAACTGCATTATTTAAAACTATTACATGTTTATTGAAAAATAGTTCACCTAAGTGTTACTTCATGAAAAACTTATCTTTATATACGGTGTGGTTATTCAAATACATCGAAGTACTAATCTAATGCCATGGCCTCTATTTAAAAAAAAAAAAAAAACTAAACTAGCACATCTTATTTTCTTAATGACGAAATGGGAATATATTACGGCCAACGTTCGTTAGGCTTCACAAACCATCTTTGTATGTGATTATATGTATGTGTTTATGCATGTATATATTTATATTTATAACTTCGCCTACAGAGAAAAGGATAGAGATGAGAATGGAGATAGTGTCGCACAAATGCATATAAAGAACTGAATAGAAAATTTTATTAAATATACCAAATTAAAACCATCTTTTGTGATTATGAAATTATAAGTATTTATATATAATTTTGCTTGTTTTAATCTGATGAAAATTTTCATTTAAAGTACTTCCAAAAAGGTTAGATAAGCATATATATGCTTATATAACCATTTTTGGAAGTGATTCAACGTACTTTAAATGTACATTTTCAACTGATTAAAAAAAATCAAAATTATATATAAATAATTAAATTAATAAATTTATTTATTTATATTTATACATAATTTTGCTTGCTTTTAATAAGATGAAAATGTACATTTAAAGTATATATATATATATATATTGTTAACTGTAATTTGTTACATTACGCTGAATATAAATCGGATTAAATTGACGGAATTTTCCGCGTAAGTTTCGTGTTTTAAAGAGAAACGTGGTTATATTAAAAATGTTACTATACGTTGATGAGTTATCAAGCATGTCATTCTGAATAACGATGTGAAAAAAAAATGGGGGATAGAAATGTTCCTAAACGCTCTGAAAATGTATGTAGTAGAGAGCAATAATTGTTTACTTTCCAGTAACGTAGCAAAACGTTCCATACCTGCGCGTGTGCGACTTCTCAATGCAAATATTAGCGCAGGTATGTAAAGCTAATAGAAATTTAATTTGAAAACTTTAATATCACATATGAGTAACAACTGCTCACAGTTATATCAACAGTAGTATTCTTTTAGCACTCTCGTCATCGTTACAAAATGTTAGATTAGTAGTTTATAGTATATTTTAAATACTCAGCAACAAATTTGTTATTTGGGTTCATTGAGAGTACCATACATTATATTGCGATACCAAACTTGATGCTGTAACTGTAAACGAACAATACTGTAATGTAAATGATGTAGTCAATCAGTCTCAGAAACCTGTTGCAACTAATCCTTACATTGAAATATAATCCGCCCTCTGCAAAGCCGATTTTACACGATACCTGAAGCCGCACTTGATTCTTGTACAAGCTTCTACAATCACTGGGGCACGAGCCGGTATACCAGCCGCTATATGAGCCGCCATGGAAGATTCATATTACACGACAGCAATTCACGTACTAGCATTTGGCACCCTCGGCGAGTACGCAGTGTGTGGTTTGTATTAAATATGAACTCCAATCGTAGAACTGCTACCAGTTAGTAACTTGAGTAAGCATATGAAAATTTACAAGCACATCTTAATATTGCTGTATTACTGTTCGCCTTTTACATAAATGTATTGCTTACTAGTACAATTTTATTCATTTTCATGAAAATGACGTGAAGTCACTAGAGTACGTGATTTTTTTTTTTTTTTTTTTTTAAATTTTAACGAAAATTACTGACCGGTTGAAAATATAGTTTTTTCTTTACGTGCCGGAATATTATCAGTATGTAAAATTTAATAATAAAAAAGTGTTGGGCCCTACAGAGTATTGAACTCACGCCGAGTAGATAACACTGGTGTAGTAGACGCCTCACCTTTATCACTGTTCTACAAGAGCAAACACCACGTTGTGGGTTTGTATAGTGTAGATAGGGAAAATATTTCGCATTAATATTTCCATGGAGTAGGTAATGTTGTAAGTATTTAGAACAGTTTTAAACAGTAACTAAAAGTTTCCACAGCCAATATTATTCGTTGTTGTCGTATTTTAAATATATTTGAAATAGTTTCAACCTCACGGATGTATAATCAAGATGGAGGCGTCCTTTTCGGTTTCTTCAACTCGTTTCAAGTAGTAGCCACGGGGAGCGCCGTAAGCTCTGAAACTGCGATGTGATTGGCCAGGTACGAAAGCGGATGTGGAACCTGCCACGAAAAATAGGACGCGTCCAGTTGCCGAAACTGGTACGAATTGTGGCCGTGCAAGGCGGGAAATGCCATGACGGGTGCCACACTAGCCCGTATGGTGGCCCCTATGGCCAACCTCACACAAGCTTTTACGGAATCTGGTATCGTGTAGTATCGCCTTAAGCGATTTTTCCTGGGCGTTACCAACAAATAACAAGATTCAGAGTTCAGGTATGGGGAAAATTATTGATACATGTGCTACTGTCATATTTAAAGTATGTTTACCACGCGGCAAATATTATGTACAAGCTCGAGCAGAAGTTTCTATGGGACTTCATATCCAAGCCTGCATGCTAGGAGGTATGGAGGTTCCTATGGAATAACCTGTCAAACGATTCTTGCTGCGACTCAGTAAACGGCAGTGCATTTTGACAACCATAGTGGGAGGCAATCCAGAAATTCCGTTGATAACAGAATCGGGGGATAAAGTTTGGCATTGCAGCTCCGAATCTATAGTCTACTTTCAAAATTCAATTACACCACTCGTTTACCAAAATGTTAACTAATATGTTACGTTGAGTGAGGACTGCGAAGCATCGCGTGCGTTGGTTGGGTGGGGGGAGGGGGGGCGCCTCAATTTTGAGTTCACGTCTCATAACTTCCGCGTACTATAACTTTTGACTAGGAGAAGCTACGACCCTCGTTTGGGTTTCAATCGACAGCTCTCGCCAATATCAATCGATTGAGTGTATAAAAATATTTGTTTGGCGTGGTTATGGTGAAATTAACACAATGTCGGCCTATACTAGTCGAAAAGCCAAGTCGAAATACATAAATCGTATACGGTTGGAAAGAGCATCTCAAAAGCAATCCAGTGATACCATTTAAACCTCATATGATCGAGTGAAGCGGTGCCGGGAACGTAAAATAAATATCAAGGTGTCCGAGTGTGTCAACGTAGACGTATTCACATAAAACAAAAGGCCGTGTCCCCAACACAGCCAAACCCATTTTTTTTATTAATTTTATTTTTTGCAACTGTGATTTTATGACGGATTATAGGTTCTCGTGTCTCCACCAGTATCGATTTGAGTATAATGGATTATTATTATTATAAGGAGGCCAAGTACAGAAACCTATTATAATGTTGTGAGAGTGTTTACCATAATTTTCACATAGTGATGTAAAAACGTTAATAAGCCACATTTTCGCAGATCTTTTTCATTCACTCTACTATTATTATATATATTTCTCAAACCCAAACTAAGTAAACATGAAACTATTATCTCTGATGGGCTGAAATATTAACCTTGTAAAAAACATTCAGTGAAAATTCCACATACAAATTACGAAAACGTCCATGAAAATGACCAGAGCTGGCAAAATCTTCCATGAAACTATCTATACCAGGAGCCTTGAAAGCTGGCATGGAATGTTCATCGTGGCACATGAACTTAAGTTTATGCTATTTTCTTGCTTGCCCCGCTTCCCGGAATTAATCGGTTATTATGATAACAAATGAGCAATTTGAGTGGAAACACCTTGTGAAAACATGCACTACTAATAATAGACAAATTATATTAAGAACAATATTGTTTCCTAAACACAGAATAATGGTCTTGCTACTTAATTCGGTAAATTTCCATTCACCGAAGTATGAATATATAGATAGCGATGTTAACTATTTAAATTTATTAATGCGAAGAGGCAGCGAAGGTTTACACCAACCACAACAAATGATGTTGATAAAAATCAAATTATTTTTAAAGATATATATTTTTTTTAACTTGTCTTATAACAACGCATTTAGCCCAAAACAATTGACGTAGCTGAGAATATTTCCTCGTCGCAAGAATTTAAAAGACGCATTGCTCTAACGAAACCGGACCGTTTCGAAGAACAGCAGAATCTAGTAATTACTTACACAAACAACCTCCCCTAGCTTCTCAGCCGAAGGATTCTTTCCTATCTCGTTTCTTTCTTTATCCTTTCCCCCCCCCCCCACTCCTGTCTTCGTTAGATTACTCCTCCGCCATCCCCCCCCCCCTCCCCCTTCGCCTGATCCGAGGGACAAGAAAGCAAACAAGGTAGCTCACGTCCCCTATCGCATCCATCTTCATGAGCTGCGAGTCGTAAAGGATTATTTTTCGCGTAAGACAGAGGGCACAACCTGAGGGTATGTCGGAGAGCTTTGGCTATTACGTTCTGACTTGCCAGTCCCGTCTATATTTGTACAGGAGCGAGATTTCGTGATGTTATTTGAAGGCAAATTTCGTTATTAAAAATACCTGATTTCGCTGTTATCGGTTTTATTACGAGACTCTTAGAAATTGACTACTCATAACTAAAATTGTGCATTATTGGAGCCAACGTTGTACTGTGTTATTTTAATGCAAATTTTATTATTGAAAGTTGTTGAAAATTTATTCTATACGCATATATCCATGTCAATTTTATAATTTTATGAAATGGTTTAAACAAGAGAAAACCATTTATTTGAACAAATGTAACAAACTCAGAGCATTACCATAGGTTAAAAATTACTTTATAGACTTTTGTGTCTTCGTAACTTGTATGTTGAGGTTCTTAAACAATGTGGAATTTTTTCTTACGGTCTTATACGAATAGCTTGGGTATATTTTTTACACAGAAAAAACATTCCATACTAGAAATAAAACTATTTTTATAGTTGCTTTTACAATTTTGCTATTCTAATTAAATGATCATTTCTCATCCCCATAATATTCAATATTTACTGCTGTTATTCACTCTGCCTGAATGACAGCATTTTTTTTTCCTTCCCATCGCCCGAAAACATAAATTATTCTTATCATCTTGCAGTTTATACTTTTTTGGATACAGATTGTTGGTCATGGTTTCACAGATAAAATAATGTATTTGGGCTAAATTTAATATATTTAGTGTTTTAACTGACATTTCGGTGTTTAGGCTGTGTAGGTATAACGTGCCGTCCAATGTTTGCTGGTGTATTAACTTGCATTTCGGTGTTATTCCGGTTTCATTACCATTCACCGTATAATCTTGGCATAAGCTATAGGACATTCATGGTAAAGTGAACACTTTTTCAAGCCCTCTCGTTTATAATAATAGTCAACAAATACATTTCATTGTAGCCTTAGACGTTCCCTATCGAGCTCGGTGAACTATATACACTCTTTATTGCTCACATAACAATATTCATTTTAAAATGTGGTGGAAGGACAATAAATGGCTGATAGCTGAAAAGCGACTAGGGCCTCGAAAGTGCTCAGTTTACCATGAACATCCTATAACTTCGCTACAAAAGTATTATCAGTTTCCGGCATGAAAATATTCACAAAAAATCCAACATTAATGTCGATTAAAGAGATTCTTCCAACATGGCCAATATTTCGTGATATAACATACCCGTTTTTGCAAGTAGGCCGAAAAAATCTTACTAGGCATTACCAATACTATTACCAACACATCCATTTTATCACTATTTTAGCACTATTTTATCACTATTTTTATCACTATTTTAGCACTATTTTATCACTATTTTTATCACTATTTTTATCACTATTTTATCACTATTTTAACACTATTTTAGCACTATTTTATCACTATTTTTATTCACATATATTGCTAATTAAGTAGTATAATTATATGTAGAATATAATTAAATTTCATTGTAACCAACAAATGCGGTAGTATTATGTTAAAGAAGGTCTATAATACCCCTGTGGTACGACATATTTAGGAAACAATCAAACTTATCTTACATAAGTAGTGATGATGGGAAATCGCGACAAAATTTTGAGCTAACATATCTCCTATAACACTATAGCTAGTTTATCCTTTTGTGGTTGGATGACTAAGGTTTTTTTATCTGCCAAGTTCTTTGCAGGCCGATCACAAACGTTCTGCTTGAGAGTATCAGAAACCTCATTGGCCCAGTTAACTGGGATAGCAGTTTCATGCATGCATAACGGCAAATAATAAAATAAAACTGTCGGAAATGTGTACAGTATTTTGTATCCTAGCAACAGTCAACTTTTCCCGCGATAAACCATCATCTCTGTACATAAGGTGATTTTTGAAAGGTTTGGTTCAAAAAGTGTGACAGAACAGCGAATAGACTCTGCTAGACGTTGTTTGTACTGGCGAATATGATAGAGAGTCAGTTGGTTTCACATATTGTGTATTTAAACTGCCCTTATTCATTCCGTTCTGTCAATTTCCTATTGTTTCTACGCTTTATTTGTGAAGGTCTTGTGAACTGATATTTAGAGAATAGTTGTACTATTTATGAGAAATTTACTTTACTTTTAAAGTGAACTTCAACCAAGTAACTAAGCATGCACTGCATACATTGCATATCCGAGGCAAGAGAAGACCTGAGAAATTATTCTATCGCTCTACCATGCTGAATGTATTCTTTTCGTTTTCTCAGAGTGGAAGCTCCGCCTTTTTATAAATCTCAATAGTACAAAGATATTGAGAATTCCTTTGCAATAAAGTTACAGTCGACTGTTATTTATAGCGATTTCGAAATGGATAATCAATACTTCACCCGGGGGCTGGGGGGGGGGGGGGGAGGAATATGGCAGTTCCACCAAAAGTTGTGTTCGCTATCGTGAATAGGAAGGTTTATATTTAGTACACACTGAACTGGATGCACTGACAGATGTGTGACATTTCACACACAATTAACATTTGTGGAATTAGGAAAATTATAAGAAAGCCGATCTTATTTTCCTTTTCCTGAAATAATAACGTGAAGTTAATAAAAATCATACTGAAAACTTTTGTAATTTAAATATTCTTATTTGAGAGCGTTTTAAGAATAAATACGAATCATAGAAACAATTTTTAATAACAGCCTATTCGGGAATTTCAAAGTACTTTATCTGCGAGGAAAAAATGTTACCCGGATATTGTATCAGTTATTAAGGAAAAATGAAAGAAATATTCACTAAGAATGTCATATAATAAACTATCCTACAATTGTGTTACGGACTAAAGTCTGTTCACGATAAAATGAGCACTTTTTAAATCAACCTCATAAAAAAGTCACTGCTCCTATCTGTATATATTTTAACGGGCGAACTGAGTGACATTCGCCCAATAAAGTTGGTAACGATGGAGGGAAAGTAGTTCCATATCTTAGCGTCAAATATAAAGTGTTAAGTAACAATTTCTGTTTCTTTAATACATCGAATTTTAAAAGTAGGCAGATATGTAAAATATTTCCTTTTCTAATAATTTCCCGATTTCACTTGACCGACTCATGAATAAATTCATGAGGCTCATGGTAATGTTAATTTTACATAAGAAGGAAGACTACACAACATGCATATAAGTAGATCTTAAGCAGGGCTATCAAAAGTGCTCATTTTACCGCAAACAGCCTATACTGCCGTGTGCTGTAGCAATTATGTGATGTGCGAGTCCAGCCCACAGGCTGAGGGGTGGACGAATCACTGTTTTGGTGATATCTCCAAATCGAAGATCCTCTCCAGCTGACCTCAGCCTTGCAGCCTCAGTGTCCTATGCATATAGGACATGTTCCCTATACGTGTAGGACAGATGGCTTATCGAGACACTCATTAAGGAAGGGACTGATTGAATGTTGTCGTACTAGGCATTACGTTGAAACAACATGCTTGCCAATACGTGAACGTTGGTACGTCTTAAGTTTGAAGTACAAATGTCACTGCTTAGTGGAGAGGCTATCGAAATAGTTTTTAATACTGTGTCTTGTAGTCTGCTGGCGGTTTCTTCACACTTTTTGAATCAAACCTCTGAAAAGCCACCCCATGCATGTCGTGTTTAGTTGTTTCCTATATATGCAATATACCCATCACAAGGGTTTTATTAATGTGTTTACACAGAGGTGAAAATTTTTTTATTAAATTTATCATTAATTTAAATTTTATTTTTACTTTATAATATTTTACGTTTATAGCCAATATAAATTAAAGCAGTGAGAAGATAGGTGTGTTGGTAATGCCTAGTGCGAAATAATTTTCTAGACTCTGTTAAACTTTGCTTGCGTGAGGCGGAGGAATTTTCTGGAAGTAGAACTTTAGCAGGGCTTCGGACAAGTTGGAAGTAACAGTGAATGGAGTCTACTATATTAAGTGTATGTCTTAAGGTTGAAGTAAAGTAACTGCCTATGTAGCGCTGCACCCGACTATACATGTGAAGAACTCATAACAAAGTAGCACAGACACTGTAAGTATTATCAGAAAGGGTGATTTATGCTGTATATGAAGGAAGAATGTATATATTTTGCAATATTATAAATTTACTAAAATATACTTTTTATATGTAAAAAAATATTCGATCGAAATAGTCTGTACTTTTAACAAAATTTGAGCAAGCATATTCCGTTGTGGATGCTTCAGAGAGCAGAATTTGCAAGAAAATCTTCGTCATGGCATATCTTCATAATGTTTACTATGATTATGTGTAAGATAATTACATTAATGATGTAAGAAATAATTTTTATAATTGGTTTTCTGTGCGTCCATTTGTCACGAACATTTATGGCCGAAACTGAGGTAAATAAAGTTAATTATAAAATGATATGATATATTATTACTATGATTTTACAACACATGATCGGAGTAAATATTATGACAATCTTTCTTGAAGAAGATTTTCTCGTAAATTCTGCTTACTGAAGCATCCGAAGTGGAAATGCGCTTAAATTTGGTTAAAAATGCGGACGATTGATTAATTTTTTTACATTTAAAAAGTATATTTTAGCAAAATGTTTTATAGCGTTGTTAAAAATACGCAATCTTCTTTCCTAGAGAGCAAAAATCGCACTTTTCTGACCATTTTTATGGTATCTGTAGTAAATTTTAATGAGTTCTTCACATTGTACAGACAAGTGCAGTGTTCCATGGACAGTTGCTTTGCTTGAATATTAATGCGGCATTACTAGCACTTCTTGGTTTCAAGAAAGATCCCACTTTACCCAGTGCAAAATAAATCCCCGATGTAGACGCTTAAGCCTCAATAGTCCCCGCCCTCCGACTTGATCCACCCCTCTATGGGAAAATAAGTGGTTTAAATGATATTTGCTGCACACAGCAGAGAAGCTATCCCATGAAGAGATTTCCGCTCGTGTAGGAGGCATCGTTCTTTGCTGGAACTATGTTTCATGGTCTCTTAGCTACTTCTAAGAATATGTAGCACAAATGCTTTTTTTTATTCGCCCTGATAGAAGATAAAGCATTACATCGATATTAGTACATTGCCGATAAAAGAAATATGTTAGTTTCAACTCCTAAAATGGCGTATTTATTCGGGACTGAAAATGGTCAGCAGAGATTTGACGACTCGAACTTGCGAAAAAATATGGGTTTCAGTTTTGAGCTCAAACTTGTCTAATACACATCGTAATAATTTATCATGTTCCTTCAGGCATTACTCCCTCGGCCAGATACTCTCAAATAATCGAACAATTCGGAAACCTCGTGCCAAAGAATTTTAGGGGCTATACACATCTTATTACACAGAAGTAAAATATGATGTAGTCAGTACAAAGTGTATCTATTACGCATGTGATAAAATTAATCGTTCGCTAAGCTTTTATTTGTGTAACCGAATGATGTTTCTAAAGTAATTCGGAATATTATTACAGACATTTATACCATAAGTAATTTCTACCATTAAGTATTGTCTATAACATCTGAAATAATAAAGATTAATTAAAATTAAGCACAATGTAAATATATATATTCAACGTATAAACTTAATATTTATATTTATATATATATTATTTAAATTCAGCTAAGATGACCTTATCTAACACAACTTTACCTCTCCAACCCTCCTTAGTAATAAAATAATGCACGTAATAAATAAATACAGAAAATAATGTATTTTTAAAGACCTGTGGTTTAAATTCGCAGAATTTCAAGGGGTACTTAAAGAAGATATAGTAAATAGTACATTATTTCAAGTTCGCAAATTTATATCTGGGTTTTGAATTCGCGACTTATAGCAGTTAAATTTATCACTGCAGATAGTGGCTAAGTTATGTTTGTCGGAAATAAACATCACTAAAATATTGATGACAATTGTATGTAATTACTTGAATTGGCAAACTGCGAGCCAAATATATAAATGTTCACTTATGTATTATAGATACAACTCGTATGAAGGATATGCCGGTAGTAATGATAAAAATCATAAGTAGGCGATGTTTAATAATTATAAAATAATTTAAGGGTGTGAGTGATGAATGAGTGAAGAGATTTGGGTGGCTCTTAACATCGACGTCTTGAGAGCTGAAATTAGTTGTTGTTGAGTATACATTATTTGTATCATAAAACTAGTAGCATAAATGTTCGATAGTGAAAAGCCACCGGGTATCAGTGTTGAACCACTGCTTTGTTGTAATGGAGGGTATATTGGACGTGAAGGGAAGGATCACTTTACTGAAGCAGAACCAAAAATCAAATACAATTATTTTATAAAAATTCTCATTTTGAAAATCTCTATGATGGTCTTTTTTTCAGATAGACGAGATATAAATGGCATTATAATTTTTCTGTATGGCAGATATAAACTACCTTTTTAAGACTATATCTGAGATGTCCCATAGATCACTTCAGTTGTATAGCATGAATTTAAAGTTACAGGCATAATAAACACATAATTTAATTTGACCGGACGGTTTATGAAAGGACGAATTTAGGGATTGAAGAGAAAAAGCATTAAGCTACCTTGCCAACGAATGTGCCGCCATTGCGATGTAATTAAAACAGGGGAAAAAAATAAAGATCTTATAAATTCTGCTTTTACAGGTTTCTTCTTTCTTTCCTTACTTGATTGACGTATATATTCTTTTTCGTTTCTGAGTCACGAAATTGTGGAGCATAAATTAAAGCGACATCACAGTCTACTTTCCAGCCTGCTGGAAGCAAAATGAATGCCGAGTGGCTTAATTTGCTCTTCGTAAACTAGTAAATGAAATTAAGATCTTGCATCGAATAAAGTGCGCAGGAAAGATAAACTGTAAAAACTTTTATCATTTTAAGAAATAGATTAGAAAATATATTTGGAACAAAGTTAAATGTATAGATCGTTTTAACAAAAAATAGACGGATTAATTTATCCATGGCACTGAATATTAAGTTTCAGAAATCCTTACTTTATTCAGTGTTGCCAGAGCAGAGAACAGATGTAATGTCACGGTTTTTCTGTTTTCTTGCGTGAAATAGAAGCCGTTACTTATCGAAGAACAGTCATGACAAATTCGAGGATTTCTAATTCTTCTGGGCTTCTGCACATTCAAATTTAAACCGTTCATCTCGACTACCATCCAGGTTAGTCGAAATCACAAGAGGAAACTCAGACAAACAGCGAACAGAATGATAGGTATCTCATACGAAATTCAAAGGTTAAATATTTTATCGCATTCGGATTAAGCTGGCTATTTGACCTACGCGTATGAGAATATCTTAAGTAGCTTTTACGTAAAGGTAACCAAACCAAATACCAGTGCTAATTAATTGAGAGATTTTGATAGGCGCTGAAAGAGAAGAGATAGAAGTAATTATGGTGTTATCAGTTTTTGGGCAATAAAATGTATTCGGTATTCATTATTGAAATTTCTTCTTTAACAAGACATCCTATGTCACACAGATGATTGAATAACTGCAATATTAATGGAGTGGAGTGCATTAATAATATTACCATATGGCGTACATGATAATCAATTATTGATTACCTCCTGATAATGACTACAGAAGCTATACGAGTGCAAGAAATAAAGTTGTAATAATCGTTATCGAGTAATATTATTAAATAATATTCTATTCCCTAACGAAGTCGTACTTTCAAAACTTGGCCTCAAAAATTAGTAATGGCGAAATATATATAAATCCAAAATGGCGTCCAAATTTTTCTGAAAAGAGCGGGATCTTGAACAATGGAGAGAGTGGAATGAAGTAAGGATGGAGCAGCGATGGAACGCAAGAGCCGGGGAGATGGGAGTGCCTCGAGAAAACTCGCCTGCCAACGGCAATCCAACCAAAGTGTTGTTACTCTCACTGAATGGCAGAAGATAAAGGATATTCTGTTATTTTCAAAAGCCCCCGCTTATCTGCAACACAGCCTGTCAAGGGGCCATTTACACATTTTGACTGCAGAACAAATTTACCAAACGGGTGTTGGCGCTCAAGAAAGTTCCTTATTTAGTTCTGAGTCTTCTGTATTATTGGATAATACCCTTCATTTTACTGCAGAACAAATTTACCAAACGGGTGTTGGCGCTCAAGAAAGTTCCTTATTTAGTTCTGAGTCTTCTGTATTATTGGATAATACCCTTCATTTTACTGTCCCTAGGACGCGAGAAGTCATTTGTGGAGCAACTAAAGTCAGAAATTAAAGTCGTGGTATTTATTACACGCGGACATCCTCAAAAGTTGTGTGGTGGAAAAATTATTTTATTGAAATTTTCAAGGTCAATGCACATTGAAGTAGGAGCCCCTGTTAAAGAGCTTGGAATATGGGTATGGCTTTCTTTATTCATGTCATAGTCTAAACTGCATTTCACAATACTTATATAGTCTAAATCTGGAGGGGGGGATATATTCCATATAATAGTGCATCAGTTTTTAGTTCAGATTGAGAGTAATAAAGTGCGGATTTTTTCCCCATGAGCCTTGTTTCTATTACTTGTCAACTACAGAAGGAGTTATGCGTTCTTGGTAGTTATAAAAATATAAATTAATTTTATTTAGAATTTCAAAACATTTATTCTGTGATAAGATGATTTTAAATTTTAAATTATTTCCCCAGCATATAAACATTTGCGTCGATCGACGATGATACAAGTCGGCAAGTGTGATATGTCAGCAAATATTTTGGGAACTTTCTTCTAAAAATAGTGATGTGGGTAGATAGAGTCTTGTTTTATGTCTAGCTCAATGGTAGAAAATACCAGAGAAAATATCTAATACCATTTGCAGCTCTTCTGTCGATGACCATATAGTTATCTATAAATTTGGAAGTTTTATTTAGTACCTATATATGTGGCTGCATATTGTACACTATCTACCAAAAAGAAATTTGGCACCAGTGAAGATAGGTAATTCAGTAGGTCAGTTGACTTGTGTTTCACAGCCTTCGGCGTAGGACAGCTGGTGTTTGTCCGTGGTAGCATGAACACAGAGGCCTATTGTAACATTCTGGATAATGAAATGGTCCCAATATTGTGGCGTTTTTATGGAATGGACCCGTGTTACTTCCGGGATGACAATGCCAGGTGCCATGTTTCAAGAGATACTATGCAGTGGTACGCCGACAACAATGTTCGCCGATTGGATTGGCCCGCCCAGAGCCCTGACCACAACCCTATAGAACATCTTTGGGACGAATTGGATCGCAGAGTGAGGGCTCGTCAGGCGCGGCCAAAATCCATTGCTCAACTCGTGGAATGGTTGCGAGAGGAATGGTGACGAATCCCCATGGATGTCCTGCAGACACTCGTAGAGAGCATGCCAGACAGGGTGCCTGCTGTTATAGCCGCAAGAGGTGGCCCTACGAGATTCTAACGCGGTGACAACCACCGAGCAAACATTGTGGACAGGTGCCCAATTACTTTTTGGTAGATAGTGTATATTAACTCTTCAGAACGTGGTAGCAAATGAAAAGGTATCACAAGTTACGCATACGTGTAAGGATGTAGATATTCATTGGCGCCTAGAGACTTACAGTATAACCGTTGTACATTCCAAAAAATTATTTAGCCATTTGCCATATCAGTGTATACGTACAGTGACAAAGCGCGAATGGTAAATTATGTTCCTATACATCCATAATAACGTTCCTACAGTCCCCAACTTTCAATAGTAGCAATGCTAAACTTTCTCGTATTTTCAGCCTCATAAGTAGTAATATTTCCATACAATGCATAGGTTAAAAACTTCCATTGCAGTTTAGGAAGTTTACCAGGAATTTTTTTACAGTGTAGGAACTTGTGCGACAGAAGAACACTCACAAATAGCACAACAAAATTAATTTGCAAAACAACCAGATATGTCACCAGTAAAAATACATACTGTTACTGGAAATTGCTTACTCAAAAGAGACGTTGTAAGAAAATGTGAAATTTAATCGGAATTATTGTAATCAAATTAATTCTCTCAAATAGAAAAGTTTAACAACTTTTCAGTCATGATTTTTTCTGTGACCTCAGCAACACCAGCCGCTCTCGGGACTCAATTGATCCAGTTAATTGATACCTGGCAAATAAAAAGGCGAACTTACAGAAAAATAAATTAATTAATTTGTTTCTTTGCTCCAGACTAGCTCAGTGTTTTATGCAAAATACCTATATTATCAGTTTACCTGTAGTTAAACTAAGCAAGGTTCAGTTCAATTTGAATAGAAAAGCTCGTCTTCAGTTTTTAATCAATAAAATTCGTATACTTAGCTAATGATGTAAAGCAATGAATTATTGACCTTCTGGAAGTACTTGGCAATCTCGTATTTGCCAGTCGCATCCTCCTGGATGCGGCTGGACCTCTCATCGTGGGCTTTCCTATTCAGGCTTTCAGGCTTGTAGTGCCATTACAGTCTCGGCACATTTAAGCACACGCGGTAGTTCGAACTAACCTAAAAATAAACGCTGGCGGCGACCGATACAGGCCTTCTTTCAGGTTCGAACTCGGGTCATCATAATAAACACTTTATTAAAACCCTGCGTGCTGAACCCACGCCGTTTAGAGTTCTGTCTTCGCACGCCAAGATGTCTAGAAATCCCCCCCAGACACATAATTAAATAACTCCGTCTAAAACTGGCCAATTACGAGAGTAATAGAGACAAGAATTACTCATCACGTCACACGTCACTTAGTTACCATGGCAATGGATCAATAACTGCTCGGATACTAGGGCCTTCTAAACACATGACAAAAATAACAGACTGGAAAGAGAGATACAAATGTGTTTACGATGGAATGTAAACAAAATTTAAATGAGCAGTGAAATTACTTGCCAAAACAACGTAATTAATGTGCCAATCAATAATAATATCAATGAAATCGTATTACATCGTACAAATACATAAACAATTAAATAAATAAAATATGCATTTGGTCCAATTTACGACGTTACACAAAATATGTGTAGAGAAATTGTCAATGAAGTTTAAAAAAGTTTTTGAAGTCGTGAAACATTTAGTTGTGGTTATGATTCACAACTTGATTCCGAAGTCTTTGGGATATACATTATATGTATGCCAACCTGGCATTCGCGGAATCCTGAAGACAAATAAATAGGAAACATCTATACTACTTAGGGTTTACATTGTTTTCAATGTGGTAGACGCCTCGGTAAGTGGAGACAGGAAATGTATTTGCAATGTTAGATTGGATTAAGCAACAAAATTTTGCAAGCAGGTAAACGGGTAGAAGGCAGGTAACCACAGAAAACGGTGTTTCGCAGAGTACACCACTTCATAAATTAAATAGTGGTTGTCACCCTCCTGTTGCTTAGAGATTTGTAATTCATCCCTTGAAGCAATTTGACATAAAATATTAGTAATAACCATACAAATATTAATAAAATGTCGCCTTGGTAGCATTCGCAAATCCTGACCGTTGCCTTGGAAAACACATGTTTAAAGGCTGTTTACAATAAAGTGAGCACTCAATAAATGAACGTCATAAAAAAGTCACTGAACCTGCAGTTATGTATTGTAATGGGCGCACTGAGTCACAGTCGCTCAGTAAAGTTGGTAACGAGAGATCGAAAGTAGTTCCATATCTTAACGTCTAATAAAAAGTGTTAGGTAATCATTTGTGATAACTTGAAATTACTTCATTCGCATGAATAAAGTGATGAGACCCATGGCAATGTTTTTTTTCATAGGGTGGGAAAATACACAATGGGTTTACAGGTAGATCTTACGCAGGGCTTTAATAAGTGCTCATTTCACTATGAACAGCTTATAGTTGGAAAGCATCCCAGGTAACTACTACTTTGCTTTCAACATAAATGTGTTTTCTAAGGTAACGTTCGGTTTTTGCGGATATATACCAAGGCAGTTTTTTTAAATTGATTTTTGCTTGGCGAATACTAACGTCATAATTTATTGTTGCATAACACAATTCCACTCTCCTTTTTCAGGGACGTATACAACTCTCCGAAATCACAGTAGACATTACGTCGTATAGATGTTTCCTATTTATTTATCTTCAGGATTATATTAACGCCAAGTTAGCGTACATTAACGACTCCCTCTGTATATTTATCTTTGTATAATATATAAAATAATCATGCCATTCCCGAAACTCATGAACAGTTAGTAAGAACTTAGATGGGTCATTGATCTCCATTTACGGTAATAGTAAAAGGAGTGATCCTAATTATTTTCTGCTATTTTCGCACATTTTCTAAGAAACTTGTTTTAAACTAGTAAATTTATTTTCGGAGTAGGTTTTCTACTGATAATTGATAATTGTTGTATGTGTGAATGATTCCCGGTCTGCCAGAGGCTATATAAGACAAAGCGTACTTAAAATGGCGAGGGTATGTTAAGAATATCCCAACACATAAAATGGCGAGGTTATGTTAAGAATATGCCAACACATAAAATGGCGAGGGTATGTTAAGAATATCCCAACACATAAAATGGCGAGGGTATGTTAAGAATATCCCAACACATAAAATGGCGAGGGTATGTTAAGAATATCCCAACACATAAAATGGCGAGGTTATGTTAAGAATATGCCAACACATAAAATGGCGAGGGTATGTTAAGAATATCCCAACACATAAAATGGCGAGGGTATGTTAAGAATATCCCAACACATAAAATGGCGAGGGTATGTTAAGAATATCCCAACACATAAAATGGCGAGGTTATGTTAAGAATATCCCAACACATAAAATGGCGAGGGTATGTTAAGAATATCCCAACACATAAAATGGCGAGGTTATGTTAAGAAATATCCCAACACATAAAATGGCAAGGGTATGTTAAGAATATCCCAACACATAAAATGGCGAGGGTATGTTAAGAATATCCCAACACATAAAATGGCGAGGGTATGTTAAGAATATCCCAACACACAAAATGGCGAGGGTATGTTAAGAATATCCCAACACATAAAATCGCAATAAAGTACTTGGAAACTGTAGCTATAAGCTCTTGTTTCGTAGTCGTCAGGTCATGCCGAGTAAAAATGAAATGCTTTAGTAGTAACTTAATTATAGTCTATTTGCGGTTTCTTTATATTTTATGAATCAAATCTGAAGAAAAATCAACCCATGTATGGCGTTTTTAGTTATCTTTCAAATATGCCATCTATAGGTGTGTTCATAAAAGTAACATTTTTTTTTTTTTGGTTAAATTAAAAATTTTATTTATATTCTCTCTATAAATTACAATATTTCATTTATAATTAATATGAATTTAAGACAGCGAGAAAACATGTGCGTTGGTAACGCCTAATAAGAAATACGTAGTTCTCATACAAGATAGTATTACAACCGAGTGCGCAGGAATAAGGTGCGTTGTCCCTCTGGTGTAATAAGAAATACGTAGTTCTCATACAAGATAGTATTACAACCGAGTGCGCAGGAATAAGGTGCGTTGTCCCTCTGGTGTAATAAGAAATACGTAGTTCTCATACAAGATAGTATTACAACCAAGTGCGCAGGAATAAGGTGCGTTGTCCCTCTGGTGTAATAAGAAATACGTAGTTCTCATACAAGATAGTATTACAACCGAGTGCGCAGGAATAAGGTGCGTTGTCCCTCTGGTGTAATTCTCCAGACTTAGTTAAGCTTAGTTTGCACGAGGCGGAGGAATATCCTGCAAGTAGAACTTTAGCTGGGCTTCAGAAAAGTGTGAGGTAACTGTTAATGGATTGTAACCGTTAATCTGGGCCAGTTACAATTACTGAATTCTTGCGCCTTGTTGCCGTGTATGTGACTGATGGGCGAAACACTTTCTCTATGTGTAAAACAAAGGCATACTTAAGAATGCAAATTTATGGTTCGAAGGCACGTAAATCTTCGACCATGCATTCAGTACGTAGGATCATTTCAGTGTGTCGATAATGCGACATAAAAAAGTTTCCACTCTTTCGTTTATTATCGTGTTTCTTTCGTACTCTTATGTTTATTTTTCTTTTGAGAAGTTTGATACTGTTTTGCAATTTCAATTAATACAACAATATCTCCAGTTGAAAGGTTTTGATCTCCCTGTTTTGCATTCTTTTTTAAAGAGATGGTTGTGATATTTTATTAAGTAAAATATTAAAAAAAGGATTATACTCATAGTGATCAGTTGAAGTGCGAGAGATGTTGCAAATAATATGTAGAACTTATAAAGTAAAATGCTGAGGATGCCATGCCAAAATGCAGAAGTTACCTCTCCCAGAACGAAGAGATTAACTGTGTGTTAAATCAAGTAAAGGCTGTTCACGATAAAGTGAGCACTTTTGAAATGAACCTTAGGAAAAAGTCTTTTCCCCTTCCTGCAGATATTATGACGGGCACCCAGTATCGTTGGCAGCGATGGATGGAAAATAGTTCCATATCTTAATGTCGAATTAAAAGTGTTTGGTGACCATTCGTGATAAAGTAAATAACGTAATTCACTTCGTGTTTTTTTAATGTATCCAAGTGTAAAAAAAAAAGTACATTTGTGAAATATTTACTTTTCTAATAATTTAAATGTTTCACTTGACCAACGCACAAATAAGGTGTTGTGTACCATGGCAATGTTAATTTTACATAAAGCGGAAGAATACACAACGTGTACACAAGTAGATTTTGAGCAGGGATTTCGAAAGTGTTCATTTTACCGTGAACAACCTATAATTAACACGTGTCATAGGGAAGTAAGTTTATAATTCAACCCCAAATTTCTTATTTTCTATAGCAAATTATTTGCAGTGTAGCTATTGTTTAGTACGGAAACACAAAAAAATTTCTGTGTTTATATGACAAGTGCAATTACTGTTTCCAAATTACGTGTTTGAAACAACAGACAGTCACGAAGGTATGTTTCTGCATATAAACATTCAATTTTTCTATAACGTGGCATTCATTACCAATTATGGTGTGGTTATTAATATAATTATAATATTTTTTCATTTATCTGATAATAGTGCCTTTTCTATAACTATAAATTACTCTCCACCCTTCCGATTATTAAAATCAAGTAGTGTATCTCCCAGGGCTTCGGATTTTTCAGTCACATCTGGATAATTGTAATATTAATTATAAAACCTGGCACAGATATATTTAGCGAGCAAATAATTACCCAAAACATTTTTTGCTCTGCAGCGTAACGTAAGTAAATTACCATTATTTCTGAACTAAAGAATAAAAATTAATTTTATGGATCTTTCCGCGGTTAACACTGTACAGAGAAAAATAATGCATGTGATGGCTTTATCCACAGGGTCCTGTACTCTATACTATTTTCGAATGTCCTTGTATTAAGAGAGGATAGCTGCGGGCATGCGCAGAAGCAAGTAGGCCTAGTTTTTTCAAATTTTTTCACGACCTTATTTAGCATGAGTACTGTTCGAGATTTTAACTTTCTAGAGTCTGGCAGTTATGTACTGGAATCGTTAAGTCGTAAAACGTAATTGTGTTTCTCGGCCGTTGCTTCTTCTTCTGCTGCTGTTCGTAGTCTTGAGATTTATCAGCGACTAAGTGAGTACACCGAAGGAGTAGAAAGAGGCAATATGTTTTAAATCTCCCTGCTCCTCCTCCTTCGTCGGCCGACGCGGGTTAGATGGCGCTCGACAGTCTCACTCACCGGGCGGGGGTATCGCGAGAAGGTTTCGTCCGTGCAGTCACTGTGTGTTGCTACCCGGCCAGACGAGCTGGCGAATTACTCCAAGCTCGCGCAGAAACTTTAGTGCTTGTTGTGTTGCACGCTAGGGGTGTGAGGTTTGCGATGAGGGGGTTGGTAAGGGGGGTGGGGGCAAATTGGACGCGATGTTCGCCGAAGGAGTTGTTCCCCTAGGCGCCCAACTACCGACAAATCACAAAGACTCCACAACCCCCCCCCCCTTTCGCCCATTACCCCGTGTAGTACCTCACCCCCACCCCATTTCTCTCACAATTCCTTCCCCGGCCATCTTAAACACCACCCCCGCCCTTCTCGCAAAAGGACAGACGCGAAATCTCGTATAATGCCGCGGCTGTAAAATCTCTTCGGGGATGGAGGGTGGAAACGATTTCAAGCCGGATCCCCAGGGACAATTCTCGGAAACTCCCAGATCACTAGGCTAAAGCTACTTTCACGGCCAGAATAGAGAACAGGGGGTGTGGTTTAGCCGAGGGTAGATCGAATGGGGTGGTGGTGGGTTGGGGGGATGCCCTAGGTAGTCTGTCGCCTGGAACAGCGGTATAAGCACGTTTATAGGGAAACTTGACGTCGCTGACATCATGTGCTCTCGAGACAGTGTGAACTTCTGGTCTTTACACCGTTGGCAAACTTTTATGTGTCGAGAAACTGTTTATTTTTTCAGACTCTTTCAGGTGTCCCGGGAAAATCACTAGCGTTGGGATCCATCACACGAATGTGATGTCATCATACCAAACGTCACTATATTTTCGAAGATCAGCCTCATCGACATAATATGATCTTCCAGATCTCTGAAATCATCCGAATTTTAAAATTCATCTGATACACGTTTAGGGGTCTGTAGTATACAATAAAAAATAGCTGTTTATGTCCAGTCTGGTTTGAATGTTTCTCGTGTCTCCTTCAGACATGGTTAGCTCTGCCGACAGTTGATTAAAATCCAGTTACATAAATATTTCCCAAAAGCTCTGATCTTTGAGAAAAATATTTAACGTGACGTGAACCTACCTGTCGTCATTCTGTAAGCATTCCTCTCATAAACAACTGACACTTATTGTAAATTTTTATTACAATTGTTATTAAATTAACTCACAGTTATCTTTAAACCTTCAAAATTACCCCAGAATTCCTACCTCAGTAGTTGCATGAATATTTATTAATACTGTTTTCCATTTATGCTTTCGGAACTTCGCCGAGTTGCCAAAATATTGCGTTTTTTAGCTTTAATTTTTACTTGGATACTCTAAATCAACGACAAATTAAATCCCGATACACGAAATTGTATTTACATAATGTTTCATTCTTCCTTTGAACAATATAACGTATTCCCAGTAAACTTCACTAATTATTACATTCTCTAAAATATTCATTTCTGAAATTTTTGTAATTTTTTGTTGATTCTGAGTTAAGATATTAAATATACGCCGATATTTGAAAGGTACATCATGTCATCAAATTTATTTTTCTACGTAGTAAGCCTACCGCAGTCATTCTTCAGTGCGTAAGTGAAAAGCCATTGCTTTGTTATCGATTATTTTAAGGAAAAAGTTCTAAAATTTACATAAAGTAGCTACTTTTCTGACACTGAAACAGTTTGTCAGACGTTTGCAAAAAAAAAATGTATATATGTTTACTCTAGTGTCGTAATCCTGGAGCAAACATGTGTTATCGTAAAATAATTGTTCTATTGCCAACACCAAAACATTATGAACATTCGTATACTTTCCTACCTAGAATACAGATTTTTAGTAGCAATGAAAATTAATTTCAGGCATTATGTTCAACTTGTTACCTGTTTCATTATTTTACTTGCTCCAGCTCTTAGCAAAGGCCAAAATTCCCTAGTAATGATTCGGTATGGAAATTACGTCAGTTTATTGCGGTAAACTTGGGGAAAATTCGTGACTGTATCATCTGAATCAGGCTTGTAAAATATACCTACGCGTGATGTGTAATACGCTGTCGTTTCTGAGGAATTCCCCCGTGCGCTAAAGAATGAAATAATGAGCTGCAGCAATAGATACAAATTGTATGTAGGCCTAAACCATAACTTGCTTAGATAAATGGAAGATTATCTTAGGGATGCAAAATTTTTGAGTGCAGATTGCGAGGAAAAACCCGTCACCCTATCTAGCACCGTCTTGTGTTCCATGAGGGGGATCCCTATCTTCTCTTATATTCAAATGGTATAGTGTTATCCAAATGAGAAGAAAATGCGTAGAAGCACGTTATAGAAAGGGCGAATCCATTCCTCGAAAAGCGGCGAGGGGGTGGCGGGTAGTTCACAGTCGTCGTGTGACTTCGCTCGAGTAAGGAAACTTGGATGGCTCATGCGCAGATGCGTACAGACTAGACCAAAAACATCGGACAGCAGCATGCACGGAGTTACGATCGATAACGATAGACTATATTTTCAGCTTTGACACTACATACAAATACAGGGGCCGTTACTCTTGCGAACTCTCCCTCTTCTTCGTTATAGCCTGAACTTCTCTTATCCGTTCTTCCATCACCCCCTACCCCACCCCCCTCCCCACTTTTTTTTTTCCAACCAACGGCACGGGGAGACTCTTCTCATTCGAACAGCACTGTACACGATCAGACGAGATATAGGACGATTCATTGCGTATATGCCGGTTTTGTGTGTGTAGCGAGCTAGAAATGAGTAGAGACCTTACAAAAATTCGCGCGTTCATTGACCTGCCGGCTAGACTCTAAAGTCTTATGTACAAATATGTCGATATCAACTGCGCATTGGTTGTCTGCTGTCACAGTGGAAGGCGATGATTGGGCCAGCGTTATCCAGGAGGTGTCAAACACCGTGTGGGCCAATGGGTAAACTTATCTAAACACACGTGTTTTGAATTCTAGCTTGCCCCTAGATGAATCCGCGAATTTTTCATGTCTCTAGCAATGAGCGACAATTTTCGAGCAAAAATGGTTAAAATGTGTGCACATGACAAACTCGTTAGTTACTCATCACAGTTTGTGAGTTTGTCTTCTTACTAATATTATAACCATCAAATGGGTACCGCGATTGGCAAGGCGGGAAGGATATAAAAATAGATTTATTAACAGTTACAAAAAAAAACATTAATATAGCTACTCCAACCAGATACAAAAACATTATTAGGTGCCCATTCAAGTAAATTGAAATTCTTTAATATTTCATTCAGTACAACACTTCCAACATCAACGTAAATTCTAAAAATCATCCATCTAAAACTCTTAGTCTACCAACATCCTTCTTCTGGGATTTACAAATATGTGTTGGGATTTACATATATGTGTTGGGATTTACATATATGTGTTGGGATTTACATATATGTGTTGGGATTTACATATATGTGTTGGGATTTTATTCACTCTCGTAGCAATACTCTTATTATTTCTAATCTTATCGCGTTTTTCCAGAGAGTAAGTATTTTCACGAAAAAAAAATCGTTTTAATTCTGTGGCAAGAAATATATTTTTCCAAAATTATTGCTACAGTAAAACATTACATTTTCTCTAAGTCACGTTTTTTTTTTTTTTTTTTCATTTCGACATAATTGGATTTACTGTAAGATAAAACTCTTTTAAAAAGCGCACGAAACAATGTATATAAATAAATAATATTTTTTCTCTACTTTATAACATTGTATTTATTTCCCCGTGTGAATGTGAATCCCAGAACTTATTACTGTTTTTTACAAGTGAACACTATTGGTGCTGTAAAACGCAAAATGCTTTCTGAATTGATTCAATCAAAAATTTTCCTTTAAATTATAAAGGCTTTTAACTTATTTCTCTTTTACGTTTGTCACTTTATTTATCGGCATAATTTTTAAGATAAATACTATATCCACATTTCGTAGTAGTATACTATTATAGCCGCATGACCCAAAACGGTATCAATTGATTTGGGAACTTTCATGCTTAAAATGAAAATTATTGCATTATTAAGGTAATATCTATTTTTTGCAAATTTTTACACTTTATGCAGTTGATTTCTTAGAACAATTCGTAACATATTTAATAACTATATAGATTTTTGTAAAATAATATAAAGGTCTTTAGAATTTTATCAATAATAAGTGTGAAAAATATTCTTACCTACGTATAACAAATGTGTTAGCCAATAACTCATTCCAATTATATTTTCATTTCCAGCAACAGAGAGCTACTTGTGCATCAAATAGCGCGTCTTGAAACAGTATGGCGTATCTCTCCAAATCACAGTGCTTGGTTTTAAAATAATTTTACCGAGAAAGGTCGTTCAGTAAATTTTATAACATTAGGTTTCTAAGGGTTCGGGGTAGATTCAAAGAGATTGAAAAAATAATAGTTCCAATTCATTAACGTAATTTGAAGACTACTTCACAATACGTTAACACACCTACAAAGGAGTAAAAATATCTAGTTTTGTCTGGAAATAGTTTCCAGCACAGTTTTCCCAAATCTCAAGACCATACTTACATACTTACGTAGAAAATTAGTTCGGTCTACCTGAAATATAACGACTGAATCAGTTAAAATAAATTCCATCGCTTGTATCTTAATCGTCAAAATACTCTAGTGCCCCAATTTAAACAATTCTTAAATGTTATATTATGTTTCGGCATACAATTTCTGAGTTTGGTTTATAAATGAAATGCATAAATAGGGGAAATGCAAAATACTCTTATTTCATGCTTTACGAAATGCAGTTAGTTTAAAGTTACCAAATGTACAAAATCGCCATAGTAATTTCAACCTTTCGAATTGTGCAAATAAAATTTCAAACAAATTTGTATAGAACGTAAACATAAGCTTTATCGTTAACGTAAACATGTTACGTAAATATTTGCTATTTATTAAAAACACATGCTCATATCTTAAGTAAATTCTGTTTAGTCAAGAACTAGTCAATTTTTCTTCTGTATATAATACAGTGAAATGCTTGAATGTAAATTATTTTACAATCTGAGCCTTTATAATATATTTTTAAAAATCAAACACACTGCTAACATATCAGAATTTGACATTCTGCATGTTTTGCTGTACCTAATTTATAGGATATTTTCACTGAATGAGATTTGCACGAGCAACTAAAGACAATTTAATTATGTTATGAAGTAAATTCCAGTTTATGTCGACTGTGTAAGACGAAAAAAATGAAATACGTTCCTTAAATTACGTAAAAATTATGATACATTAACTCGGATATATTTAAATAGAAAAATAATTTCATAAGAGAAAATAAAATTAGAAAACAGGCCTGCAACAAGGTGAATAAAATAAGGCACTGCACATTAAATACATAATAAGCATGTAATTTTGAGGTCACAATAAATATTGTTTTTAATATTAAACAAAACGTATCATAGGAGGAATGGTGTTGTCAGGTCCCATAAAAAGTAATTTTTTAAATGACAGTTAAATAGACATTAACGAGTAAAATGTCACAGTGTCTTGAGGCTAGACAATGTTATGAAGTGCACGCGACTGCACTCATTATTTCTAGTTACACGTGTATGTGAGATAAGCTCTGACACTGGTATTATATGCAAAACAAGTATTAAATAGTCGATTGAAGAGAAAGAGAAGGGACAGTGCTATTATACGCGTGTCGAGAACTCATGCATGCTACATGTTGGCTAAACGTGCCACTAGCTGATATGCAGGTCGATCCATATAACATTTGTGCCCACTAAAGTATATCTACGTTCGTTTGCAATTGTATTATTGGAGAGGGAAGATAAGATGGTAATGAAGGTGGCGTCTAGATCAGAGTCCATGGATCACATCATAGCCTTTGGTCTGGTTCAAAAGTCATCCTTAGTGAATAGCTTGTATATTCACAAACAAAGAGTGGCTAGGTAGAAAGGCTAGATTATAAATATATCTGGAATGAATAATCTCATTTTGAGAACTTAAAGTCTGTTGGTGGAGTGTTTTTTTTTTTTTTTTTTTTTTTTCCTCTTTGAAAACTAGTCGATTGTCTCTTACCTTTACGCTGAAGTTCAAGGCGCTAATATATTTGAAGCTAGTTCTTCGCATTGAGGCTTAATCCTTGATATTGTGTTACAGATCGTTAAGAATAGCTGTTTTGCAAAGGTATTTTCAAAACCAGGTTTCCTTGTTTGAGGTATTTTGATACAAGTCTTTTAGAGACACACACTAGCCAGTCAATCTTAGGTCATGTACTACATGATAAAGGAAAATTACTTTTAAGAATCCATGAAATAGTTACGGCTTCGTATGGAGGTGAAGTATTATTAAAAAACGAACTTTAAAAATCACTCAAAAAAACTGCAACTATCATTACTTAGAATTCTTCATAGAGCATGCGGTGCCACATTTAGTAAAGCACATTTTTATAGCATTATTCATTGATACATTTAAGGACATTTTTAACACGCCTTTATTCTAATTCAGGAAATAATACGGGATATTTACTATACTCTTGTTGCACCGAACATGTTTAAAGGTACGGAAATAGCATCTACTACACAGTTGTTTCAAAAATATTTTTTATTTTGACAAAAAGGGGTAATAGACATATTGTTGTGAGTTCAGCACACAGTTACACAATTCCCAGCACATGAAGAGAAAACAGTAGTTTTCATACATGATCTCTCACTCACTAGCATAAAAAAATAACTATGGTTTTAAATTGTGGGTTATATGGATAAAGAGGTACGGAATGTCCCCCAGATCTCTAATAACCAGAACATAAAATCAAGAACAAAAATTAATTTTTTTTAAATTTATTTCAATGGGACTTATTTTATTTACTGTGTATTTAATTAGCATACAACAATAGCTAGTAAAATGTACAGTGTTTCTGGAGTGAAACAGTTGACTTTTTTTATAACAATAACGAATAAATATCACAAAATCAGTAAGTAAGCTAGAATGACTGCTTAAAAATTTGTAATACTTGTTTATATAGAAATTAAAAAAAAAATTAACAATTAAATTTTACCTAATTTTATTTTCTTTAAAGCCAAATTTACTATATTTTGTATAAATTATAGTTTTTAAAGATTTACAAATATCAATATTGTAGCTTTTTATAAAATATTATTTCGTCAATTTTAAAACTTTTTTAATAATATCTAATGATTTTGTAGTTTATATACCTGTTTCTTTTCGCAAAAAGTTAGCAATTTTTAATTTGAAAACTAAAGACTCTATGCACTATTATTGTATTAGATAGTTACCAGCATTCAAATATCTTCTCAATAAATCTAACGCCATCAAAATATATCAAGCAGCTCAAATTCTGTTCTTAATTTGATATTTCAGACATTCACGTCATGCCGGTCTTTTCCACCGCTCGTAAAAATGGTAAGATGGCGCATCTAGTTAAACTGCGTGGCGAATGGTTTAATAGGAAACCGTAGCATGTGGAGAGTCAAGAACCCAGTCGGTCGGATGAGACTGTAAAACACGATTAAGTAGGTCGCCGCCAGACTCACGACGCCGTGTGGTTTGATTTCCTCCCCGCGGCATCTGGACCGTAAACAGATTGTATTTCACCGCGGGATGAATGCATCTTCGCTGCCAAAGCCACGTGAAGAAGGGTGCAGACGCCAGCAGAATACTCCGAAAAGATCTGCATCTCTTCCGGCTCATTTGTACCTCGAATCCTCCACTGTCAGATAATGTGCCATCTTTGAAAATTACTTCATTTTCTTCATACTAAACAATTTTTACCCTACATTCCATGAAATATCGCATCTAATAGTATTTTTTTTAAATATAATTTAGCATATAGTCCGTTCACGGTTACTTCAAACTTTTCTGAAGCCCTGTTTCAGGTTCTACTTCCAGGATATTCTTCCTCCTAGTGTAAACAAAGCTAAACCGAGCATATACAGTTACTCTAAAATGACAATGCACTGCATTCGTGCGCACTCACTTTAATATTATTTTTCATAAGAACTATTTCTTAGTGGGCATCAACCAACACACCTAGGTTTCCCCTGTTTTAACTCATATTAATTATTAATGAAATATCAAAATTTATGTATAGAATATAAGTTAAAGTTTAATTTAACTAAAAATAAGGTACGTTAATGGCAACACATGTATAAAGTGCTTTTAACACGTGGCATATTTTGGAAACAACCAAACACATCACTCATTGGGGGGGGGGGGGGGATTTTTCAACGGTTTTTAAAAAAGTGTGAAGAAACCGCGAATATACTACAACAAGGGATTCCTGTTGTCACTCGTTATGAAGCGAAAACCGAAAAAAATCTGGGAAATATTCCATGGTACCGAATATCAATTAGCGTACGTTAACCACGCTTGTTTTAAATTTCCCAAAATTATTACTGTTTGCTCTGGTTACAATCCCGATAAAACCCCGTATAGTGCGGATTATGAATGGTCTTGGGGCTGAGTGCAAGGCATTTATGGCAGTGAAAACAGGAATGGAAGTTTAAACACGTGGGAGGGTGGGGGGGTGCCCGAGGTCGTGAGCGATGGAGGTCTTGATAAGATAACATAATTAAATTTGATTTTTAATTTGATTACACAGGTATTATTTGTAACGTTAAACTATCTTATCTCCATTATTGCCCGTGTTGTCAGTGTGGGCAATATTAAATGTCTGTCTCAATGTTAATTAAAGTATTTATCACTGTCACTAATTGTTTACAATACTCTTACCCGCGCTCTTTATTTACTCATATTTACTTTGTCTACACTCTAAATTCGAATCAGTAGGAAACCACTGATTCGCAGTGAAATTCAGCTACTCGAATCAGTGAAAATGGCTCCACTAGAATTAGTGAAAAAAATACTGATTGTTTCAGTGAAAGGGTGTTTAGTCACTTGAAATTATTTCATTGATTAAATAAGTGACGGCCGACTACTGTTTCGGGAATTAAATAATGTTTTTATTGGATGTAGCCAAATAATTACGTGAAATATACATATTTTCCGTAGTTTAATACTTATGTTGTGCAATTCACCGTAATTTCAAACAGTAAAAAAATTTTTCGGAGGTACCCAGGATTGAACTCACACACCGTTCGACTCTAGGCCGTTATCTTGCCATTTTTGTATTTTGTCGATGTTGTAGTTGTGTTGAAGTGACGTTGTCGAGCTCGAGTTAGACAAACTTGCTGACAATTTCTCGGTGCCCCAAGCGAACAGGGAAATCTGCCGCGGAGACACCAGGGCACGGCGAATCCACGACCCCTAGACTACAAGTCGGCAACTCTACCCCTGAGCTATGGGGGCAGGGATCTCGTGCGCTACCACGCCATGTTGAAATATTGAGGGGAAATATAGTTTGCCTCGAAATCGTAAAGTTTTAATTTCTATGCTCTTACTTTTCGTTTTTGGTTGAATTGGTACCGTTAGGATTGTTAGAAAGATTAGTATAATTGAGTGCCATCTATTCATCACTGTTTAAAACATCAAACAGAGCGCTGTGACGATTACTTGAAAACGAAATGAAATATGTAAAAACGGAATGAAATGCTCTGTGTTCATAAAATGGCGTTTTGAAAGACCAAACACATTTTATAAAGTATTTTGTATTTGTTTTTATTAGTTTAATCATTGTTATTTCACTTGGTATACTTCGTTTAACTGCCATTTTTACAGGCTGTTTAACTGATCCTTTAGTCAAACATAAACCACTGAGTAAACAGTGAAAAAAAAATTAACCGATGAATCAGTGTAAAGTTTCACTGAATCAATAGGTGAAGGAAATGTGGCATTTTTTTCTTCGCTGTTTCATCAGTTAAATTACTGAAGTGACTGTTGAATCAGTCAGATACGTTTGACTGATTGAAACAGTTAAATTCTCACTGATTCAGATTTATAGTGTATTGCCATGATTACAAATTCATGTCACTCACGCATCAAGTTTGATAGTCGCGCCCGTCAGTCGCTCTCTTTATTGTACCGATGCTCGCAGTCGCAGACTTCACTCCCGCTCGTTACTCTCGCCGCCACTCGACGCTCTGTTGGCTCGTCGCCTCGCTGTATTCTCACACCTGAGTCTTAAGATCGCACAATACTCCAAACTCTTATTTTTGAAGTCCGTTGCGGCTTAAGAAGTCTCGCTGGCCCCATCTAGAATGTTCCCCGCACCCCGAGTATCGTTGAGAGAAGCTAGAGCAATGGCCAGGACATCATTTCAGCGATAACCCCCCCAAATTTCAATCCCCTGACGGATGGGAACGCACGAGTCACGAAATTACTATCTGGTACATGACTCTGTAAATCACCGCGCGCTTCTCGTGTTATCGCTCTGCCCTTGGCGCACTGTTTCGCTCACTCGAGTGGAACAGGGCAAGAAGGGGGGCGTAGAATAGCAAACATGTAACATTATTAATAACTGAAGAAATACTGCACTATATTTTGACACTTGAAAACCAATTTGTGTTGCGTTATAAACTTACTTTGATGTAGGCAACACGTGATACAGGTATGCCTGTATGAAGCATGTATAAGTGTTACACCATATACGTATCGCTAAACCACCTGACGGGCTTAATTACAAACGAATCCTTGCATCCCTTATGATTACTCATTATAATTAGGTATAGCATAATTAATAATAAAATCAAAAACAAACTTCACATAGACCAATTATTACGGCAAAAGATTTATTATGGATTAAAATACAGTTCCGCATGACCAAGGATATGCTTATCACCAGTAGTACCAACTAACTTCCGATACAACCAAATTTGATCACCAAGTTCTAACTTCATCTTTTTACGCGAGAACATGGATGCATTACCAAATACACTAATAACAGCAGTATTATCTGCCTTCTCTACATGAACAGGAAAAAGTCTTTTCAACATGATATGTCACGAGGATCAATATCACTAATTTCCTTAGGCGCAGGTTCCTTTTGTGTATGAGACTTCCTGAAGAAACACAATTCCAACAAACCGCTACCTTTCTATAGACTGTTGGCGGTTAAATGAGCAATTTCGAACATCCTGTTTAGTATTTGCATTTCGGTTAATTTTGTACCTTTCTCCCATGTGTAAATTATCATTGCAATGAACCCGACAATTTTATTCATTCGTCGGCCAGGTGACACTGTGTTATTATTAGGTACTTAGATGTGACTCTTATATGTTAATTCTTGCTCATGCACATTGTAATATAGAAAATAAATAACCTCGGAGTCCTGAAACTTAAATGACCACAATGTTAAACAGTTACTAAATTATTAAACTCCAATTTTTTTTTTTTTTTTTTTTTTTTTTTTTTTTTCTGCTCTCTTTCGCTTGAGTACTTACATAATCGTATATGTTAAAATGTGTGTAATTATGGGCAGTGACATTTTTTTTCGGAGATCGATTTCGAAGGTGCGCACTTCAAAATGAACACCGCGTAATGATGGAAATCTTCAAGGAAATTTTATATTTGAATTCCCTACTTTGTACAGAATTTTAGTTTTCACGTAGTTCAATTTTCCTGGTAAACATATCTCGTCTACCTTTAATTTTGGAGGTCATGTTAATCGGTGATTCTTTCATTAGTCCTTCTTGCGAAGTTAAGAGGGTGGGGTGGTTAAACCTACACTGATCGTATGAATAAAAACCTACAGGTTTATTGAAGCGACCGTAATAAAATTCGAAAAGACGATCCAGATAATATTTTCCGCTAACTTTATGGACAAATATTTTGCAAGCGTGACGCATTACTGCCGAGCTTTTTCTTCACCGTAAATTTGTACGTTTTAGTATGGCGTGGTGTAACACACTAGATGAACGCAACATTCCGTAAAAATATTTGCTTATGTAGTACTCAGAAACTGTTAATTTTAGATTCCTACGGCTCGATTTTTTTCTTTCACGTATTGTCTCCAAGAAACATGTAAACTTCAAATTACCGTTTACGCCTGCTTATGTCTGATATCCGTTGGTATTTCCAATTATAGATATCATCAGCATATCGCGGGGACGTATACAGCGAATGGGGGGTGGTCCAGGATTCAATAACCCTCCCAACCCGAAAAATGAAGGGCACATTTAAATTACAAAGAAATGTAGTTAGCTATAAGTAAAATGAGAAATAAGGCAAATTAAATGGTGTGACAAAAAATGTACGGAAAAATTTTAAATAAAGGAAAACTACTGTGTCCACACCTACGATTGTTCTGCAGCTGAGAATTTTTTATATAGTGCATTGGCAGTTTCATCAGACTTTTTGAAATTAACCTTTCAAAAATCACCCAATATACGAAGCGTTTTTGTTGTTTTTTTCATATGTTTTTATCACAAAAGTTTAAAACTTGTGTTAACTTTAAAATGCGTTTTTTTTTAATAGAACATTTACTTGTATTTTATCTAAAAACTATATTATTTTATTTATAATTAATATGAATTAATATAGTGAGAAAATGATTGTTTCGGTAATGCCTGCTAAGAAATGGGTTTTAAGCAAATTATTATTACACAGAATGCACACGAATTCAGTGCGCTGTCAATTTGGTGTGATTTTATAGACACGGTTAGGCTTTGTTTGCATGAGGCGGAGGAATATCGTGGAAGAAAAGCTTTGGCAGGGCTTCACAAAAGTTTGAAGCACCCGCGAATAGACTATAGCGTGCTGTTTTATCAATGAACCAGTCGTTCTCCATCCATATTAATTTCTGCCCACGGCAATAGCACATCATGAATGTAGGCAGATATCAACATTGCAGTCTCTCGTCGTTGATTAAGGCGAGAGTCTCGAAGCAGATTTCCACACGGCCGCCCTTGGGGGAGGCCAGGGAGGGTTACAAATTTAACTTGGCGGAGCCGAGCAAATATTGCGCTGACATCTTATTACGAAACTTCCATTCTTCTTCAGTTTTTAATAACCTCGGGATTAAAACCAGCGTCGAGAGCGCAGTGCAGCTGCGGAGAGGAAGGACGGAGAGTTAGCCCGACGATCAAAAAATTTGTGCGCAGACGATCAAGTTACGCTCTCTTGTTGACAGATTTCCCCTTCACCACTAAGTTCGCTAGTAAATTTTGCTCTAATTTGAAGAATGGTAATATAAGAAAAATGTTCTAATATGAAGCTAGATATTTACTAGATCTACACAAACATTTATAACACTTAAAAAATTTATCATTAAATTCCTTGCTTTCTGTGCAAATATCAAACTCTCGTCGGCAATCTCATTTTTTCTAAACTGGTAGGTACCAAATCATTTTCAGTAAGTGCATATATAATGTTATAAGTTTAGTCAGAAGCTGTATATTTTTATTTCAAATTTGTGATATACTGCAGTAAAATTATGACATATATTCAGTGAAGCGCCAACAATAAACAGATAAATTCATATTACGGCGACTAAAGCTATTAGTAGAAATTTTTACTTTATAATAAAATAATTTTTGGAGAAACAATTGAATTCTGTACTTTGGCATTTTTTTTTTTTTTAATCCAGTTAGGTTCATCCTTATTTGTTATTTCAGAAAGTACGCTAATTATTTCATGATTTTATTTAAGTCATTGACAAGAAAGAAAATACTTATTTCAAAATTCCATGCATTAAAATTGCCAGCATATTTAAGTTTTATCCATAGACAATATTTCAGTTTCAGTAATACTCATTTTAAATACAGTTTTAATTTACTAAATATTAACAGTACCTTGTGTTGAAGCAATCGTTTTGGGATTCTTTTTTACCGATTACAAGAATTCTCCTCAGTTTTTACAGTTCTGTTAAGTTTTCTAAAATACTTAAATCCAATAAATTTTTTAGTAAATCTACGCTCTTTTCTATTATGTTGAAGTATATTTTTATTGGGAGTATAATTATAGTCTTAGGATGACGAAAATAAACTTTTTTTAAATAAGTTGGTTTCTAGTGAACATTATCAAACACACACTTTGTTATGTTAGTTTTTGTTAAAACTAAAGATAAACCAGCCATAGAATACCATTGTCAAAATATTTATAATTATTTTCTTCCGACAGAGACCGTTCTGATTTTGTAATTAATAAACGCTTTTAATGACATTTTCAAATTAGCTTTCGTTTTTTAATAGTAATATTTATCACTTTCTTTACAACTGAATCTGCCATTACAAAATGTTCACACTTGCATTCTCCTTTCAACGTGCTAGTAAAATTTTAGCCGACGTGTTTTTATCTGCTCATACAACGTAACTTTGTCCAGGGGAAGGGGGGGGGGTCTATTCTTTGTTTGCGCCAACTACAAGCATATATTTGAACACTTTGACACTCGCCCCTTTCTAATACATATTTTCTCGAGCAAGCTTCGGTATCCCCCATTGTTGAACAATGGCTGCCTCGGAAGCGTTCGTATCACAGGTAAATGCTGTTCACGGTAAAATGAGCGCTTTTGGAAGCACTTCTTAAGATCTGCTTGTATGCACTTCGTGTCTTCTTCCACCTTATGTAAAGTTAACATTACCACGGGCTTCAGCGCTTTATTCATGCGTCGGTCAAGTGAAACTTTGAAACTATTAGGAAAGTAAATGTTTTCAATACCTGCTCATTTTTAAACTTCTATGCATCGGAAAAGCAGAAAGGGAAAGAAATAATTTAAGTTATCACAAATGGTTACCTAACGCTTTTAATTTGACGTTAAGATATGGAACTACTTTCCATCATTTGTTACCAACTTTACTGGGCGCTTGTCACTCATTGCGCCCGTTGAAATATATGCAGACAGTACCAGTGATTTTGTTCTCTGGTTGATTTCAAAAGTGCTCACTTTATCGTGAACAGCCTTTAATAAAGAAACGCAGTGCATCAATATGTTTGCGAAATTGACTTATCTGGTTTATATTCTCAGTCACCTGCCGCCATGTTCCAATTTGAGCCAACCTACAACTATATTCAAATAAAATATAAATGCACAAGATTGGCAGTTTCAGTACTTTAAATAATGCAGTAATTGTATTAAGAATTTAAAATAAATAAACGAGTTTCAATAAGTTTCATTTAAAACAATATTTACTTGATCTTTCCGCAAAGCGTGTAAAATAGAATTAAAGTTTGTTCACAATAAAATGAGCTCTTTTGATATAAACCTTATAAAAAGTCACTGCTCCTAACTGCACATATATTAACTGGACCACCGAGTGACATTTACCCAGTGAATTTGTTAACGATGGATGGAAAGTAGTTCCATAGAAAAAGGGTTATGTAACCATTTGTGATGGTATTTTTTTTTTTTTTTTGATGCAGCGAAGTGTAAAAATGAGCAGACATGTAAAATATTTACTTTCTTATAATTGTAAAGTTTTACTTGACTAACGCACAACTTAAGTGATGAGGCCCATGGCAATGTTAATGTTACATAACGCGGAAGAATACACAACATGCATACAAGTAGATCTTAAGCAAGGGCCGACCTCCTGCGGCGCAGTCGGTTGATGCGCCCCCGATCTGGGGTGCGGGAGGCTCCGGGGTTCGGATCCCGGGCATGGCACAGGCGCTACCCTAAGCTAGGATAAAAGTTAGTCTGCAAGACGTCCCCCACCAAGCCTTCGAGCAAAAAACCGGGGGACGTTAAAAAGCCCAGGCCTTTCAAAAGTGCTAATTTTACCGTGAAAAGCCTATACCTGAATTTTGACGTTTTGAAGGAGCTTGCAAACACTCGTTTTATTGAAAGACTTGCCATGTATTTCACGCCCTGACATTTCTTAAACATCAAACATGTGGTTACACTCTTTAAATTTTCAATATTTCTTTAACCATTTAACATATTATCCCGATTATACTAGCTCAGGTCTGAAGTGTTGCAGAATACGCGAAACTATGGCCGCTGCTGTACATTTCCTGAAGCTGTAGGCCGTTCATGGTAAAGCGAGCACTTTTGAAAGCCATTTCATTTGGAGTAATGTTCAATAAATATATTTAATTCAAGCCTTTGGCATTAACTTCCAAGTGATGTGGAATATACGACACTGTGTATATTCCACCCCCCGCCAAAACACGACCGGGGAAACTGCTCCCTATTGTCACTATCTTACCAGAAGAGAACATGAGACACGAGGAGGTATAACTCCTGATACCTAACCTCCTCGTGTGTCATGTTTTCCTGGTAGGACAATCATAATTCCCGATGTTTATTGCTCTGCTGGGAATTCCACACACCTTATTTTCCTGACACTGGAGTCGTGTTTTCCATATATGAGCACTTCCGAGACCCTAGTTACTTTATTTTCCTTCCAGCCATTTTCTATACTATACTTACATAGCTATGACTCAAAGGAAAAAATAACAAGGGCTTCAAAAGTGCTCACAGCCAATCACAACAATACAGACGGTGCCTTTCTCTCGGCAATGCTTCTGTTCGCTGTTGACTCAGCAGCTATTTTTATAATTGGTTGCTTCTTCTGCCATGGATTTACTGGAACTCTTCCTATAGGCTCCACAGTGTCACTTGTTATAAGAAATTCGTAAGTACGTTTCTCTCAAACAATGTATTATTCTGCAACACTAGCAAAGAAAAGTTATGTACGATGAGGGGTAAATGAACTTACGGGAGTTAGACGACAAATTGGAGGGGGGGGGGGGGGTGGCTGTGTTGTGGACACGGCCGTTTGTTTTGCGTGAATACGTCTACGTTGACGCGCTCGGACTCCTTGATGTGTTTGTTACAATCCCGGCACCGCTTCACTCTATCATATGGGGTTTCGTGGGCATCACTAGATTGCACTTGGGATGCTCTTTCCAACCGTATACGAGTTCTGTATTTCGACTTCGCTTTATGACGAGTATAAGCCGACATTGCGTCAAGTTTTCTTACTTTTTTTACATTAATCTCATACAATTTCACCATAACCACCCACATAAATGTTTTTATACACGCAATCGATTGAACTTGACGAGAGCTGTCGATTAAAACTTTAAGGATTGTCGTCGCTTCTCCTAGTCAGAAGTTATACTACGCGGAAGTTATGAGACGCGGCGAAGCGAACTCAAAATTGCCCTCCCCCCCCCCCCTTCTTTTTAACCATCTGCCTTCCCCCTCTCCGCGCGCGATGCTTCGCAGTCCTCACTAAAATTAACATATTCTTTGACCCTTTGGCAATCGAGTGGTGCAATTGAATTTTGAATGTAGACGATAGATTGGAAGCTGCGATGGCAAACTTGTATCCCCCGATTTTGTTATCATCGGATTTTCTGGATTGCGTCCCACTACGGTTGCAAATTTAAGGACGTATTCACGTCAAAAAAAGCATTTTGTGAAACGCTTCGGTTTTTGCAGAATACGTTTCTCGCAGGTGACGTCATTGTACCGTTCTCTGTCATGTGCCTGCCTCCGTTTCTACCGCCTTCTCCGCCAGGGGCGCCACCAATTAACAGTAGTTCATTCGCACGCTGCCTATACTCAACTACATATTGACCTCGCAAAGAGGTCCCTACAGACATAACGATCGAACTACGAACTTGCATTCACGTCGAAACATTTATCTTGCCAAAATTTGGCACAGTTAAAATTCTGACGTAATTATGAGTACATTACAGCTTATTATCGGTTTCTTCACACTTTTTGAATCAAACATTTGAAAAATCACATCGTGTTTAATTATTTCCTGAATAAACCATGTAGGCCTATCACAATCGTTTCATACTTGTGTTTATAAAAGTAAAGTTTTTTTTTTTTTTTTTTAATTGAATTGTGGTTTATATTTTTTCTATAGATCATAATGATTAGAGATGATGGTTTATCGCGGGAAAAGTTGACTGTTCGCTAGGATTCAACGTACTGTACACATATATAACAGTTTCTTTCCTTATTGGCTGTCATGCGTGTGTGAAGTTACTGCCCCGTTTAACTGGACCAATGAGGATTCTTATACCGTAAAGCAGAACGTTCGTGATTGGTCTGCAAACAACTTTGCCCGAGTCAAAACTTTGTTCATCCAATCATGAAACGTGTTATAGAAGATATGTTGGCTCAAGGAATTTTCGCGATTTTCCATTATATCTAAGCATGATATTTAATTTTGAATTAACATGATTTAAAAACAGATAGAAAATACGTGTGTGTGTGTAACGCCTAGTAAGAAAGTTTTCTCGTGCCAAATAGTATCACAATTGAGCGCGCACGAGCGTGGTCAGTTAGTTTAATTGGTTCGATTGTCCAGAATTGGTTAAGCTTGGTTTGCACGAAACGGAGGGATTTCCTGGAAGTAGAACTCAAGCACATTTTTGTATAGTCAAAAAAGATTTTTTTTTTTTTAGGCAAACCAAATTACTTGTTTGTATAGGGGCAATGAAATATTTTGTTGCTGAAACCGAATTATTTTGTTGCTCTCATTTGGTTGCCCCAAACTGTAAGATTTGGTTGGTGAAACTAAAGGTTTGTTTGGCTACGCGTACATTAAACTGTTTGGGCCGATGTAGAAAAAACGTTACCAGTTCGACCGAGTTTCAAACCGAGATCACCTGCGTCCGAGCGCTGCGCCTTAGTAATCTCAGCCCATGTGACAACTGATGACGCCGGAAAGCTTCTAAATAGATATACTGCAAATATTGGGCAGCGCGTGCAAATAAATATTCCAAGTTTTGCAGCTTTACTTGTCAGTTTCTTGTTGCATTGTTTTATTAGTGTCCTTATACGATTGTTAACTAACAAACACGGTTACCATCCTAATTGTGACAAAAAAAATACAAACAAACTCTCGAGCTGTATTTTCGAACGAAGGCAGTCAAATGACTGGCCAAACAAATGTATACAGTTTATTCAACAAAACAGTTAGTTGACAGTCAAATATTTTTTTTGGCCCAACACAGAGATTTTGTTTATTCAAACAGATATTTTGTTAGACGAACAAAAGTGATATTGTTGCTTTTAAAATTTCGTTTGGTCAACTATATATTTTGTCAAGGGCAACTAAGTATATATATTTCGCCCTATGTAAACAAATATTTTGTTCGATTTTCTCTCAGTGCAGGGCTTTAGAAAAGTATGAAGTAACCGCGAATGGGTTATATAGTTCCCAGTGTCTTGTCTATACTGCTTTGAAAGTTCAATAGCTTAAAGGCTGTTCACGGAAAAGTAAACACTTTCGAAATCAACCTTAGAAAAAAGTCACTGCCCCTGCCTACATATACTATAACGGGCGCAATGAGAGACATACGCGCATCAAAGTTGGTAACGATGGATGGAAAATAGTTCCATATCTTAATGTAAAATTAAAAGTATTAGGTAACAATGCCTTACAGCTTAAATTATTTATTTCTCTTTGTAATTTTTTTTAACTAGTCTAAGTTTAATTAAGGGCACATTTGTGAAATTTTTATTTTCTAATAATTTCACAGTTTCACTTGACCGGCGCACGAATAAAGTAATGATGCCCGTGACAGTGTTAATTTTACATAAGGCGGAAGACTACACAACGTGCATACAAGCAGATCTCAAGCAGGGCTTTCAAAGCTGCTATTTTTACCGTGAACAGCCTTTAGTTGTTTATAGGGGCAGTTTCCGAATTTTCCTCTTCTTTATTTTTGAAGTACATAAACTAAGAATTCAAAGTGGCGGAGGAAGGTTCCCTCTGAAGCCGGCTCCTCAGCGTGGACACGTGTATAGTGTTGATATCCACGGGACGGTGGCCAAAGCCGTAAATTTCCGAGAGATCACAGCGAGCGGGATCGCTCGCCGCGATGGGGCCAGACCTGCGGGATTACGGGGTCTCGGGTAGAAACGGTTGGCCGGGGGATTCGGGCAGGAGAGAGGGAGGGAGGTTGGAAGACTCGTGTATCCCGCAGCGAGGGTCCCGCAATCGATATCCGACCGCACACACCTGCTCGCGTAGAGGCGTGGTCCCGCCACGGTAAAGTGACAGTTTCTTGACGAATAAAACTGAATTTGTTTGGCTCGAAGCGAATTTTTTTTTCCGCGTAACTTTTCGTCCCGAACTTGTAATATTTGGTAAGTGCAGAACAGAAGATATTAATACGGCACCAACACCCAGCTGAAGGCCATAACTCGACTTAGTTACTAGAATTTAAAATAAATTTGGAAAATTGCATAAACATAAAATTTGTCGCGTTATGTAAATTAATAGCGGGTTAAATTTTAAAATTACAGAGGCTTAACATTATATTTGATTATAATCTTAAAGAAAAATGTTACGTTATAGTTTTAAAATGTCAAAGGTTAAAATTCCCCAGCCTCCACCCTTGAACCCTCGCCCCGCCAACCTCTCCGGAGACAGAGGGCCCACGGTTGTTGTTTACGTGAGGTGTCCGTCGTGTGTTTGATGTTTGTGCCTGTGTTGCGATGGTGCCAGTGTGATGTCGTTTGTGATGCGTGTTGTACAATGAAGGTGTTGTTCATTTAGTTTATTTGTTCTTGTGTGTATCTGTAATATTGATGTCTTTGTGAGTCGAACGACATCAATGTACGGTATTATGTTATCCTACTATGTAAGTAGACGATCTCTGTCTGTATGTCTGTCCGTCTTTAATTCCTCTAAGTCCCTTGAAACTCAACAGAAGTTCTTCACATTTTGCAGAGCGAATCCTCGGGGTCAAATAAAGGTCAAGTTCGAATTTCAGCAAGATCAGAATACGCAATCATTACCTTTTACCCTAAAAACTAATAATTTAAAATTACTTTTTTCCTATTAAAGTTTTGTATTAATGCATATAGAATATTGCATAGAGATATGAAGGAAATAGAATATCATTTTTGTTTACTTTAAATGTCTCGCTTCAATGTTGAGTTAATTAATTAGTAGCTCAGTGGATAGAGAGATTCCAAATGTGACCGCATTAGCTTCAATGTTGAGTTAATTTTACATCATTTCATTATTACCTACACATATATATGCAATATTTTTTTTCAATCTTTGTATGATAACCAAATTTTTTTTAAATATGGTAACTGTTCTAGTCCCGTGGCGATACAAGAAATAAAAGGTCACGGGCTAACCCTTAGTTGTGTATAATATGTGATGTATTTATTAGTGAGGGCTCAAGAGGAACATTTATTAATTTAATTTCGGAAATTATACTAATAACAATTATTTGGTTAGTGCAAATGGAGAGCGGAGAAATTTGATAGGCTATTCACATCGAGGTCTTGAGAGCCTATGAGGGTTACTTGAGGTGAGTGTGAAGCAGCGCCGGAATGGGGTGGGCGAAGGAAGCGGGGCAGCTCGGAGTAGACCCGCCCACCAATGCCATCGTCTGGCCAGGTTCCCACGTGCGATAATCCGGGAGCGGCCCCGCCAGGAATCGAACCCGGTTCGCCTTGGCGAGTGATGTAGCCTCCACACCACCGTGGCCCCCTGCGACTTTGTATGGCTGTGCGTATATTACAGTTTCGATATTTGCAAAAAAAAAAAAAAAGGAGATGAATAAAACGGTCCGACGTTCGAGCCCGGAGCACTTACGCCCAAACTTCACGGCTTGGCGACCTTCATCACTGCGGTTATTTAACTTTCAATTTATTTTCTTTCTGTCATACGTTATCTAATGAAAAACCTTTGGGTAAACTATTCCCAGTTTTACAGCTCTGTGTTTTTACTTCCTGTAGAAATAGTTCCATTATTGAACTATTTGCGCTTTATAAATCATCATTAATACACTATTATTATCCTAACTAGCTAGACCTGTGCACCCGAACGAACAAAGTGAAATATCCCGATTATTCGACAGCCAACTAAATCAATACCGGTACTAGACTATGCTGATTTTATTTATGCCCCAGATTATGTATAGTTTGATATATCAGGTATTTTATTTATGCCCCAGATTGTGTCTAACTAGATATATCAGGTATTTTATTTATGCCCCAGATTATGTATAGCTTGATATATCAGGTATTTTATTTATGCCCCAGATTGTGTCTAACTGGATATATCAGGTATTTTATTTATGCCCCAGATTGTGTCTAACTAGATATATCAGGTATTTTATTTATGCCCCAGATTATGTATAGCTTGATATATCAGGTATTTTATTTATGCCCCAGATTATGTCTAACTAGATATATCAGGTATTTTATTTATGCCCCAGATTGTGTCTAACTAGCTATATCAGGTATTTTATTTATGCCCCAGATTATGTCTAACTAGATATATCAGGTATTTTATTTATGCCCCAGATTATGTATAGCTTGATATATCAGGTATTTTATTTATGCCCCAGATTGTGTCTAACTAGATATATCAGGTATTTTATTTATGCCCCAGCTTATGTATAGCTTGATATATCAGGTATTTTATTTATGCCCCAGATTGTGTCTAACTAGATATATCAGGTATTTTATTTATGCCCCAGATTGTGTCTAACTAGATATATCAGGTATTTTATTTATGCCCCAGATTATGTATAGCTTGATAGATCAGGTATTTTATTTATGCCCCAGATTGTGTCTAACTAGATATATCAGGTATTTTATTTATGCCCCAGATTATGTCTAACTAGATATATCAGGTATTTTATTTATGCCCCAGATTGTGTCTAACTAGATACATCAGGTATTTTATTTATGCCCCAGATTATGTATAACTAGATATATCAGGTTTATTTTAAAGCTAATCACGTTCTTATTTACTCCGAACGAAATGTTCCTATGACTGTATCTTGATATTTATAATGATTACTACTAATTCTGAACCGATTTGTTGAATGTACTTGTAAAATGGCTGTTCTTACTGTATACATATGCATGATGTTGCGGCAAAGAAATAAATGCTCGGCTCAACAAATTACTTTTAACAGTTTATTTTTGTTGAAAACAACGAGTGCCAATGTTTGGAGCAAGAGCAAATTGGTTGAGTGGATAAAAAATTGTTCAAATTAATTAAATACTCTTTAAATCAATTGGATTTACATTTTAAATAGAATAATTTTATCAGTGTACAAGTTTTAAGATATTGTTTACCGAGAGAAAATTTGTTTCAGAAAACAAATGTATTTATTTGAAGAGGTCGTTATTTACACTAAACAATATTTTGCTCACTCGTCTAATATACTGTTGCTCCAAACCACTGCTTTCGTTCCTTTGAACCCAATAAATCATTTAGGCTATTGGTTGACCAGGGCTTCTTTTTTGGGTTGTTCTAACACCACTCAAATGTATTCATTACTCAAAACAATTCTACGAGTGCGTTCAACAAATCGATCGTGTTGTCGCAACCGTTGTAAATGACTTGGCTGTGTAAAATAAATATTTCGTTTGGGGTGAATAAGAATTTTGTTAGCTGTAAAAACTTGATATGTTTTACATTACTGAATTTGTTGCGGTCACAAAAATAGCTTGGTCTAGCTTCTACATTAATTCGGCGGACTGCAGAATAACCGGGTTATTTGCTCGAATTAACAGGTCAAGGGTTTGTTCACATTTTCTGTTACGATTAGTATACCAGTGCTGGTTTGTGTATTTTCTTATACTTAATAATGGCACTGGCAGTAGCTATTAAACAATTTCAATTGAAAAAAATTCAAGAAGAAAGGTATAACATTTGGAAAAAATTTAATGCAAATATGCGAATAAAGGCTGTTCACGATAAAATGAACACATTTGAAATGAATCATAGAAAAATTTCACTGCCCTTAACGCATATATTTTAATGGGCGCACTGAGTGACATTTTCTCAGTAAAGTTGGTAACGATGGATGGAAAATACTTCCGTATCTTAACGTCAAATAAAAAGTGTTAGGGAATCATTTGTGATAACTTAAATTATTTCTTTCGCTTTCTGATTTTTAATGCATCGAAGTGTGAAAATGAGCAGATTTGTATAATATTTACTTTCCGAAAGAAAAAAAAAAATTCACAGTTTTATTTGACCGACGCATAAATAAAGTGACGAGGGCCATGGCAATGCTAATTTTACAAAAGGCGGAAGAATACATAACGTCCATACGAGCAGATGTTAAGAAGGGCTTTCAAAAGTGCTCATTTTACCGTGAGCAGTCTATAGTCAGATATGATTGTTTTGTTGACAGTTTCCGCGGTGTGTTATGTATTCGGATTTCTGAACCGCTTCCAGATTACTTTACAACTAAAACTCCAATGTATGTACAGCAATACAACTTTTCTTGTTGTACCAACAAAAATCTCATTCTTGTGGCAAACAAAGAAAAAAGAAACATTGATTTTTTTTTTGCAACGAAATATTTAATTGCCCCCATACAAACAATTGATCTGATTGCGCCAAACAAATTGTATTTAATTCATCGAAGTCATTTCTGTGGTGTTGTTACGTTCTTCTTCTGTACGTATTCGTAAAATGAGTACTGTGCTAGCTCCCTCTAGTCTTGAATATTATATTATTTACTATTCCAGTCCATGCAGCTTGAGTAATCGAGGTTTACTACGCTGCTGGTAGCGATCGCAATCGCTCGCCCGCACGCTTCCACCATTTTAGGTGACCTGGTTTTTCTCCTTTCTGGTAAAGATAAAAAAAAAACAACCATATTTCTGTACGTGGTACCGGAATGCTCCTTTGACATTCTGCTTCCCTTGGCCCGTGTTTCAAAATACGATATTCCACGCGGTGTTTCCCAGACTATATATCGTGGTTTTCTATTGCACGTTTTTCACTTCTAAATACAGTCTATTGCTTATGTAAAAATACTGTTGTTCATGACGTGCTCATATTTTTAGTGTGTTATTTTGCCCCAGGAATGAACGTACATGTAGAAAGAATTTATATTTAAGTATTCCGCCTGTCTAGGCCACCGAATGTTGCAGAGAGAATCAGGAAAATATTCTTATTCCAAAAACTGTACCACTCGCATTAAAAAAATGACAATCTAGAACAGTATTAAAAATACATTTCACATTTGACAAGTATCAGTGTTTTAGTTATATTTCTATGTATTTTTCGGATGTAAAAATGGTTGAAACTGGGGAATTTACAGTCATTTTTGGGCTGTCGGCGGACATGGTGCAAATTTTTCTCTTTATAAATGCAACACAGAATTATGATGTCACAGCTGAGACGAACCCCTTGTGAGAACTAATGCAGGTGCGCATCACTGACGACCACTAGCCGGCTGCAGAACCGATGCCTGCCGCATTCTGTCTTGCACTGCACTGATTCGCAGTCGACATGGACAAGTACATGATGGCATGCAGAGCTTACTCACTTTATCACGAGTAGTGACCTAAGCTGAGTATCATCTAAGGTTGTATTGGAAAGGGCTTATTAACTTCCTCCGGTGATATGCTGGAATGCTTATCGGCGGATGGCTTACACACTAACTTATTACTAGGCCTACGAAAAATTCTCGAATTCATTTCAGGACAAGATGAATTTCAAACACATGTACACTGAAGTTACCTTTGCAATTGCGTAAGAGTTTATTAGACACACCTTGGACGACTCCGCGCCAATAGCCGTCTCTCAAGGGAACAAGAAGCGAATCCCGTATTGTCAAACGTGGGGTAACGCATGGGCAACAGCCAATGAGCCAACAACTGAGGTCCGACTATACAAAGTATTGTGGAGTCTAGCATACAGGTCACTGAACTCGTGAAACTTTCCTATCCCTACTTATTACCTACGTTAAACTAACACCCATGACTTACCTAGTATTCGAACCCCGAACCCCCCGCACCACAGACCGGCGTTGACACCAACCGACTACGCCACTTTTGTGTGTGTAAATTTACGCTTATTTTTTACAGTGTGACAAGAGTGGCTGAGGTTGAACAATGATGTTGTCGTAGCTGATGAATGTTTGGTTGTGCCGTGCATATTACCAGCACCTCTTGATGTCTGTGTGCACCAGCAGATATTGTTTTAACATACAATACAAGAGTTGTTGGGAAATAAGCTAGTTGGTGGAGCGCGCCTAAACGTGGCTGCCGAATGACGTGACAACACATGTCCATGCACATCGAACGAAAGCTAATACTGACGGAGCCATATTGAAGTTGAGAAAATGTTGGCCATTTGAGATGGCTTACCTTCACTGCGACGGGGGTGTGTTTGACGAGCTCCACGCCTCACGTCCGCTGGGTGGGCCTGCTGGTCTGCAAGTATGGGCGCCGCGGAGCCGCTTCCGCCCGTGAAAACTTGGACTGCCTTCCCCTCCCTCGTATGTCACCTTGACCACGTGACGCTAGCCAGCCAGTCACGTACCACCAGGGGTCCCTTCCAGGAATGCTGGATATCGACGGAGTGAAGATCATTTTTATTGTTCTCGGTGGTTTTAAATAAAATATAAATACAGGTGTCTCGCCCAGGTCCAGGGAGACAGCACCGGGGATTCACTTGGGGAAGGAACTGCTGTTCCGTCAAAATTTAAAAAAAAGGGGGGTGCCCTTCCTGCCATTTTAAGTTAAGTAAATAATTGTAAACAATATTTTATACATCATGTAAATTTTGGCAAAGTTATATTTTATATATTACATGAATCTTTGTGGAAACAACTATTTCTATACTAAATGTAATTGATGGGAAAATTATATTTTTATATCAATTTTATTTACTGTGATATTGGGGGAAAACCTATGTAAACGATTTGAAACTTATAATATAAAAGCAAGGCAACGAATATTTCAAACCTTTTCACTGGAACCAACCCAAATCCCTTTTTTGACATTAATTGGGTGGGGGGGGGCTCTCGGCTGTTTTCCAACTTAAAAACCTACATTCAGGAAGCAGTTGAGACAAAGGCCTCGTCCTGTGTGTGTTGGCAAACGCCGTCACATAGTGATGCGCATGAGTGATTTGATCAACAATTTCCATTAGGCGATTGGGAGTAGGAGGGTATTTCACCAGGCTTACACGCATCTTTTTTATTGTTGACAGTTCCACTTCTTCCGTTAGGTCGCATCCATACGGGACACACTTCCGTGCAAAGCGATTATTTTGGCGACTAATGCTGCCCTAGTGGTTCCTGTACACCTCGTGAGTTATGCGGCAATGTTTTAAACTCCGACAGGTCAACAATTTAAATAGAATCTCGTCCCGCAATTTGGGATTCCAGTTGTGACGCTTATAGAATAATTTGTTGAGAGAAACGGCGCGGGGTAGATGCACATACACTGTAAAAAATTTCCGGGTACACTTCCTAAACTATAACGGAAGTTTTTAACCAATACACTCTATGGTAATAATACCGCCATCAAGCTGCAGATATAGGAATGTCTTGGAGCGCTACTCTACAAAGTTGGGAACTACCCTATGCATTTCACTGTTTCCTGAGCAAATGTAGGAACGCTACAATGAATGTATAGAGGAAGACATTCTAGCCGCAGAGACACGCTGCTCGATATCGTAATGCGGTATGCGCAATTTGAAGAAGGACAGTACTAAGCTGGGTTGAAATAGATTGTGCCTGTGACCGTAGTCTCAAGCAGTGGCATGTGGTGAAGTGTTGCAAGGCTAGATGGTGTTTTCTCACTGCTGTGCATTCTCAGTGCACGCAGCAGGAGCCAGTAACCAGAGTGCAGCCAAGGGGAAACTGAATGCACTACAACCGCTCACAAGCGAGCAGCGAGGGACCCGTTACACGCGTCCTGTAGCGTCGCTGCCGAGCTACGTGGTGGAAGTGTAAACTAGCAAGCAACAAGGTACAGCACACAGCTAACGCCAGCTTACCTTGCAACAGTTCACCACATGCCACTGGGCTCGAGAATGATTTAGGTAGAAAATTTGGGTCAAGGGTGAATAAAAATAGTTAAAAGGCATACATGGAATCCAATTCACGCACCATCGTCAGGAATATTGCCTTACAAGCAAGGAAAATAAAAAGCAACAAACGACTGTGTAACGCATGAACTAACAGCATCAGGTAGACATCTGCAATAAGTAGGGACATGCTAAATTCGCGTTATTATTTGGCATCAGGCTGAACTTCACAGTACTGTATTCACTTGAACCAGCGTCATTTCTCCATTGGCTGCTGCATAGATGTTAAGACACTCCCTCTCTGACTGAACTAAACGTGATTGGGACACACAATTGTGAAGTGTTCCTTTATTGGTGCAGAGTCATCAAGGGTGTGTCAAATAACGTATGGTCCAATGACAAACGTATTGCAAAGGTACATGTGTTTCACGTTTATCATATCCTCAAATAATAACGCGAATTTTGCAGGTCTCTAGCAGTAAGTAGCCAACGAATTAGTTCGACAACTCGATAGAAGGCTACTCGATGGTATGTTGATGTTTGATGAGAAGTGGATCCTGCACTCTGATCGCAAGTCAAATGGTCTGTGGATGGACTTTGGTAAGACCACCAAAATCCTTCCAAAACGAAGGTTCACGACTCACAAGGCTTTGCACGTGGTTTTGTGTGCAGTACTGTATGTTATTCACTGCACTTTATTTTTTTCCCTGTGCGAGAGTGAGTGAAGAGATTCGGGTGGCTCTTAACAGCGAGGTCTTGAGAGCTGGTGAGAGCGATTGAGGCGAGTATTGAGCAGCGCCGGAATGAAAGGACAGGGCATCGTCCGACACGATTCCCACATGCGAAAATCTGGGGGCGACCCCGCCGAGAATTGAACCCAGTTCGCCTCGGTGACAGGCTGTAACATAACCACCGCTTTCTCGCACTGCGAAGAAATCTACTAAATACACCAGAATATGTTAATAATCAGCTGTCATCGGATCAGTGGGGACGAGTCCGCGATTCTTGGCAGATAATGTTTAACCCTACATCAAAAAAATTATAAAACACGATGTTCGAAAATCAGGAAAGGCCAAGAAGTTTCTTCAGGGAATATCTTGCCTCTCGGGAGTCGCGTTTCTTTAGAGAGGCGATTCAGACACTTCTAAATCGCTTACAGTTAAGTGTCACTGAAGACGTACTATTTAAAGCGATGAAGAAATATTAATTACATACGAAAACTCAGTAGGTAAGTGAGGTACGGAAAGACGATCTTTCTTCCCGAACAGTCTTTTTAGTTTCGTTTTATCTCTAGTAGTTTCCAACACTTGACATAGAAGGCTTATATTTTAATTTTTTCCGGTGCCATGACTTCCTCACAGTAACTTCAGGTCAAAAGTCGTGCATATATTTATATCCAGTTTTCGTATAAAATCGTAACCCAAATATCGTAATAATCTTGAGCCAACATTTCTTAGCAAGAGCTGTAAGGGTGGGCCCATAGATGAGTAGGTTTTTAAAATAACTCATATCAAAATGTATATAAATAAAGTTTTATTTATTCGCCTGCTTTAAAATATTTTCTTTGTGAATAGGAAGACTTACATTCGTGACTGTGAATGTATCGCAGTGTATATTTTTCATCTTTGAAGGACTTCCATATCTTCCTTACTTGTTTTACGCCCAACTGATTTCAGTCAAAGTTAAATAAATATTATTCACTTAAAAAGCACGTCGTTTAGATTTTGGTATCTGAGTGGCATCCGCCGTTTTCCACGGCCGTAAATACCAGCCTGTATCGTCTACAAAACCTAATGAAGTGAAAACAGTGTTCGCATGGTAATAGTCATTTTTAAAAACTGTTCAAAAATGAACACAAACTTAACGAAGGGATATAAATAATTTCCCGAGCTTTATGAACTATACTATCTAAACATTTCCTTTGCATAACACATACACGCTATTAAATATGGCATGCTTCATTTAAGACTATACAAATTAGTTATTAGAGTGTTCGTAAAATACATATCTTTTTTAATTGCATGAACCGTGGAACAATCTAGATCATTATGAAGCTTTTGATACTTTAAAATAGCCGTTTTCTACCAAATATAAATGTATACGAGCATTTCGCTATATTTGAAAAACAAAAGAGAATTACATCAAAACATTAATAAAATAACGGTTCCCCGCCTACGTTTGACATAAAATATACTACAGCAAATCTCTTAATAACCAGGATCCAAAATTAGGAAGTTTAAGTTCGAATTTCAGCCCTCTAATACAGGAGATATCAATACATCTGTAATAACTTCATGTATCAGAAGCAAGAAGTAAAGAATTTGCAGGAGAATTTATATTTTTTACACATTGATCATTCTTCTTTTCTATTTAATTTAAGACGCTGGAACCACAAATTTATAGAAAGTCGGACATCGTAAATTTCCTAAGGCAACAAGAATTTCGATTATGGTCAATGAGTTAGTTAACCACATACTTTGTGTGGGATGTTGAAACAGCAATACTGTCAGCCGGCGCAATACACATTAACGTCGTGTTAAATGACTCGATAAACACTCATGCCCGGTTGCACCAACATCTTCCCCTATCTGAGATCGAATGATCCTAGTTCCGAACCAGGATCCAGTTTGATCTTGGTTCCAATGTAGAAGTGTTGCACCACGTTGGCCCCAACGAAATTTCATGATTTTGGATCACCGATTCGTCGATATTGGTTCCAAAGTGAGAGATCGAGATTAATGCCCGGTTGCACCATCGTGGTTTTAAACTCGATCCGAGATCGGATCCAAGATCAACACAGAACACTGATGCGCCATTCGAGTTCAGAACTGAACTGGAGATCGAGATGAGATTAGCAGCCATCTTCGAAAAATGTAGTTTGAAAATACGCCAACAGATAGAACTACGTTCGATTGTTTTCTTGGGAAATTAAAACAACATTATACGCACTTGAATATTGTTCAGTAAAATTCATACAACAATAATTCACTTATAAAACATCGCACATCTAGTTCTATCTATAGTGAAATACACTTCTAATTCCATGACGTCATACATTACGAACCAATAGCAAAATTGTCTCATACTTATTCTTGGTCTCTCAATTTGTAGCCAAGATCGAAGAATCGGACATCCAGAATCATGAAATTTCGTTGGTGCAACACTTGTACATTGGAACCAAGATCAAACTGGATCCTGGTTCGGAACTAGGATCATTCGATCTCGGATCGGAGAAGATGTTGGTGCAGCCGGGCATTAGAGAATACGCGGTTATACTTTGATCTGCACGATCAGTCGATTTCATTCTGTGGGCTGCCATAAAAACAATTCTTTATGTCAAGCAAGTTAACTGACTCTCGTCTGCCAGGGATTCGCGTGACTGCATAATATGGAAGCCGACAGATTATGGTTATAGCTCTTTTAAAAGCGTCGTTAGACGACCGGAGAGAAGTCGGCTTTGGAAGCGAAAGTAAAATACGGTAAGTATTATTTTTTTTTTTTTCGATTAAAAACAGACATAGGTTCTGCTCACTTATTTTCGTTTTTATGTGAACAGTAAATCGAACATGTTTCCTTCCTACACTGTCTAAAAAGTTTTCACGTTCCGCGGATTCTTCGGAATTTTGTCCTTAACTAGACAGGGAAATTAACACGCCATTTGCTTTAACGTTTTATGAATGTTCCCAACAATCTCGTCGTCTATTCGGGTATACCTTAGCTCATTTTTAAATAACCATTTTTCTTTAGTTTAAATGTACGTTGCTATTCGGCTGTGTGTTCCATTACGATGATATTTGCAGAACGATATTTTGTATTGAGATAAACAATGGATATAGGCAATAATTTGAGAATATGACGTGAATCGCTCCATTACTACTGAAATGTGTTTGTCTAGTAACAATTACTGTAAATTGCGATAGGGTCACTGGATACAAAAAATATTTATTTTGTGTAATAAATAAATGCACAAAGTTCGTCTTAGTATTTCGTGTTAGGTAATAATACAATATGATTTTGCTTGCATCAAATCTACGCTAATTAACCAAGCTTTCACCTAGTAATCAGGAAACGTATTCGTTTCCAAATAATACTTCCGCAAGTTATTCCGATATATTCATAAAATTGTGAAACTTTTTAGGAGCAAAATTATTGCTGAAATAATTTATTAGTTTGCTGTTAAATAAACTGAAAATATTGTTTAACAGCGATTATTTGTATTTGTTTCATGAAATTGAATATATCAATTTATTATGTCCATGAAGCATATGCCGATTTTTAATGTCAGATAAGGTAATTTATAATATTTAACTTCATGGTTGCTAGGTTATTTTCTAGCGAATGGAGTTCCGAATATCATGTCAACATATCCAGTAAAGTTTTGTATTAAAGTTTTATACTTTATGCAGTGCACTCTTTTCAAACCAAGAGCAAAATAAAAGAAAATCATATCAATAATATAATTAACATAATACATAGTTAATTTGTAAGTAAAACATATACCAAGAAAATATTGTTCCAAAAATTTAATAAACATTATAGTAAATAAAAAATCAATATAAATTACCCAGTACTGTTTAAATAAAGGAAACATTTCATAAAAAAAATATATATATATTTAAGGTTTTACTTTAGTAACGTCACTTCTTCAAATAATTGAAACAATTACTGTAAACTATTTCGCCTTATAATTAAATAACTATCTCAAAAAGCATAAATCACATGTGAATTTGATTTCTGTAAGATATTTTAACATTTTTACTAAATATAAAATGTTATTTCAGTCAACATTACTGATGGCTATATATATATATGTATGTATGTGTGCGTATATATACATATATATAACACAAATTACTAATCAGTAGGATCACCTGTTTTTCACGAAAAGATTTGTGCGCAGGATATACATAAACATTCTACGTACATACAAGCAGGTATCCTTTGGCTATTAGCCGGGTATCTGTGAGAGGATACACTCTCTTTTCGACTGGGCCTATCAGAATTACGTTACTCCGGCGCTGAACCTCCGTGAATGGCTGGAAGACACCTCAGATGCGCGAGAGTTCAAATCATCCTACCATCAAATTGTTTCTGAACTAACATATTTTCCGATAAACCTAGTGCGGAATCCCTTCGCGATAAACAAGCAGCCATACTGATCAGCTAACTGCTTGATACATTTATAATTTCTGAATAATGCGTCATGAGAGTATTCACTCACGCGATATTTCAAATTAAAATATATGTATTTAACCCGTATATACTCGCATATACGTATATACTCTGGCAACGTTTATTTGTAAATTCCTGTTGTCTTGATGACGAATCTCACAGTTCTATAGTTTTGCTGTTTCGCTGGGACGGGAAACCAAGTAAAAAATTACAACTTGCCAACATTTTAATTCATAAGAATGAAACTGTTGATTCCCGATAATTTTTCAGATGAGCACGATAGATTGTGAAACATGTTACATCTGCCACGACACATTGGTTGGCACATAGTCAACAAGCTACCCCATGGACCGATGGACAGGAAATAATAAACGTTGCGGAATACTGTAAGCGTGTCCCCCGTAGCCAGGGCCAATAGAAAGAGGGTTGGGAGAAATACAGAGTCGAACACGACACGTATTGGTGTAATGGAGAATATAGGCGGTTCACTTCGACATCGTCTTCAGTGACAGAAAGCTTGTGCCCACTTAAAGGGTTAACGTGCCGGGATGCTTAACGCATACGAAGATACAGACTCTCTCAGGAATAATATTGAAGCAGAACATAGGCTTTTACAGCCCGTTTCTTAAAAGAAATGCCAGAAAAATTAAAACTTAAACTCTTTCAAATAATGTTTGTTGTGAAGACGGCTGTGTCGTGTGTAACTTTTGGCGCCGCAGAAAGAGTACGATTTCAGTAATTTATTATATAATATGTAAATACGTTCATAAAAATTAAATAAAGCACGATACACTTCCGGTAAATGAGAGATTGGTATTCATTTGCTGTGACATCGAATCTAGTGTCGAGATGTGTTCTGCATGTGAGACTCTTGGATGTCGGGTGTTGAAAGTGAGCGCATACGTTTCCGACCAGTTGTCGTAAAACTACATTGTAATACTTCCCCTGTCTTAAGCAGCCGAAGAATGCACTGAGAGAAAATCGAACAAAATATTTGTTCAGATAGGGCCAAATATATATTTAGTTATCCTAACAAAATGTATTGTTAAGCAAACAAAATTTGAAAAGCAACAAAATTTGAAAAGCAACGAAAGTACTTTTGTTCGTCTAACGAAATACCTATTTGTATGAATAAACAAAATCTCTGTGTTGGGCAAAAAAAAAAATTAGACTGCCAACTAACTAAATATTTTGTTGAATGAACTGTTTATATTGGTTTGGCCAGTCATTTGATCGCCTTCGATAGAAAATACAGCTCGAGAGTTTGTTTGTAGTTTTTGTGACAATTAGGATAGTAACCGTGTTTGTTATTGCATCTATTGATGCTTCAACGATCGTACAAACACATTAATAAAACAATGCAACAAGAAACTGACAAGTAAAGCTGTAAAACTTGAAATATTTGTTTGCACGCGTTGCCCAATATTTGCGGTATATTTATTTAAAAGCTTTCCAGCTTCATCAGTTGTCACATTAGCTGATAATACTATGGCGTAGCGCTCGGACGCAGGTGAGCTAGGTTTGAAACTCGATCGAACTTGTAAAATCCTTTTATATCGGCCCAAACTGTTTAATGCACGTGCCAAACAAATCCTTAGTTGTACCAACCCAATCTTGCAGTTTGGGGCAACCAAATGAGAGCAACAACATAATTTGGTCTCAGAAACAAAATGTTTCATTGCCCCTATACAAACAAATAATTTGGTTTGCCTGAAAAAATCTTGTTTGACTATACAAAACCTTTTCTCAGTGTGTGGCAGGTTATGTGTGTGTTAATATCTTATGCCTAGAGACATGAAGTATTCACTGATTAATTAAGTGACACGCTAGAATTCAAAACATATGTGTTTATAAGACATTAGCTATTGGACGACACAGCGTTTGACACCTCCTGGAGAGCGATGGCTCGATCGTCGCCTTCCACCGTGACAGCAGACAACCGAAGCCCAGATGACATTGGCATATTTATGGATAAGGCTGTAAAGCCTAGCTTGAAGGTCATTGAACTTGAGAATTTTCCATGTCTCTACCTATACCTGAGGTATTTTTTGAGTTTTATTTATGGCACGTCCCTAAAAAAAAATGTCTACAGCCAAAATAAAAATATTGAAATACCATATCATATTTAAGAGTTTAACTTTTTTTTTTATCTAAGAATGTTATATTTCTGTCAAAATTGGCTTGATAAGCATTGCACGTACATAAATCCAAAATTGGCTTGATAAGCATTGCACGTACATAAATCCAAAATGAAATCGTCCACAGCAAAGCCACTAATATGCACACTATAAAAATAAACATAAGAACAGTCACCGACTTGATTGCTGGGTTATTTTTAATTAATTTATAAATCAAATATTACAATTACAGACACGCATATTATACGACTTTCACTGAGACATCTAACATTGCTAAACATTATTAAAATATTCCAGGCTTCCTGGGAGGGGCATCAAAATAATTACATGTATAATATTACTTCCAGCTTGGTTTCTTGAAAAATATGCTTCAAGCGTTACCACAAGAATAAAATACATTCATATCTCTTAGGACTGCATTTAATACAAAATAATGTCGCGCAAAATCTTAGAAACTACAGGACTTTACAATTACATATTTCCTGTAACTTTCCGAAACACGCTAGTATAAACATAAAAACGTGACATGTCACGGCGTACTGATTTGGTGTCGACGAACCAAGTCAAGTAAGCACCAATATTTTTTCCCCTTTCTAAGCGTACCTCATCTCCCCTTTCGCCACTATGACATTCTGTTTTTAATTACGGCGTGGCTTGTATGTTAGACATAATTTACACACTGTTTCGTTATAATAAAATGTGCACTTGTTATAGTAACACTTTTGTGATTACGAAACTACATTTACTACTTGAGGAAAGGTAAAGGCTGTTTACGGTAATGTGAGAACTTTTGAAATCAACCTTACAAAAATTTCACTGCCCCTATCTGCAAAAATTTAATCGGGGAGTTTGACTGGCATGCACCCAATAAAGTTGGTAACGATGGGGGGAAAGTATTTCCGTGTAATAACGCTGAATTAAAATGGTTAGATATACATTTGAGAATACTGAAATTATTCCCCTGGTTTTCGGGTTTTTAAAATACATAGGCCTATAAATATAAGAATCATCAAATTGGTAAAACATTTATACGTTTGCAATAATTTCACAGGTTCCCTTTAACCGATGCACGAATGAAGTGATCAGGCTAACGGAAAAATGTTAATAGCACATACGGTGGAAGAGTACACGATGTGCTTACAAGAATATCTCAAGCAGGGCTGTCAAAAGTGCTCAATATGCCGTGAATAGCCCGTAGTTAAATGACCACTCTTGAGAAGTTTCACGTCACTCCTTCAGTAGAGGATAAATAACGTCACTCAAATAGCGCAGCTACGACCAACCCTGGCCGAAACAGCTCTTGAAGGACAGGTCGTTGCGGCAGGGGCGTACGCCCCGACGGGAAATTTTTTTTTTTTTCCACCCGCCCGGCAGCAGCAGGCCATCCCTCGCCGGCGGGCGACGAGTTTTGAAACTTGTTGGAAGCGGTGTGCACACCCCGGTTGTATTGATTGCACGCGAAGAGTTCAGTCGAACACTGCAGGGGTCATGCGCGCAGGGCATAGAGCTTCGGGGTTATCTAGCGTCCTATTCCATCCCCTAAACCCTTTTCCCACTACAGGCACCACCCAAGACACCCTAAATATCTCCCAACCCTCCGACACACCCGTGGGCCTTACACACTGGCGGTGGGGGGGGGAGGATAGGGGTAGCAACCCCCGGATACGGAGCCCGCCATTAATAAACCAATGATCCATAAAGCCGAGTGCGCCTACGTGCCCTGGGCCAGGTGCGCGATCAACATTTCACACAGATATTGCAGATGTACCGCCGCCCCCCCCCCCCCTATCCGGTCGCCTCTTCCAAACCTTCACCCAACCCTTCACCCCCACCAACTCCCACCCCCCCGTACACACACACACACATACACACTTTCACCTCCGGAACGCCTTGAATCCCGAGAGTTCAGCTGGTCCTTTTCGTGGCACCACCTCGCACCCCATATCGCCGACGTACCACTAAAATGTGGCTCCCGCTGGGCTCCTGAGAATTTCATTACCACCCCACGTCCATTGGATGTCGGGGTGATTCGTCAGCTTGCATCGAGATACCGTTTACGTAAACCGGCGCGGTAGGAGATGCGGCCCTCTCTAACGAAAGCAGAGTAGCCATAAACGAAGTGGGGAAAATACTGGGGGGGGGGGGGGGGAGGAATAAATCGATCAACAGATACCATTACATTTCAGTTTGAAGTAAAATCTTCATAAAAATGCAGGGTTATCCTGAACTCAAGTTGCAGACTTTGTGAGATGACGATTTATGGAAAAATGAAAGAAAACTTAACCCACGTGCTTATTAAGTGACAGAAACGCCTTTGAATATTGGCAAATGAAACAAATTTTTAACAGATTTTTACAAACTACATGAGATTAAATTTTAAAAAACTCGTGAATTGTGTCAGGAGGCTGTTCACGGTAAACTGAGCTCTTTTCAAAACCCTGCTTAAGATCTACTTCTGTGAGATTTATGTATCCTTCCTCCTCATGTAAAATCAACATTGTCATGGGCCTGATATTTAGTAATCGGTCGGTCAAGTGAAACTGTGAAATTGTTAGAAAAGTAAATATTTTGCCAAATGGCCAATTCTTTCACTTGACGTGCATTGTTAAAACAAAAAGCAGAGTAAATAATTTCTGTATGTTCACAAATGTTGACCTAACGCTATTAATTACACGGTAAGACGTGTAACTGATTTCCCTTCTTCGTTGCCAACTTTACAAGGCGCGTGCAGTCAGTTTGAACATAAAACTTTATGCAGGCTTGGGCAGTGACTTTTTTCAAAGGTTGATGTAAAAAGTGCTCAGTTAACCTTGTTGGTGTTCCTTACATTTACACATGATTGTTACGTAACAACAATCGATGGACGCCCACTGGTAACCCGCTAACACACTGGTATTCGTTAACAACATGGCGTCACTAATCCTCTAATGAAAGATGATGTTATCAACTGCCAAACGTTCATACATGGCAGAAATCAAATATCTTCAACCTGAGCTCCATCTCATTAGTCTAATGTGCCTTTACGACAGTCTTACATTAAATTTTTGCAACAAATATTTACTATCCCAAACAAACGATTTAATATCTGAGATAGCTGCGGTAGACTACTTTAAATATTTTGTAAAGAACTCTTACCAAATATTTACTAACCATATTTTTATTTCTCCTTTCGTTTGATTTTCGTTAAAATGCCAGGCGAATTTTCTCTGATTTTTGTCTAGTAGCCAACGAGAATCTCTGATCTCCATTTCGTTAAGAATTTATGTCTACCTCAATTACTTACGTCTGGAAATTTTATTACGTCTCAGAAGATATCAGACCACTTCTTGACTGTCTACAGTATACTGTATATAATAGATGGCTCAGCCTATTTTCCGCCAAGGGAAAGGCCAATAGTTAAGAGCCACGAGTATTTCGCGAATTCATTCGGAGGCGTGGCAGACTCCAAACACTTATTTTCTTCCACTGTTGTAATTGGACGACATTTCTTCAGACACGCCCCATTAAAGTGTGTACCAGTGATAAACAGGAAGTAGTAGTGTGAGTGGGTATTTAACAGTCCTGTACAGAGGCTTCACTTGGTCTCGGCAACCAATAAACAAACGATAATGTCTCGAGTGTATAGAGGGCTGCCCAGCCTAGCTTTGCTGCCAACTCACATCAGCGAAATACTCGTGGCTCTAAGTCCTCTCGGATGTTGAACTGGACCAGATATATCGTCACGCACAAAGATAAATTATGTAAAGCATAATGTTGTAGCCTCTTATATAATGCTTATTTGGTTCCGAAAAATAATTTGTTATCAGCCTTGCCCCGGAAAGGAAACCTTAAAATTAAACATTAAAATTTTTTCCAAAATATTGATAGCAAATTATGTAAATTGTTGTTTTTAGAGTAGCGCTTTAATGCATATTTTATTTGAGAGAAACATAAAAAATTAAGTAGTGATAAACCACTAAAACAATCAGTTGGATAAAACTACATTGTAAATTTACTGTGGTGTCTATTTTCAAATGTTTGCAGAATTCATAATGATGTACGTAATACTGATTTTTATTTTAAATTAGACGTTTATCGTTCGCTGTATAACAAATTTTATGCGTGAACTTCATAGGTCTTATCTTTAAGGTAAATTGATTGAAAACCAGCCATCGTTTGGAGGTCTTTACTGTGACAATTACTGCTTATGATCAATTTATAAATTTCACTCAAGCATACTATAAAGAAAACAACCTTGCTCATGTTTTCTTTAATATCGATAAAGATTTTATACATAAAATGTGTTTTCATGACTCTATATATATATATATATATATATATAAAATTATTATTTTCCTAAAACTAAAATTGATTTATTTACTGGTGAGCCTTTATTGAATATTAAAGCAGCAATTGCGATATATTTTCAGAATTGTATAATTTGCGCAGTAATAAATACAATAAAATATTTTACAACAGAATTATTTTAATCTATTTAGGTAGTCTTACATGTGCCGTAAAATGCTCATGTCCATTAATTCTAAAAAATCTAAGGTTCATTGCATAGTTCTATCAGTCAAAACTTATGACTTTGCTAAGAATAGTAGAGAGTCTGCGTAAAGTAATATCACTAAAGAAAGGGGCTGCATAACGGAAACCATTTACAATAATACGATTCCGTTTGGTCCTTCAGATTTGCAGATGTCATGAATGTCCGCGATGTACTGAGTTCAGAAGTTTTAGTGAACCACTGAACGACAACGGCGTGTAACACGCTGTCCAATCAGGAAAAGGCCCGCTGTGTTGAGTGGTGCACACAGACGAAACCGCCGATGGAGGTGCAGCGGAAATCTATGAGGGTTCACAGGGAGAGAAAATCGAACAGAATTTTGGTTGTACAGGGCCAAATATATATTTAGTTGCCCTAACAAAATATATTGCTAAGAAAACAAATTTGAGAAGTAACAAAATTACTTTCGTACGTCTAACAAAAAATATGTTTGAATAAATAAAAGCTCCGTTTCGGGCCAAAAAACTTAGACTGTCAACTAAATATTTTGTTGAATCAACTGTATAGATTTGTTTGGCCACTGATTTGACTGACTTCGTTTGAAAATAACAGCTCGAGAGTTTGTTTGTATTTTGTGTGACAATTAGGATAGTGACCGTGTTTGTTAGTGCACCTATTGATGCTTAACTATTGTATATACACATTAATAAAACAAGGCAACAAGAATCTGGCAAGTAAAGCTGTAAAACTTGTAATATTTGTTTGCCCGAGTTACCCAATATTTGCAGTATATCTATTTGAAAGCTTTCCGGCGTCATCAGTTGTCACATTAGCTGAGATTATTAAAGCGTAGCGCTCGGATGCAGGTTATCTACGTCGGAAACTCGGTAGAACTTTTTTAATTCTTTTAATCAGCTCAAACTGTTTAATGTACGTGTAGCTAAACAGATGTTTAGTTGCACCAACCAAATCTTACAGTTTGTGGCAACCAAATGAGAACAACGAAATAACTTGGTTTCAGCGACAAAATATTTCATTGCCCCTATAAAAACAAATAATTTTGGTCCACCAAACAAAACCTTGTTTGAGTCAACGAAACATTTTTCTCAGTGCATGACAGACGAGACGCACCATCCAGATAAGACATAATGAAATGGTGTGATCAATTAATGGAAACGAGCCCTGTAGAGAATAACCATAAACAAAACAGTATTGTAGCAATCCGCATAAATTTATTAAGAAGTGCCGTGTTGCTGAAAACAAAATTGAGGCAACGAGCTCAAGTTACTAGCAATTTATCACCAAATCTGTTTGCGAATGCTTGTAACTATGTGATAATAAAGTGGAGATACTTCTGGTATCTGTACTGACAAATTAAACAGTCTGGAGTTTGCAGTGATAATGCTGGACATGATAGCTGATTACAATACATTTATGAGGAAAATCCTGTTATAAAATGATCCATCGTTTCATGTAGTAGGGCATGTCAACCGTCAAAACGTGCGTGTATGGGTATTGAAAAAAAAAAAACCACGTACATGCCTTCATACAACATGAAACAATCCCAGAGTTAATATGTGGTGCTGCCTTATGCACAATCGCATAATTGGTCTTTTTATTTCTGGAATAGTCAGATACTTCAACTGTGTACCTTGCTGTGTTAGATAAATTTGTCAATTTGTGATTCTTCTTTTACAGGAAATTCAGTCACACGTCATGTTCCAGCACAACGCAGCATCCCCGTGGTGGGCAGTTCTCGTGCGTCAGCTCCTGGACCGACATTTTCTGGCCCGTTGAGTTAATCAGGTCGACACAACTCCTTGGCATTTGTGGTCACCAAACTTAATATCCCTTGACTTCTATATGCAGGTAATATGTGTAAGACATTGTACTCTTCACTCCTGTAGCACGTCTTCAAGAGCCACATCACAAAATTCGAGCCATCTATGATACTATCACACATGATATGCCACAGCTCGCATGGATGGAAATCAATTATCGATTAGACATGATCCAATTTTTAAGGTTACTCATCTCAAAGTTTTATAAAATAACTTCCATCTTTTGTGTATAGGCTGAAGCAGACAGAATAATAAAACACCGTTGAATCCTGAGAGCCTTTTACTTTTGTGGCATTATTTAAATACATCCTGTACTATCGATGCGAACTATATGCAGATATTAGATAAGCGTATGTAATTTATTGACAGACATCTACTACGGTTGAAATGTACTCTCTGCGCTTTCATCAATTCTGGAAAAGAAAATCATAACCAAGGGAGACTAAGTGTTAGCTATACGAAGCGTTGTGGAACCGAAAACGCCTGCCAAGTAGGCAACTGTTGGGCCACTGCTGCTACCAGAGTAGACTATCTGGCGCTGGTGTGTACACGTTCGCATACATCAAGCGCGGAATGGCCACTGCATTTGACAGCCAAAGTAGTTTATTCGAATTTCACACATACCGTACAATGGCAAACTTCCCCGATGAAAGGAAAGCTACATCTGAGAGGACATTAAAAGATAATAAAATATCCGACCGACACTAACAGGGAAGATGTTTTTAATCTGAGCAACTCCTGGGTGCCACTTTTCAAACACACCAACACCAGCTGGAAAAAAAAAAAAAACAACAGAAGCTAGCTTGTCTCTAAGTGCCCAACCAGCTCAGCCAACCGGTTGGGGGAAACAGCCTGGGATTGGCCAAATAGCCCAGGCAACAAAGGGGAAATCAGCCAGGGATTGGGCTACAGCTCCAGCGAACCAGGAAGCGCAGATTTATAAATACTAAAAAATCCCCACGCTGCCTCAGAAGGTAACAGTTACTGCTGCTGCTACCTTACCCTGAAGATTGAGGCTGCAGTGTCTTCCCAAACATCGGGGGGGGGGGGGGGGACAAGAAATTGGCGAGGCTACAATCCAGAAACCAAGGACACGCATCAGTTACTCAATACTAAATGATGAAATTACTGCTCACTAACCCATGATGTTTTATGAGCAGCTCGCACTTTTGTATAAAATTCACAAGGTACAAAAATGAATTTCTAATGCTCTAGTTGCCTGTTAAAAAAATGTTAAAATATTCTCTTACTACTTCACAGTCACAAGATTTCTTGTTAATCGGTATCTTACTAATGCAGTCCCCCAAAATTCCGAGCGTGCCAAAGTGTTCACACTAATAAAGAGAATGAAGCGTGGCTGTGGCCAAACATTACTGTGAGTTAAGAAATTTGGGCGTATCTTAGCATCGAAATCTTAAAAGCCAATGAGGGGAAGCGAGGTGAGAATGTAGTAGCGCCGTGATGAAAGGGTGGTGGAAACTACAACCTTAACGTAATATTCTGTCAAAACTAATTTATATCGACAAGATATAAACTAATCTTGTTCGAGAATTCTTCGGAAACAAAATATCTCTTTCGGAAAATTTTCCACGGTTCATTCACTAGAAATTAAACCAACAGAACGATAGCATTACTCAGCGTTGTAACATTACAGCAAAATGTGTGAGAGGTGAGATTGGAAAGAACTTGAGATGTGAAGAACTCTGTTCAGGTCGGAACGAAATCGCGTGTAACACAATTACGTTCCTGTCGGCTATTAGAGCGTGGTAACCACCATGTTGTTACGCCATTGCTATGGTCAGTAGGAAATACGTGCAATTTCACATTTACTGTTATATCACTAGCTTGATATCATGAAGACAGCCCTTGAGTGAGCACTGGTCCAATTATGGATGTTGCGATAATCTTATGAAGAGAGAATGCTGTTAAGAGATTTGAGCGGCTCTTAACATCGAGGTCTTGAGAGCTGATGATGGAGAAGCGAGCTGAGTATGGAGCAGCGCCGGAAATTCCCGAGAAAACCCGCCGGCCAGTGTCATCGTCCGGCAGGATTTCCAAAAGCTTAAATCCGTGATCTACCCAGCCAGGAATCGTACCCGGTTCGCCGTGTGGGAAGCGAGTAGTACTAACCACTACACCACCACGACCCTGGCAATCATCATGCTTGTGGTTGAAAATGAGCAATAATATGTTTTGAACCAACACAAAAATTATTCTATACTTAAGACTAATGTATTTCTGAAACAAATCTATTACTCTCTAATAAGATGGGTGAGTATCTTCAGAATAAATTGTTAGTACAGAAATGTAATGTTGTTCCAAAACGAGTTTGATCCCCTTCTGAAGACTGACAGGTAACAAGAAAATATACCTTACTGTTGGCATTACTATTGTTGTTCTGCCACAACTTAGCATTGTTGTTCTGCCACAACTTAGTATTGTTGTTCTGCCACAACTTAGTATTGTTGTTCTGCCACAACTTAATATTGTTGTTCTGCCACAACTTAGTATTGTTGTTCTGCCACAACTTAATATTGTTGTTCTGCCACAACTTAGTATTGTTGTTCTGCCACAACTTAGTATTGTTGTTCTGCCACAACTTAATATTGTTGTTCTGCCACAACTTAATATTGTTGTTCTGCCACAACTTAGTATTGTTGTTCTGCCACAACTTAGTATTGTTGTTCTGCCACAACTTAGTATTGTTGTTCTGCCACAACTTAGTATTCAGTACTACAACGTGCAATCGAAACTACGTATCATTACTCTTCTGCCATTTCTCCAACTGAAAGCTGAAGCTATTATTGAATGAACTACGAAGAACTCAGGTAATAAGATAACTGAATTTAATAAAGTGGTTTGTACTTGATTAAAAATACTAATACCTGAAGGGGCCGATAATAGTCTGTGAAAGGAGTCTCAAAGTAATGATATGAAGATAGGTAATTCTGAAATAACAAGTAGGATTGTTCCTCAGTATAAGCCATAAATAACTACTTTGGCATTCATAACGATATTATTTTTCCTAACGTTAACACTAGTATATATACTTATTAAAATAATTTTACCTTTCCTGGTAATTTTTTCTATGCTTACGACTGGGTAGCTATAGTCTTGTGCAATACATTGCCGCTCTACTCAAGCAGGCTGGTAATTTGCATCGGTATCAGACCTGCAGATAATACACGACATCATCGTAAAAGTAGTCAACGACCAGGTAGGACTACATGCTATCATACAACGCAGCGTTGTTTACTCCCTCACATTTGCATATATTTGAATCGGGCGTGGCTCGACTTGGATGTGAAACTTTTCGTACGGTCTCGTGCCCGAGCTGGCGTCTCTATCAGTTGACGACTTAGGTAACAAGCCTGCACGCTATCTTCATGGGATCACTCGGCCGTAGATCGTCGATAGAAGTGCCCTAGCTTGTTCCGGCAGACCTGGGCCCCTCACGGAACCAACACACTGTTAAAAATTTTCGTATATTTACTGAACGTTTTACGGAAATGTACGGTGGACATGCGGAAAGGCAATCCACATAGACGAAAAACGGAATTAAGTCCGTAAATACGAAATACGGAGAGTCTCCGTATTCCCTTTGGCTTCGAGTTACGGGGACGAACAATGTCGGTTCTACACGAAGCTTTCTTCGCCACTGTAACAAGAAAATTATCGTTTCTGCGGTAATTAAGGTTATCCACGCGACAATTACCTATTCTTTCAAACATTAAAAAATAGCACCAGGCGTCTGTAACATTTGGCAACACTAAATTTAATAAAAAATGAATTTTGGCTCTTGTCTTTCCAATATAAATATAAATGTTATACCACAATTCCCAAGTGAGAGTTGTAGGTGAATAGCAAAGTGACAGTTGTAGGTGAAAGATAAAGCCCTGCTCTCATAGCTGTAGCCGAAGGGTAGCGGGTTCGCGTCCCGGTGCCTCCGACGTGGCAGATGCTCAGCTCGATTGTCGCACTGGGAATTCGTCAACAAGTCGGTCTCACTAGAGCCTCGTCAACGTCAAAATGTCACAATAACGTCAAATGAAGGTTTAAAAAAATGGTTAGTGTCGTGAGCTGAAACCTTTTTGACTCGGGTTCAAACCTCGCTTAAGTACAAAATATTTTAATATTTTTAATATCATTTTTATACACGGTAGACCACCCACAAAACGAAAATTAAAGATACGTTCATCACCTCTTTTTATTTTACAGGAAAAGTACAGAAAACTAACTTGGAAATTAACGGAGAGGTTCCATGAAATTCACGGAAAGTCCGTTTCTGAAAAATCAATGCGTCCGTAATTTCATGGGGAGTTTACGGACAACTCTGGATACACTTTTACCAGCACTTTTCCGTAAAACGAAAGGAAATTTATTTAGCAGTGCACGGCAACAGCATTTTCTTAAGTTACCCCGCAAAAGTTGTTCTCGTCGACTTCCTCAACTCTAATGGAAGTTTCTAACCTATACACTGTATGGGAATAATGCCGCGCATACTGCTGCGAATGCGGGAATGTTTAGCGTCGCTGCCATACAAAATTGGCAACTTCTCTGCGCATTTGACTGTTTCCTGAGCAAACGTGGGAACGATACAGTGAACGTATAGAGGGATAAATTACCATTCCCGGTTTCACACCATACACTGTTCACGCTAAAGTCAGCACTTTTGAGACCCTAGTTACTTTTCACTTTCAGCAATTTTTTGAATTTTTCTTAACCACCATTTCAAAATAAATATTGCCTTGAAGTAATAAACACAGTGTGTATATTCCACCGCACTCGGAAGTTAACTTCTAAGGGTAAAGCGAAATATATTTATTGACTATTATTCCAAATGAGACGGCTTTCAAAATTGCTCACTTCACCGTGAATAGCCTATAAGCGTATACACTGGTATGGAAAACTTCCGAATAGTTTCTTAGAATGTTTAGTAACACGACATAGCTGTTTCAATAACATATCACTCTCGGAAACTCAGTGCCCGATATCCAAAATTCTTTGCAGCAATAGTAACATAAAATCCTTATAAACTTATACATGGAAACGCATTTCTATATATTTTAATTGTGTTCAAATTTTCGGCGTACGAGACCTAAAGAACCAGGTGGTGCTATAATGGGCTTAGGATATGTTTCAAAGGATGAATGCGTGCGACGCTTCTTATGCAATAATTTAGTGTCGCCTGCATACGACCTATGAAACTTGTCCCACATGCATGATCGAACTAGCATTACAAATGGTCCAAAGAAACTATGTCTAAGGTTCGGCACTGAGTTTCAGAACATTCTGTATGCATGCCATGCTCATATTAAATGAGTTCCTGGGTATGATAACGCGAACACAAAGCAGAAACATCAATTATAACATTAAATACAAAAACGCGAAAGAATATTATCGTTGAAGGGAGTGACGGCGAAATTTCCGACCTTCTTCACCGAATCGACTATTATCGATCTTCGGCTAAATATCAAAGATACCGCTCGCCTGCTATAATTTTCTGCGTTTGAGATCTCGAAGCAGATGGGCTCGTAGGTCGACTCTTGCTCACTCGCCATTAAATAAATATAATAATAACATTCGTGTGGGGAGTGCACCCAGGTCGATGCGACACCATCCCAATGACGGGATTTCGAAGCGGGACTCGTAGGTTCTCGGACATGACACGAACTGAGACCCTAAGATGGAGCGACGCTGGAATGCAAGGCCGGACGAAGCGGGAGTACACCGGGAAAGCTCCCGCCAACAAGCGGCTTCGTCCAGCACGATTCCCACATGCGCAGAATCCGGGAGCCAACCCGCCGGGGGATCGAACCCGGATCGCCGTGGTTGGAGGCGGGCACCCTATCCGCCACGCCACCGCTGCCCCACTAGTCACTTATCTCGTCGACTCTACGTGAAAGTGGCTTCAAGTGGTGAGAGGCCATGATGGTGTAGTGGTTAGACTACTCGCCTCCCATCTAGGCGAACCGGGTTCAATCCCCGGCCGGGTCACTTCCAGATTTCCGCAAGTGGGAATCGCGAACGAACGATGTGGCTGGTTGTAGGGTTTTCTCGGAGATCTCCCGTTACCCCCGCCCTTGCATTCCGGCGCTGCTCTATTTTCACCTTATTTCACCATCATCGGCTCTCAAGACCTTGTTGTTAAGAGCCACCCAAATCTCTCAATTCAAATCAACATTCAAACGGTGACCCTATATTTTTTTATGACGCGCCGGTAAACATAAAAGTATAATGCGTGTATAAATTTAACACTGTGTAATGTTACTGTGATCAGTGTCGGTTTTTTTCTGGTATTATGATTACGGCAGAGAGAAAATTAAACATAATGTAACCTGTGTATAGCATTGAAACTGAAAGTTGTAATGAAATATTGAGCGCCAGTTATGGATGATTTAATACCAGTATGAGAACAGGCAACTGGCAAAGATGAAAATTGCACCTTATAATTAACTACCTTAATATAGTATTTCAGTGACTACGAGTGTAGCAGATAAGTTGTGTACCATACCCAATCTAACATTATCAATGTATCACTGTCGACATAAGCTTCAACATGGGGCATACCACGACGGAAAATTCAATATATAAAGCACACTGACATAAAATACAAGAAAGCAATACAATTGAATTATTACACCGCCAATAACGAGGACACTGACATATCACTTGCAAAGTCAGATTTATTACGTAACAATTAATTAGGCAATGCTATTAGTATGAAGGGAAGGAAGAATTTGGTTTGAAAATTACTTAATTAAACATACTGAAACGGGGCAGAGAAATGAGTGAATGAAGAGATTTGGACGGCTCTTAACATCGTGGTCTTTGGAGCCGACTGGGGTGAACGAGGTGAGTATGGAGCAGCGCCGGAATGAAAGGGCGGGGGAAACGGTAGATCCCCGAGAAAACCCGCCGACCAACAGTATCGTCCAGCAATATTCCCACATACCAAAATCCGGAGTGACCCGGCCGGGCATAATGCCGGATCACCTTGGTGGGAGGTGAGCAGGCTAACCGCTAAGCTACCGTGGCCCCTATGCTGACTTAATGATTTAAGAGATTGAATTAAGTGAAGTTAACTGGAATACCACCTCTCTCACAAACCATGAATAATATCATGATAGAGCCCTCTCTATAATTATTAGCTCTTGAATTAATTTGTTCAATCTATATTTGCCAGAACTAGCTAGTGTAGAGCACAGATCTCCAGCTCACGCCTTTGTTACAATCTTGCATACGCGAAAGTCCAGTTCAACAAAATACTAATAATAATAATTCCAACGAAGAGTGAGGGAGGTGTAACGCCATTCCAAGATAAACCATTTCAGTTGTACAAAGGACTTATCAGGACGGTCTTGCTGGGCGACGTCACCCAGTAACTCTTCGGCGGCGGCCTGATTGTAACACCAAAATAACTCAAATAATTAGCGCCTGGGGCATCTTCTCTCTTGCCCGCGCGATTTTACAGAATTGCCACACCTCTCCCACGTGGAAACTATGTTAGGATGGGCAGTCATTCCAATTAATCTAATTGATCAGCTGTCCCTAATATTACGATAGACTGCTAAGTCTGATGGCTGGAAGGAGAGCGTCCTTCTAAATTTAAAATAAGTTTCAGGTTCCTTAAAATTCGCAAGTCATAAGATTATTATCACAAAAGTTAATAAAACTGAAATAAAAGTTTGTTTAGACATTCGAAGTCTCCTTGGCTTGCAGTTCTTATCCACAATAAAATTCCATACCTGCTATTGTTACGGTGCTAAGAGAAAACGCTTCAGTATCATAGATGTAGGTATGCCTGAATTGAATACTATAATATGTTCTTTACAAAATATTCTGAGAGGTGACATAAAAGATATGATATGCAGCTATAAGAGTGGGGCTTAAAAATTTTGTAAACAAACAATATTATGCACAAAACGTAAACAAACAGAAAATTCGCTACATTGCCAAAGCTGTAATATACTTGGTGTATCGAAAGTTTAGCAACCAAAACAGATTCTGGAAACACCTTTTTAGCCATATTCATTTCGAAAAAAATAATCCTTGCAGTTTAAATGAGAACCTAGAATTTCTCTTTCGGCACGAGATTATTCTCAATTTATTTCCGAGTTTAGACGAAACTACAAAATATCCAACCATTTTCGAATCGCGAGTCATGTGGTGTTCTGAAGATTCTCTGAATTACATAGTTTTTTTCAATCAAATGTTATTTGTTTATAAATTTCTTTAGAAGGGACAGTGAATTTATTCTTGAAAAACTACTATAGTATATGCCTTTTTTTCACATCCGTAATAAATATTCAATTATGACTTATGTCGGTGGTCGTTTTAAGTACAATACAACCATTTTACATATTATTACGAAAGTAAAATTCCTTATTTAATAATTTTTATAAAATTGTAATTTTTTAACATGCTACAACAATTTAGTAATATTATACTCCAAAATACAGATTTCAGAAACATTGTTATTTTTACAACGAGAAAGCACGAAAACCCTAATAGAACAACTCCATATTACAAATATTGTTAAACACATACTGCGAAAGAAATTTCACTGCGTTACTTACGTGCACTGATAATGATCTCACACAAATATGAAATTAAATGAAGTAAATCATTTTCAGATATTTTTATAGTGCGTAATTTCTCCCGAAGTAGTGTTTGTTAACTATTAACTGAACACTGAAATTTGTGTCAAAGAAAAAAACATGTAAAATACATCAGCCCTTTGCATACCGAACTATTCAAATACATTAGCATTGCATTAGTGTAACTAGTTTGTTAAAGACGAGAAAAATATTTACAACTTGAATTAATTTATGTTTATTTGAATAACTTCTGTTAGCCGTATTGACCATAAAGGAGTGGTTTAAGAAGTTTTGTTCGTCACGGAATAATAATTTGCCCTTATGCACTATTCTGCTATAGTCCATTCACGCTTTCTTCGCCCTTTAGGAATAGAACCTTTGAAAAATCACCCTAGGCGTATTATATCAACCTGTTTTTCCAATATCTTGTATTCCAGTAATATTTAACACTGTGATTAACTTTAGAGTACTGTATTCTTGAATAAATGAAATTTTACCTTAGTATCTTCTATAACTTGTAATATTTATTTCGTATGAAATATGAATTAACAACAGCGAGAGCAGCGACGTGTTTTCAATGGTCGGTAAGAAATAGTTCACAGTTAAAGTATTTTTTAACCTCGTTTTTATATATACTATTTGTAAGGTAAACGTTGCCAATTGATATATTTGTATTGTTGGGTAGCACTGACGGAAATATATTTCCTTGCTGAAGTTAAAAATATCCGCGCAAATTCCCGTGTGTAAGCTGGTGTTTTTTTTTTTCGTCCAGAATAAATGTACAGTAAGCGAAGCAGAGCATGTTGCTCTCTCTCTCGTTCTCTCTGTCTGTCTTCTCTCTCTCGGGAAGATCGTACCACATGTGCAGGAAAGGTATACATTTTGTTATTTCTAATTTCAGCACGTTTCATACTTATTACAGCAATAATAATGATGTTTGAGATTGTAATTGACAACTGAAACGAGATTTTATTGTTTAAATACCTATTATATGTTATTTAGATGCAACGTCGAATTTTAGATGCGATGACGCGACACAGCTCATTGTGCAACACTTACAAATCCAGCAGGTTGGCAGACGTGGTGTGGAAAGGAGAATCTAGAATTTGGTCAACGTTCCCAATATGGTAGCGACGGGTGATTATACCCAGTGCATACGACTGGCAGTGGTGTGGCGACGTGTCAATGACACGGCGTGTTTCTGAACGAAGCGTCAAATTTGTGCTGGTGTTTATGAAACATCCTAGGCATGTTACAATGTTGTGATAAATATGTTTCCACGGCACGGCAGGGTTAATTAATTTACTGTAACGAGTATTGTGATCGCTGGGTGTGCAAGGGCGTAGCCGCCATTTCCGTCTATGGTGGCTGCGCTGTAATAGTTACACAGGACTGTGGATTGCAAACATGTGCAAATTTTATACGTTTTAACCATGAACTGATGTTATGACGAAGTTAATTAATTATATTCACTTCTATTAATCACAATGTTGTACCTTCGCGCTAGGTGTTTGAAACACAGTTGTGTAACGAGCTTACGTTTCTATGATTTGAATGTCTGCCACAATCCCAACGAAATATTACGCCCACCACAATAAATTTAAATAAATAATAAAATAAACCTACAAACCAGTAAGTATCAATGCATGTAAATAGTAGCGGAATAAATGTTACGGTAGACCTACGTGTTTTCATCTTCACCGCTATATTTTACGTTTGTCGATGCCACATAGTACAATTAATAAGCGACACGAGTTGGGTGCTTGAATTTACTGTGTCGTTTCGGTGGACTGGTTGTCCCCTCGATTTAATTTTTATTCCAAACACATATTAATAACAACTGTCGCAAAATATTGTGTATTATATGCAACGTCCTATATCGTGTGTAACAAATGGGTATAAAGTTAACCTGAATATTTTTATAGGCCTAAATAGTGAACATTCGTAGGAAATGGTTTCTGCAATATGTCATAGTTCTTTGAACAGCTGTAAACAGCAACCAACGCATTTGACAGTTATAAAAGTAGAAGTCACATGGCAGTGTTTATATTTTCGTGTAGCGGAAGGATACGTAATCAGTAACCAAAAGTATAAATTTTGCAGGGCTTCAGAAAAGGCCGAAGTTATCGTGAATCAACTATAGTAGTACAATAACGTCATGGAAAATATTACAGTCAAACGATGACATCGTTTGAAAATTCAGGAAAGGATGAATGCTATTCGTTAGCAATGATGCGCTTGAGATGATAATCTAGAAAATTCTTGCCACTTCCTTAACGTAGGGTGCGAAGAAACAAGAGAGGCAATTATGGAAAGTTCATTCCGGATTCATAACTACGCCACGCAGAAGATACAATGGACGCAATTTAGAGAACAATTCAGTTTATATCCTCCCTCCTGTAAACTCCTTCGCAGTATACTCGTCACATATTAAACTTGGGAACGTAAGAATTCCATTGCTTGCATGGAATAAATAAGTACTCGCAAATTGAAAGTTCTACGTAAAGGACATCCAAAATTTTTTGCATTTCGAATGCTGGGGTTGTTTAAGTCATGAGTCTTAGTGTAACTTCTCGCAGTCAGAATGCTGACACCAGCATTGATTCATTGACTAAAATGCATTATATTACTTGTTAGTCAAATCACATTTTAACAGAATAGTACAACAACAATGAACGTTAACTGATAATGAGAGGTATGGCGAGGGGCAATACGATACACTGCAATTGTTTGGCAAATATTTTAAATTTCTGATGCCAACACCTGTCAAAATGCAATCATATACGAAAAAAAACCTGATAACACCGAAGGTATACCCGGGGGCATGTAAGTCGGTACAGGCACAGGACATGCTAGTATGTATACAGAAAACATAAAAACAGTATGTCACACCAAGCATGTATAGAAGAGGACTAACACTTACAGGATGCATTTAGTATGGCGTTACATTACTGTTGCACGGTGGCAGGCGTTGATATGGTCGATAATGGAGGCATATAGTCGTCGGATGTTCTCCTTAGGTCAGAGCTGGCGTAACTGGGCCTCCAAATCTGCCGTAGTTGCCGAAGTTGCCGTCCAATCTGGTCCCAAGCGCTATTGATAGGTGAGAGGTATGGTGACCTTGCAGGCCAAGGAAGCATCTCGATATCATGAAGGCAGGCCAGAGATACCCGTGCTTTGCGAGGCCGGGCACTATAATGCTGGAAAATGGAGTTATCAGGCTGCTCCAGAGCATGGCAGTATTTGCATTTAAATAAACACCAACTAAGCCTATAAAAGTGTTGTTAGATGAGGATCCATAACATGATTATAACATACTCGTGCATCTTTTCGCTATTAGTATGATGGATTCGGTTTAACCACACACATACACACTCACACACACGTATATATATGCAGTAATTGAATGATAGGCATTTACAGGTTTCCGCAATACCCTATGCATAAATTCGGTACAATATAAAAAATAAACCAATCCTATATAGTTGGAAATTGGAACTCTTTTTTTAAAATTGAAAAATAAACAGATTTACGATTTGACATACTCTTTTCCTATAAAACCAATATGGCTACCAGAAACAAATATATGCTTGAATACTTAGTGGACATAACTGCCGAGCACCTTCGGATACGTTCGTCAATCCTGAGTCGATAGCTTCCGAGCACCCCTTGAGTCGAGCCGAAGATTGCCGAGCTCGTCCGAGTCGAGCCGAAGCCTCCAGCCACTCAGCCGCACGGTTCTAATTTAAAATATAATGTTCCAGAATTCCCATTAGCATACTACTATTAATAAATAATGGTGACATATTCACTAAAGACGTACAGTTACACTCCATTAAATTAATAAAATATTGCCATAAACGACTCTATCTTATAAATTTTCTTTGGCAAACACATAGAAACGCATTTTATGTTATATTACTTTCTGGATATAAGTTATTATATATTACACTATGTGATAGACTTCGATCAAACCAGTTCGTTAATTTGGTCTGTTTGGTAACTTAGTTAACACGCAATTTCCACTTTCTTACAGTACAAATGTATGATCAAAATTGAATAAATATTTTCTTACTGATTATATCCATAAATGGCTCCTCTTGGACAAGTTTAAAGATAGAAAATGCGAGTCTACATTTATATACCTGGCAAAATTCGGAAACTGGAAAAAAAAAAATAGGCCTATGTAGCTTCACAGACTATAACTTCATGTTGAATTCCACTAAAATTTGTAAACATCTTACTAATAGCTTGGAGAAAATACTAAAATATTGTAACTTGGCTCCGTTAGATCACACATTGGGAAATATAACTGACTACATAAATTAAGCAATCCCGAATGCAATCAATTACAAGTTAAAGTTGATGATTTCAGCCATCTAAATATTCTAAACTACTTTCCATTGGTTAAAAGTTAATAAAACTGTGATTGGTCTGAAGTATGTGAATGTTTACTACTTCACTAAAAAAAAATAGTTACATAATGACTTAACATTTGAGAGAAACTTGTTTTGGCACTCTAATTAATAATAATTTATCACTTCTTTATTTTAGACATTTATTTTACTTTAGGTTTAGTGAATCTGTCAGTTATAATTCAAACATACATTATACAAAACAGTTCAAAATGACAACTTCTAGCCACCTGTGGAAATCACTAAGCATTCACGAACTTCGCCAGCATAAAATAAATTTTCGTCTGAACTTAATAACATGTAGCAGTCACATGTAATAAACAAGTAGGCTGTGTACTCTGCGACCTTGAATGAGATTCTGTATTCAGCAAAACAGCCAATGCATTCCTATTGATAACCAGCAGTTTTAAGACTTATAATAAATGTTGCTGTAATTTACGTCTTTTTCCATGTTCAACAACAGCAATTCTTATTTGAAATATTTGTGATCGTTAACGCGTATAGTGATATTATTAGAGAACTGCAAAATTCTCGTTATTACTTAACATTGAAGTAACGCAACTGCCTGTGGAGCACTGCACCGGAACATTCGAACTGAAGTACTCATAAAAAATTGTACAAACACTATAAAAATTGTCAGAAAAGTGCGATTTATGCTGTATATGAAAGAAAAATGTATATATTTTGCATGCAACATTATAAAATATTTTACAAAAACGTATTTTTTAAATATAAAAAAATGATGTATTATAGTATTCCATATTGTTAAAAAAATTTAAGCATATTTCCATTCTGGATGCTTCATAAAGTAGAATTTGCAAGAAAAACTTCGCCATGGAATATCGTCATAATGTTTCCTATGATTGTATGTAAGAAAATTGTATTATTAATGTAGGGAATAATTTTTATTATTTATTTTATGTGCGTCCATTTGTCGGAAAAATTTATGGCTGAAACTGACGTAAATAAAGTTAATTTATGAACATTATTACTATTACTCTATTATATATGATCACAGAAAATATTATGACGATCATTCTTGAAGAATATTTTCTTGTAAATTCTGCTTTCCGAAGCATCCAAACCGGAAATGTGCTTAAATTTTCTTAAAAATGCGGACTCTATCGATCGATTAATTTTTTACATTCAAAAATTATATTTTAGGATAATGTTTTATAATTTTGCAAAATATACATTATTCTTTCATATACAGCATAAATCAAACTTTTCTGACAATTTTTAGGAGTTCTTCACATTGTACAGTCAGGTGCAGGGCTCCATAGACAGTTGCTTTACATCAATCTTACGAACAGCCTGAACTGCAAGTTACTGTACATTTGACCGGCTTCAGTCATTGGCCGGAAATATGTCTGGCATGCCTCGGAGAACTCTTCAGCCGATACTGCAAGTTCAGCGATGAACTGGCCAGTCCCTTTTAAGGAGATCAAGCAGATACGTTATGTTGATTTAGAGCGCAGCGGCCAATGAATCCGGAGAATATGCTGACTTATTTTATCTATCAGTTCACCGAAAGATAACGCGAATTTTGCAGCTCCCCCCTAGTTAGTATTCATCTAAGCCCAGCATACAATGAAGTAGTAAGACGCGTTCGTGTTGTTCGAACGTGACAACGGCAGCCGATCATAAAATTGTGGTCATCCGGCAAGGGTTTCGTAGATTTGCACTTGCTCATCTGAACGTATAGCTTTGGGTTTGTTGCCACTCCCAGCTTTGGCATCGATTTCTGTTGTTTTCCCGCGCGCTACCCGAGCGGCAATACGCAGAATTTCACGTTCGAGGGATTTAAACATGTTCCAACGCACAGGACAGGTTTATCCAATAGCCCGTCCCAAACGCCGGCTCCAAATTCCACGGGCATGACTACCACGAGGCAAACACAGGTTATGGTGCGACTCGAACGATGCACGGTAATGCCTCGAAACGTAAAATGATTCGAATCGGCCCTGCGTGCACCCGCCCTGCCCTGGCGCGAATATACCCGTACGTATCGATTGGCCAACCTGCCGAGAGTCGCATCCGTGGCTGCGAAATACACACCGCGCCGCGATACCGCGCGCAGGGGTACCTACATTTTTATTTAAATTGGTTTCCGCCGGACCGGGCTGCATGCAGGCGCGGTATTTATGGACCTTCGTGCTGGCGCTCCATCGATTGCTGCATGCGATATGGCCGCCCACCCGTTTTCCAAACACTGGAGGCTGGGAAAGGGGTAGTTAGGCCCGCGAGGTTGTCACCCGTGCGTGACCCTCCACGCGAGGCCGTGGGAAAAACTACCCTGCTAATTTCCTCGCCGGGGGGAGGGGGGTGGGGGGCGGGTTCCCTTCCCTGCATCAAGTGCGCCATACCGCATGAAGTGTTGTTCAATTTTGCCCCACTCCCACCCACAATCACATCAAGTAGGTAGGGCCTAAGGGGGCAGTATCCTTGCCATCTTGGATTTACGTATTTTCTACCATAACATAATTTTCAGAGACAATATTTAAAAAGCAAGCTATTCAAATCATAGAGAACCTCTTAAGAGTGGGATGGACCCCCGCATGTTTTGTGAAACAGTTGTTTAAGCGAATACGCGTATCTGGGTGAATAAATCTTCTGCAAATACGACTTTTTTTTGTTGGAAAATATAAAAAACAACTATCTATGCCCCTATTTTTTTTTTTTTTTTTTTTTTTTACTTTCGTCATATTAAGTGAATTCTCGAAGAGGAAAAAATCTTGAAAATGGTCAAATATCGCATTTTTAAAGCTTGACGATGCAGTTTCCCTAAGCGGCAAGAGAAAAGTACTGGCACCCCCCGCCCCCCCCCCTTTTCCGTTAGGGAGTAGCAGAGCTAAAGGAAGGCAATGAGAAGGACGCGCACACCGTTAAAAAAAAATCAAGAATGCATAGACACAAAAATTCCAACATCAATACACATATATTGAAGCCCACCTATACATTATCACCAACAACTATCTTGTAATATTACTTGAAACATATAAATTGCCTTTGTAAATATATGTTGCTTGTTACCAATCGGTGAACTAGGGGAAGGAGAGAACACACATGCACTGGAACAAACAGAAAAACAACAATATTAATATATCCTGAGAAATCGCCCAACCTGAATAAACACTCGTGAAATCCCATTAAAAACGGTAAAATGGCTGCCTCAGTAAAGCAAACACCATTACAACTTTAAAAGTAAAGCACACCTGATGAATTACTAAACAGTACATGGAATACTAATTTCAAGAATACTATTGGGAAGGAGCAAAAACCCTCATTACACTTAACGATGAGCATAAAGGCACGCCATAAAATATCCAGTAAACTCCTTGGCAGTAAAATCCTGGAGACCATTCCTACAGCACGCCAAAAAAAAGGAAGAATCCACCTTTTACAAACATTCCCATAAAATACCATATTGAAAATTCACACAATCAAAACAGTGAATAAATACTTCCTTACAAAATCCATATACACAAAAATCGCTCAAAGGAACACTACTAAAAAGGGAACTCTACCCCCGGCATAAAAACAACTACGTTCATTTGCAATACTTAACTTGAGTAGTACTCATATTATGTGAAAACGCGTCTAGAACGCTGAATCCCCGAAGTACGAAGCAGTGTAGACATTATTTTTCGCCGGCCATCCCGTGCAACTCAATGAGGAACACTGCACACTTGCTCGGGCTGGGGACGAACATTTATACGCGAAAACGCGGCTCGGGAAAGTTAAGGAGGCGGCGGGAATAGCGGAGAGGCGTATGGAAGGTGCTAGAGTGTACGAGGCTGAACTCGTCTCCAGTAGTAGCCACCAGACAGCGCTCGGCCGCGCCAGGAGCGCCGCGCGCCTCTCTTCAGCATAACTCAGCGCTTGGAAGCGTTCAGACGTGCCCCACCCCCGGGGGAGGGGGGGGAGGAAAAAACAGTACATTTTTCTGCAGCAAACATATTGCGTCTTCAAATAGTAATCCCTCTTCAAACAAAATAACAGTTTATTAATCTGGGATACCAAATGCAGACGTGGCGAATACCCAAACAGACTTGCTAACCTAGTTCATTAACGTCATGTAGTTCTGTAAACACACCAAGCCCATAATAGCAGCATTTAATCGTAATCCAGAAAATTGTAGGCATCACATATTTCACCAGCTGGCGGGACGAAAAATAACTCGTTAAGGCAGGACAGTCTTTGGCAGGACAGGAGTACTCACATAAACTTGCTTGAGTTTGCTAATTCACATGCGTGTAAGACTTGAAGAAGTGCTTCAATCCAAAAACACGGACGTAGATTAATCTGCGGTCTTTTATCGCGTGTAATAAAACTCCACTGTTACAGATCTAATTTGCAAAGTACAGCGTCACGACTGAAACACTGCACGCCCTGCTCGTAGGAGCGATGAGGCGCCAGGCGTGTGTGTTAGTGTCGCCCGTATCGCTCCCTCGCTTCTTGACCTTGGAGGCCGGGTTCCCACTTGGGTCCATCCCACACTTAACGGTTATTTCGAATTACATAATTACTTAATAATATAAATCCCACATGGGCAGATGCAATAACTGAAACTGTACAAATTAGAAAAAAATATACGTTAAGAAGTCCTTCATGTAACGTCTAGCTTTGATATTGTATGTCGGATCATACATTTTCATTACGAAATCATTTGTAAGAAAAATCGAATGTGAAACGGATACCGTTCCCTTAAGGGTCCCGCCTGCCTGCACCGTTTTTTCGCCCTTTTTTTTGGCCCAGAAGCGCGAGAGCTGTAAGTGTTACGCTGGCACGTGCTACAATAGCACTCTGGACTCTACGCGCAGGACTCTGAAGTGGCGTGTACCTACGGCATTTTCAGCTGTGAGCCTATAGTTTTATTCAGAAAAGTCTGTAACTTAGTTTAATATAGGCTTCGCAATTCCGCTGGTGTAGGGCTAGTATGCTTTAAGATACGACAGTCTGAAAATCGCCGTTTATGGTAGGTCTATTGCAGGGCTCCACTTTATATCACATAATATATATATATATATATATATATATATATATATATATATATATATATATATATATATATATATATATATATATATATATATGTGTGTGTGTGTGTGTGTGTGTATTTATTTTATTTATTTATTTATATGATGTGTGTATATACAGCATGCGTGGTGAATTTAAAGTATAAACTGTTGGCGGTTTCTTCACACACATTTTAAATCAAACTTTTCCATGTATCATAGGCGTTTTATACTTCTGTTAACATGAAAGTATCTTATTTATTTTTGATTACGTTAAAGTTTTACCTATATTTTATTCATAAATTGTAACATTTTATTTATAATATATATGAATAAAAACAGTTAGAAAACATGTGTGTTGGTAGCGGGCAGTAAGAAATAGTTCTCGGGCTAAATATTATCACAACTGAGTGCGCACTAATTCGGTGCGTTGTTCTTTGTGTAATTTGTTAGTATTAGTTAAGTTTTGGTTGCATAAAGCGGAGGAATATACTGGAAGCAGAACTTTAATAGGGCTTCAGAAAGCGCGAAGAAACCGTGAATGGATTATACCATTCATTCCTCGCCTGGCGTGTGATGTTTTTTCGTAGGTAAACATACTTGGAGCACGTTTTGAAAAAAAAAAAAAAAAAAAAAAAAATGGAAAGGAAATTTCAAACATTCTGCAGCGCAGTTCAAGGTACAGTCAGACGGAATCCCTAAGAGTTAATTGAGTGAGCGAAGAGATTTGGGCTGCTCTGAACAGCGAAGTCTTGAGAGCCGATGGGGGAGCTTGAGGGGGTATTGAGCAGCGTCGGAACGAAGGGGCGGGGAAAAGAAAACTGGAGATCCCAAAGAAAACCCGGCCGACCAACGGCAATGTCCGGTACGATTCCCACATGCAGAAATCTGGGAATGACCCGGCCGGGGATTGAACCCGGTTCCCCTTGGTGACGGTAGGGGGGCGAGCAGGCTAACCGCTTAGTCACCGCGGCGCCTTAAGAGTTAGGTAGTCCGGGCATTTATTCAGTTAATTCGTTATCTGCTAAGTAAAACCTCGCAGTTGTATTTACATCTGGGCGCTTTCTTCGCGTGCGATAAAGTGCCACTGTGACGTATCTAATTTCCCTGTTATTGTGTCTGGAAATCGCAGCCGGGGGGTGGGGAGAGGGAATTTGGGCTCAGACCGTGTACGAAATGGCAGACATATTTTGTTGACAGAATGATCAATGTGACCCTATTTTGCCTACAAAAAATGGCGACGTATTTGGTGATCTGGGATTTAGTACTTTGTATCTAGCGGTGTCAACAAAAATTCCAAATGACAAAATCAGCGGCATGTTGGTTTTGACATTTAATAAACATACACGAATGCGCAATCAAAACGTATTTTTAAAACAATATCTGTTTATAAAATGCACTAGACATGCTATAAAAAGTACGTAACCCACTTTATATATTTCGCAACAATTTTTTATAATTCGTTATTGCATAAATGATTATTTTCTTATTTATTAACATATCCGCAGCATTCCAGTGATGATTTTAGAAATATTTTGTCCGTTTCAAGCACTAAATTTAGATAAAATATAGTTTGACTGGCAATGTAAAAAAAAATCGTTGCTGCGAGTTCTAAACAAGCGACTATCGACAACGTCCGAATTTTAAACTTACGAAATGACAAATTACAAAATAACGAATCTGTCATTTCGGACACGGCCACATGTACTATTACGCTTTGTCGACAGCGATGTCATTAAGACAAGGAGCAAGTTGCTCAGAAAAGCAGGAACGGGGGAAATAATCGACCATGGCGTGTATTAAGGAACGATGTATACAGTCATTCGCAGTTTCGTGGTTGTTTCCTAAATATGTTGTGTACCACCAGCGTTATATGCAACTATTAACTTAAAAGTGCTTTACGCTGGAATCACATAGCCCCGACCAGCACGGCGCCGCAAACACGAAACGAACCCTTAAAACTAAACAGCCAATGAAATACAAGATAGATCTGACGTAAGCCCGACAATTATATCGTAAGACCAGCAGTTTTGGATTTGAAAATTTTTCTGTTCTGCGCCGTGTCGCGTGCAACCTTGAAAAATGAAATTGTGTGATAAATTTCCCTACAATGGGAAATACGTATCTTAAAATAAATCAAAATATGAAAATTATGGCATTAAAATCCTTATAAATAATAATGTGACCTTTGTCTGCATCAGATCTAAACCTTTGTCACCATCATGAAATCCAAAATTCCCGTCTGCCCACCGCCTATGAAACTGGCGTAGTTAATCAGCGCCTTCTAAATGATTCCGGAAAATTCTACTCGTTGTGTCACGTCATTAAACGGTCGGGCTGTAAATTCGAGCAGGCACATTGAAAATGGTCGTGGTTGCTGTTTTGGTCGTGTCGTGCTGCGCTTGTGAGGACTATGTGATTCCGGCATAGTTGATGGATAACTTGAATATATACTAATATTTTGTCCATGAATTATTATACATAATCTATAATTGATATGAACAAAACAGGGAGAAAATACTTGTGCTGGTAACGCCAAGCAGATAATAGTTATTGCGCAAAATATTATTACACTGGGTGAGCACCAATGCAGTGCGTTGTCCATTTGATGTAGTTTTTATACGTTTGGTTAAGCTTTGTTTGCATGAAGTGGAAGAATATCCTGAAAGTAGAATTTTCAGCAGCGCTTCAGGAACTTTGTAAGTAACAGTGGACGGACTGTGCTGGGAATCTTTCATTCCTCGACTGTGTCGAAATATGCAGGGAAATAAGCCTCGAGAACTTATTTCTGTCAGCCATGGGCCAAATTACAGGCACACCAGTAATCTAGCTCAATTAACTGGCCTATTTAATTAACTTCTGATAACCATCGCATAATTCGCAGGTGTGTTTGAAAACGCTCTCTCGCTAACTTCGTAACGAGTCCAACGTAATCGATATTGCATGTGTAACAACGGTAGCATTTAGCCAGACGTGTTCCCATTGGCCTACTTCTAAGCTTGTCCACTTACATCTCAAATCTAGGTCGTCTCTCCTACTTCCGGTAAAGAAATTACTTCCAACAACTTTCGATCCTCTCGATTCACATAAGCTATACGCTTGAAAACGCCATCTGATCAATCCAGATGTTCTGGTGAACAACTTTTAAGTTGCATATCTGTGCGTTAACGCCTATCACAAACGTTTAACCAAAAATCGATAAAAAAAATATTTAAACAAAATATTACATACATTTTTTAATTCCTATACGATAGTGTTATGCCACTTGGCACTAACTGGTGGACACTTAACCTTATATTTGCCAGCCGTCGAATTCCTCAAAACGTAATGAATGTCTTACCTTGTAAGAATCAGCTACCTGGGATAACTAATTTAAATTTTCGATAATACGTATCTGTTTTGCAATTGCTGAAATGCTCCATAACCTTACTTCTGAGATATTATGTTGTTTCAGATGTAAACAGGAAACGACCGTGGTTACAGAAAGATAAATTTTATTCGTTGGTAATCATGGCTATGCCCAGCGACAAAACAGTTGATTAGGCACGTAAGAGAGTTGGTCTACTTGCACACATGGTTTTGTTTCGTATTGCGTATATGCGTACGAATCACCATAGGGCTTACATGTAACACATGATATTAAAAACTGTTTCAGAAAGTACTAGTAGGTTCTCATTGAACACGACACGCCAATATTTTCGCCATTACGCGAAAATTCCCTGCACGTAAATAAAGACCGAAACTAAATACAGAAAACGGAATTCTGTTTTCGTCAAAAACCAATCAGTTTCAAGGGGGAAAAAAAACAGGCCTATGTATAAATTTATTCAGAGAAATGTGCTCATTCTTGCCATTGGAAATACTTTACATAAATTCACGCAAACAGGCCTATATGAATAATTCCAAGTCGTAATATTGAAAAGATTTAATTGAATTCTCATTGGTAAAATAAAATAATCAACAAATTTTTTGTTTCCTTTGAGCTCATAATATTATATGTGAGCGTATAACATACCTAAGCGCTAAAAGGCACAAATTAAAAATGATGAAATCCATTATACGAACCATTAAATCAATTTCAATTTCAAACTAAATGAAATCTGAGCAGAAGGGTTAAAGGGAAAGGATGTACAAACAGACACGGATAATGGCACGTAAATTGGAAATCGAATCCATCAGGGGAAGTTCTTTCTAATGAGAGTTGTATTAGCGACTAATGATACGAATATAATGTTTCTATGAACTCTGATATTTTTCTTTCCCATCAACAGGAGAAAGAATATGGTGGAATTACTTCCGAACCGGAGACAGTTATATCAAAATTGCAGACATGTAAGGATTCAGTTTTAATACTTTGTAATTTCTGACGTTAGTTCTTTAGTTGTATTTCACCGTGTTTGACCGAGGTAGCCAGTTTATGTTCCAGAACATTGGATATTTATTGTTAAGTAACGCAGTGACATTTTTGCAAGTTAATAACATTTTCAGCGCCATGCCAGTCAAGTTGAGACTAGGGCTGTTCGATAACACAAAATTTAATATAGATATTTTTCTGAACAGTTACTCGGTATTTTCGACATATCGATAGCATCGAAATTCTCTATAGTACCAAAATTATTAATACCGAAATTATTGGCAAAACCAAATTTATCGGTAGTACAGAAATTATTGGTTATAACGAAATTATGTATAATACCGAAATCATCGATAATTTCGGCATTATCGTTGCACCTAAATAATTAATAATACTTAAATTGTCGATAATATCGAAATAATATATATTATCGATGATACCGAAATGATCGATAATACCGAAATAATTTATAATACCGAAATCGTAGATAATGTCGAAACATCGATTTACCGATATTTTGTCAAAGTTACATATCGTTCGATAAATTATTTTTCACATCGATAATTATCGATATATCGATATTTCGAACAGCCTTAGTTTTGGCAGCACCGACGGTCAAGACGCAGAGGATGGTATATGGCGAAGAATCTCCAAGATCACCGCCTAGCAGCGCTAGTGTCGCCGTGACGTGTTGGATCGTTGTCATGCGGAAGTACTGCAGAGCAACACGTGGCAATATTTACGAGATAAAGAGACTATTTTCTTATATTTCAACCCTCTGATTGGTTAGATCAAAAATGTCACATTTTAAGCTCCAGATTGAGGAGGCGCGAGCTATGTTTTTCGTGATATACAGGATGATTCTCAATTAGACCGACAAACTTCGGGAAGTGATTCTTCATAAAAAAAAGTAAAAGGAAAACATATGTGACACTTTATACCTAAACCGAACATTAAGGGAGGTATGAGCCCTTAAAAAAACGAGATTTTAAGCCGTATTTGTGCAGAATATCGGCTCCTACATTGAGGTCCCGATAACATACAATAATGTCCCGAGAGTTCTCATTGTATTTTACTTCGTTACCGATATTTTGCACGAATACGGTTTGAAACCTCTTTTTTTAAGGGGTCATACCTCCCTTAATTTTCGGTTTAGGTATAAAGTGTCACATATGATTTCCTTTTATTTCTTCATGAAGAATCACCTCCCGAAGGTTGTCGGACTAATTGCGAATCATCCTGCATATACCAGGGTAATCTGCAGGCTAATGTAGAAACAGCTCGTGGACTTTTGTAGAGATAAGTGTTATCAGACCCTTCCGGTTATTGAATTAAAAGGGAACACTTGGGAGTCCCTCAGCAGTTCGAAACTAATGCTTGCAACATTTTTTTTCTGGATAGAGTTCGCTCTTTTTATGGATACCTACCATTGTAAATGGCTGTAGGGACTACGTGTATTTGAAAATAATCATTACATGCCTAACTATATTGTTATAAAAATTGCAGACAAGACATTATCTTTCAGGGGTGACATTCACTGGTTTTTTTAAATTGTTATATAAATCTTCTCGCATGGCATTCGGCTGTTTTTTATATGAAAAACATATTCTCTTAACAAAATAACTCGTGTTTATTTTAAGATGTTCCACAAAATAAAATAAAATGCTGTTATTAAGATATGTTTTGAAAAGTATAGCTTTGATGTTTTGTGTTGCCCTGGTTGGCACTACAGAGCGTAGCAGCGGTTGTTGAACATCTGAACTATTAAGTAGTCTATTAGCCGTATGCACAGACTCGCCTAGAAGTTAAGCCCTACTACCGCTTCCACTTCTGTAGTGGATATTCCCAGATTCGCTAGATTTCGTATGCTCACTCCCTTTTAAGTTTAAGCCTCTTGCGGTTTCCTGAAGTTTAGTTCGGATAGGTACTAAATACGAGGATACACGAGCTTGCGCAAAACTTACTGACGGCAGTTGATCTCAGTCAGTAAGGGTGGAGTGGAGGGATTTGGAAGGCTCTTAACATCGAGGTCTTGATAGCCGATGAGAGCGAAGCGATGTGAGTATGGAGAAGCGTCGGAATTAAAGGGCGGGGAGGGGGGAACGTGAGATACCCCAGAAAAAAAAACCCGCCGACGAGCAGCAACGTCCGCCACGATTTTTCCACATGCGAAAATCCGGGAGCAATCCCGCCGGGAATCGAACCCCGGTTCGCCTAAGTCGGGGGGGGGGGGGGGTGAGTAGTCTAGCCACTACACCGCCCCGGCTCCTCAGTCAACAGGAAACGGCTGAAGCATTGATGTTTGCTTCTTCTCGTATGAGAAAGAACGTAGAGGTCTGCTCTTAGAAATACGCATAGGTATTATTCTTGTACTGTTTAAATTTGTAATTTAATTGTTTCCGTCAAGACAAAATGCATGTAGAACATAAAATTCTACCGACTAGCAAATAAATATACATGGGATAGCCATTTATTGGATATTGCTAACAACGTTTTTCGATATAATATATTTATTTGGGGTTTATCAGAGAAGGCTATAAACACTATTTTAGCAATATTTCACAGATTTTTATGCCTTTATCGAGTAACTCAGCGCCTAAACATAGCTACAACAATCTCATAGATATTTCTACTGAACCAGAGAAGCTAAAAGTTTACTGTCCACTTGTTTTCGCATTGCGTACTTCTACTTCTTGCAAACGTGGATTTTGGATGACGTAGGTACAGGAATTTTTTTCGCGAAAATATTTGTGGTCGTGCTAGACTTCAATATCCTCCGTCCACAACTGCAACTTCCTTTGGTCATTGGCCGCGTGCCTACGTGAGAAGACATGTTGTTATTTTACCGAGCCAATCAGAATGAAATACCCCTGATACTGAACGTCCATGATTCGCTGACAGACACTTGAGGTAGCATGACATTAAAAATAATCCAAACACGAAAGTGCATATGAACAAGAGCTTTTTGGAGTACAGCTTATCTTGAAATCATTTCGCGAAAATACCTGTCGCTCTCGATGCGTTTTCTGGAATGCGTTCAGTTCGACTGCCATATCTGTTGTTACCTCGGCAGTCGCCCCCACAAATATAATCGATTATTTCGCGTCGGCAGTAACAAGCTACAAAATATCAGACGCAGAGAATCTGTAACAATTCAAGCACGCTGAGGAACGTATTATTCAAGCTTTGTCGTGCCAAAAAATTGCAACGCACCTCCTGAAATCGGATTTGTGGTGGAAAATATATTAAAAATAATTGAACGTGGGACTGACCCCATTTTAAGAACAGCCCGGATACCTCAACACTCAACTCGATTCAACTCAACTACAGTTTCTACCAAAATATTAAGACCGCCCAGCCTGGAACATGAATTTAGTAATGAAAAGGTATTTTAAATGCGTGTCGCTCGACACACTATTTAACTGCTTATAGAATCTGTTATATAAAGGTTTTTTTTTTTTACAGTCGAATACATCTCCAGAAGCTTTAAGACGCATCGTTATTCTTGTAAGCATACTACGGGTTGCACAGCGTTACGTCTCTGTGTATACTAGGGAAGGTAAAATTAATTGCAATTTGTCCACTAGTTCCACATGCTAGCGTTCCAGGAAGAGCCTAATCGTGTACATCAAGTAGCATTTGTTGTTGAGTTTTTCATATTGGGAAATACACCTTTCTTTGCCGCTCTTTTAAAATGAGGCCATAACCTACTGAGGAAGTTGAATATTTTAAAAATTTTTTTATGAAAGTGTTTTACTTTATAAACACGATAATAAATAAAAATGAGACCAAGCTCATTACTTCAAACTTTTATGACCTATGACAGTGTGCATATGTCTGGTTGTCGTAAGGTTCAAGCAACTGCATATGGAGCACTGCACCCGACTATACAACGCGAATAACTCGTTAAAAAAAAAAATGTAGTACAGACACCACGAGAAATGTCAGAAAAGTGCGAGTTATTCTGTATATGAAAGAAGAATACATATATGTTGCAACTTTATAAAATATTCTATTAAAATGTACTTTTTTAAATGTGAAAAATCAATCGATCGGGAGAGTCCACATTTTTGATAAAAAAATTTAGGCGCATTTCAATACTGGATACTTCAGAAAGCAGAATTTACACTAAAATCTTCTTCAGAAAAGATCGTCATAATATTTACTATGATTGCATGTAAGAAAATTGTAATAATAATAATGTATCATATCAATTTTTTAATTAACTTTATTTACGTCAGTTTCAGGCACGAATGTTCGCAACAAATGCAAGCATATAAAATCAACTACAGAAATTGTTTTCTACATTATTATTAAAATTTTCTTATATGCAATAATATAAAGTATTATGACGATTTTTCTTGAAGAAGATTTCACAGTAAATTCTGCTTTCTGAAGTATCCAGAATCGAAATGGGCTTAAATTTCGTTAAAAAAAAAAAGCGGACTCTATCGATAGATTAATTTTTTTTTACATTTAAATGTATATCTTAAATTTTTTTTATAATGTTGCAAAGTATGTATTATTCTTTCATATACAGCATAAAACGCAATTTTCTGACCATTTTCATGGTATCTCTACACTGTTAAAAACATTCCCTTTATTTTATGGAAAAGTGCTGATAAAAATTTATCCAGAAATATTTGTAAACACTCCGTAAAATTATGGACACGTTAATTTTCAGAAAAGGACTTTCCGTAAATTTCATGGAACCTTTCCGTTAATTTTCAAGTTAGTTTTCTGTACTTCCCATTTAAAACAAAAAGATATAATGAAAATGTCTTTAATTTTCGTTATGTGGGTGTTCTACCGTGTATAAAAAATGATATTAAAAAAGTTAAATAATTTTGTACTTAGGCGAGGTTTGAACTCGAGTCCAAAAAAATACCTTCTCACGGCTCTAATCATTCACCTGCATCTCTTACTTGATAGGTGTGGTATAACTATTATATTTTTTTTTTTCAAAAGACAAAAAAGCAAAAATTCAGTTTCTATTAAATGTGGTGTATTTTTAGTTTTGCCAAATGTTACAGACGCCTGGTGCTATTTTTTAATGTTTGAAGTAATAGGTTATAGTCGCGTGGATAACCTTAACTACCGCAGAAACAATAATTTTCTTGTTACAGTGGCGAAGAAAGCTTCGTGTAGAATCGGCATTGTTCGTCCCCGTAACTCGAAGCCAAAGAGAATACGGAGACTTTCCGTATTTTGTATTCACGGACTTAACTCAGTTTTTCGTCATTACGGATTGCCTTTCCGTATATCCACTGTACATTTACGTAAAACGTTCCGTAAATATACGGAAAATTTTAACAGCGTACTACTCTTTTTGAGTTCTTCACGCTGTATAGTCGGGTGCAGGGCTCCATAGGCAGTTGCTTTACTTCTACCTTAAACTTTTGGTCGAAACTGTAGACTATACACCCGTGGCGCCAAACCTTGCGCTCGACGGCACATAGTCGGCTGTTGCTCGAGAAGTGCACGCGGCGCCGGAGAGGCTCGGCAAGCGGACCACAGCATCCCTGAGAGGAGCAACAGTGCACGGCGGAGGCCAGATGCGGCGTCTTCAAGACGCACTCGACCGCGCTAATTGCGAGCTCAGGTTGTTGCAGAACAATAGGCCTGGGGGGACCAGGGGAGGGGATGTAAATTAGCGGGCGTGCGAAGAGGAGAAATCGCTGAAGTGGGGGGGGGGGGGGACTGGAGGAGCCGGAGAGTGCTAAGAGGAAGGAAGATGCTCCGGCATCGCTGCGTGGTCCGGGAAGACCCAGGAAGACCCAGACACACCTTGCCGCATTTACGAGCTCTGCTTGCCAGCTGGTAATGCAGCGTTGCATGGTGTACAGCCTGTTCGCGGTAAAATGAGCACTTTTCAAATCCCCTTCTTAAAAAAGGCTCTTCAAGTATAGCCTGTTCACGATAAAATGAGCAAAGCCCTGCTTAAGATCTACTTGCACACACATTGCGCGTGCTTCCGCCTTATGTAAGGTTAACACTGCCACGGGCCTCATCTCTTTGTTCATGCGTCGGTCAAGTGAAAATGTGAAATTTTTATCAAAGTAAATATTGTAAAATTTTGCTAATTTTTACACTTCGATGCATGAGACAACGTAAAACGAAAGAAATAATTTAAGTTATCAGAAACGGGTACCCAACACTATCAATTATACGTTAATATATTGAACCATTTTCCATTCATCGTTACCAACTTTACTGGGCACATGTCACTCATTGCGCCCGTTTAAATATATGCAGGTATGGGGCAGTGACTTCTTTTTAAAAGTAAATTTTAAAAAAGTGCTCACTTTGTCGTGAACAGCCTTTACCTAATTTTTTTTTTCTGTGCTTTAAAGTTGTATCCTCGTTTTGTTATAATTTTTAATAAATATCTTATTAGCATTTCAAATCAGTTCCGGTTGCTTTTTTTAACCCATGCAGACCCAGTGTACACAATTGTGTAAATTACGCACGTATAGGTAATTTTTGGTCTGTACCGCACACTACGAATCTCAATAACCAATCATCTCACCCGTGGGTAAGTGATTCGCAAACCGTCTTACTGATCTAAGTCATAATCGGTTCATGTTACTTTAGCCGAACGTATAGACTACAGCTCACTCATTGACTGTGACTTCCAAACAAGTGTTGCGTCGATTTAAGTACAGCACTCGTAACAAAATTCATTGTTTGCAACACCCGAAACAGTAAATTAATGTAGGCTTGTGAGAGTATATAGAGATATTAGCATTTTAATCTTAAATGTTGATCAATTAACTGTGATCTTATGAAAGGCGAATCTTTCTCTGCAGACGCCCAATCAAATGCAATGAATTACACTATACCCACCTGAGATGTTCAGTACTCCTGCGTCCTAGTGGCGAAAGTGTTTTTGAAGTCTTTCAGTACGTCGTTTCTCAGTACTTCGTTGGATGGCACTAATGAAATACGTTGTTCTCTTTTCTTCTTTCGCAATGTTACGAACGGTTTCTTTTGAACACATATATGATACGCTTTGTAAACGAAACTAGTGTATGTATGGGCTGTTCAGAGTGCGGTGGAATACACACACTGTGTTTGTGACTTACATGGTAATATTTATTTTAAGAGGTGGTTAAAGGATAAGAAATGGGTGAAAGTAGAAAGTAATTAGGAACCCAAAAGTGCTTATATTACCAAGAATAGCCTATACAACATATTCATACAATGCAGTGGTCACTCTAAAGGCAGTTCGCGATAAAGTGAGCACTTTTTTTGGAATCAACCTTAGGAAAATAGCCACTGCTCCTACATGCATGTATTTTACCGGGCGTGTTGAGTGACATGCGCCGAGTAAAGTTGGTAACGATGAAGAGAAAGTAGATCGAAGTCTTAAAGTCGAATTAAAAGTATTAGATAACAATTCGTGATGCCTTAAATTATTTCTTCGCTCTCCGTTTTTTTTTTTTTTTAATTCATCAAAGTGTAAAAATGAGAATATTTGTAAAACATTTACTTTTCTAACAGTTTCACTTGACCGACGCATGAATAATGTGACGAGGCCCATGACAGTATTAATTTGACACAGCGTGGAAGAATGCAGAACGTCCATACAAGTAGATCTTAAGCAGGGCTTCAATAAGTGCTCAGTTTACCGTGAACAGCTTACAGACGCCGTAAGATGTGCCGGCCATCTGAGCGGCGAGCGGGAAATCCGCTAAAAAGTGGCGCGCCGAGCGGCGATCGATTTTTTGCCGATCGCCGCTAGTATAGTAGTCAGTATAGACCAGTTCGATTGAAAACAATTGCATAATTAATATAATCCGCTAGTTGCCCGCGCCGCCGCACATCGCTTGCCACTTCCAAGTGTGGCCGCGGCCTAGCACAGGAATTTTAGTTAAGACCCTGATGCCCGGTTGCAACAACATCTTCCCCGATCCAAGATCGAGCGACCCTAGTTCGGAAACCGGGATCCAGTTTGATCTTGGCTCCAATGTAAAAGTGTTGCACCAACAAAATTTCATGATTCTGGATCTCCGATTCTTCGATCTTGGATCCAAAGTGAGAGATCGATATTAAGTATGAGACAAATTTTGCTATTGGTTCGTAATATATGTCGTCATGGAAGCAGGGGCATTTTTCGCTGTAGATAAAACTATATGTGCGATGTTTGATCCATTTGAAGGGAATTATTGTTGTGCGAATTTTACTGAGTAGTATTCAAGTGCGTATAATGTTGTTTTAATTTCCTAAGAAAAAATTTGAACGTAGTTCTATCGGTTGGCGTATTCTCAAACTACATTTGTCGACGATGGATGCTGATCTCGGATCGAGATTTCAAACCACCAATTCCGGCGGTTCGAAATGAACTTCATCTTGATCTCCGGTCCAGCTCTGAACTCGAATGGTGCAAATTTTTCTGTGTCGATCGTAGATCCGATCTCGGATCTAGTTTCGAACCACGATGGTTTAACCGTGCATAAGTAAAACTAAAGTAACAAAAATATTTTTTATTAGTGAAACCGCAACTATTCCTTTATAAAATTTATATTACAAATATTTATTTAATGTACTGTTCAAAAGGAATTTTCACATTGGCCATGCATATAATAAATTTGATCACCACTTACTGCTGTTTTAATACACTATCGACCAAAAAGTTATTGGGCACCCGTTTAGATAGGCAATTCAGTACGTCAGTTGACTTGTGTGGCCGCCATACGCTGCAGGCAGGTGTAGAACCAGTTGACAAGGAGATGGCACGAGATACAGAGCTATCGGAGGTCGATAAGCGCGTGATTGTGGGCTGATATCTCAGTGGGCCGTCTAGCCGGGCGATAGTACGGGAGGTAAACAGGCTCAAATCAACGGTCGCATTCGTCCTGCTTAAGTGGAAGGTCGATGGGCATTGTGCCAATGCTGCACGTTCTAGGCGACCTCCAATCTTGACCGAAAGAAATCGCAGAACCCTGAAACGTGAAATTGTCAAAAATAGGGCACCATCATGGCTACCAACCGACAGGAGATTCATGCAGCAACAGTAGTATCGGTTTCCATTGGAACATTGCGTACAGAGGCCCACCGACTTGGGTATTTCGCAAGAGCAGCTGCACATAAGCCCCATATACGACAAGCAATAAAACTCGGCGACTCAGGTGGTGTTTGGAGCAGTGGAAATCGGTTCTGTGGAATGATGAGTCGAGGTTTACATTATTCCGGTCCGATGGACGTGTAGGGATGTGGCGTCTACCCGGGTAATGGCTTCTGCCAGAGTGTATAGTGCCAACTAGGAAATTCTGTGGTGGTGGAGTGATTTTTGTGGGGCTGTTTCACGGCCTTCGGCGTAGGACCGCTGGTGTTTGTCCGTGGTAGCATGAACACAGAGGCCTATTGTAACATTCTGGATAATGAAATGCTCCCAACACTGTGGCCTTTTTACGGAATTGACCCGTGTTACTTCCAGGATTACAATGCCAGGTGTCATGTTTCAAGAGATACTATGCAGTGGTACGCCGACAACAATATTCGCCGATTGGACTGGCCCGCCCAGAGCCCCGACCTCAACCCTATAGAACATCTTTGTGACGAATTGGTCGCCGGGTGAGGGCTCGTCAGGCGCGGCCAAAATCCATTGCTCAACTCCTCAACTCATGGAATGGTTGCAAGAGGAATGGCGACGAATCCCCGTGGATGTCCTGCAAACACTCGTAGAGAGCATGCCAGACAGGGTGGCTGCTGTTATAGCCGCAAGGGGTGGCCTTACGAGATTCTAACGGGATGACAACCACCGAGTAAACACTGTGGACAGGTGCCCAATTACGGTTTGTTCGATAGTGTATAATGCTGGTAAAAGAAATACACCATTTCATAGTTTATTTGTAAATGCAGTTCGATTTTGAATAGGCATGCAATTATATCTAAAACAAGGTGTATGAACCTTAGAGGGAGGGAAGGAAAATGGGATGCTGCCATTCTCTTGCTGAATGAAATCTTAGTTTTACGTTGAAGAAGTCTTGCAAATTACATGTTATTTTTAATTTTATTCTTCATTGAATTTTGCTTCAGAGTTCATTTCGGAACGAAAATTGATTTTTTTTTTGTACTGTTTTATGTAGAAGAAACCGAGAGAATTTTACATTTCTGTTCCTGCTAAATATTTATTCTGAAAAAATACTTTTTTCAGATGGTCCTGATATTGACTGGCCACATTTCTTGTGGCCAAATCATGTTAAGAAAGGTTTATTTTTACTAATTTTTTTTGTATTTGATTATGAAACAGTACTGGCTAGTGTATTATAAAACTGAGTAAATAATAATAATGTTACCATTCGTAAATAAATATTTTAATGTTGCTCATTTTCTTATACAATTATAAAATTATGGAATGTGTTTGAGGGTTCTGGTTAATACTATTAATGTAAAATATACTCATAAAAAATGTAGACTACTTTTGGCCCAACCTGCTAATGTTGGTTCTAATATCAAGTTAAATTGAGTTATTGGAAATTGCATTTGGAAAATTGTCTATTAGATAGATAGAGTGATAGGCGTCCAGGGTGAACAACATCACGTATTTCAGCTATGTCACATTTTTGCCTATTTCATCATACTTGTGCATGGCTGATGATGTCATGATAGTTTGGAGCTTAACTTCTCAGCTTGTCATGTTTTTGCAGCCTTGTTGATGTCCAATTTTGTTTTGTGTGTTTGGTGCATTTATATCTGTATGCATTTTCAAGGTGCATTTTGAAGATCAACGCACTGACTGGTTCGAAGATTGGCAAAAGTAGTATATTGAATTGCAACAAACGTGTAGTTGACACAATAAATGATTTAAGAGATTTCTTCGAAATTTTTGAAGACAACTGAGATGACACTTGATGTACTGGGTAACACGAATGTGAAATGATTTTCACAGATGTGAAATGATTTTAAATTTCTTTTGTAAAAACTTGATGATACTTGATGTACTGACAACATGAAAATGATGTGCAATATTAAGTTTATTAGGTTTTAACTGAATGTACGTACAGTAATTTTAAGACGCACTGCATGCTTAAATTATCAAAACTTTATATGTTTTTGGATTTGTAAATTTTACTTACCCTTAAGATTTCTCATTAAATTGTGACTTAGTAGTTCATCGTAGGTTAAATGCTTTTATGTATGCTGTTGTATAGTGTTCGCTTACGATACAGTTTTGCAATGAACTGGTGTAAAACTGAAATTAGTTTTTTTTATGATTATTTGCAGCAAAACCCGGTTCCAAGCCCTACAAATGGCACAAAAATGTATCGCAAAATTTAAGTGTGTTTTGTTGAGACTTATCTTTAATTTCACCAATATTCCAGTACCGATATGTAGGGCCTAGAAACGTTTCCAAATCGTAAAATAATTCGAAATATGTAGAAATAATTTGCAATACTTTCCACGTTCAAGAATGTAAATGGAATCACTCTTTAGAAAGTTTTCAAAACCACATCACTGAGAGATTTAGATCATGGAAACTCTTACAAACAGATATTTCTACGAGTATACATGTGTTATACAACATTATCTCATGCACTTTACATATGCGCTGATAATTTATAAAACTGTGTTCATTAATCATGTTGTTGACGTAACAAACACAAACAACATTTTAGTTTTCACTCCTGAATGATAATTATTCATTAATCGATCAGTGGCATTGCTGAATTTTATCGCTGGGCTTACAATTCAATATTTTATCCTGAATCCTGGCTCCAAACTCTCGTTCACGGGTAGAATCATGGCTAACATATCTATTTTTTTAATAGGCAATTCCAACAGAAATTTGTTGATATTGTGGAAATAAATATGTAGATATAATACAGACAAATACTTTTAACTCCAGTGTAATAACTACACGCCTAACATTAGTGCAGTATTTTAGTTAATACTGCCAACTTTGTCATCTTTACGTCGCAAAAGCAGCTGAGAATGCCAAAATTATTACCTTTTTGAACATGGCTGCGATTTTGAAATTGGAGGCTTCCATGTTTTTGATCAACTGAAGGCAGTGTAAATACTGCAATGTAAATATTAAGTGGTCACAAAAAGACATGCATAAACACTGCAGAGCCGTGTGCACAGATTTACAGTGATAGTGGTTTTACAAAAAATTTACATGAAAGTCTTCCCTCTTAAAATAAGTGAAAAATCTTGAGAGTTCAATTATTTGTTAAACGTTTGCACAAGCAAGTTTATAAACAATATTGTATGTAGTGTGAAGTATACTGAGAGCAATAGGCAGTTTTTTACGCCGTAAAATTAAGTCACCACACGTGCATTCAACTTTCGGATGATTTCTAACCTTCTTGCACTGAAATTATTTGGTGCATTTTTTTTCATCCATTATGCGAAAGTAACTTACATTGATATCAAATAATTCTTCAAGCACATTTGTTAATTTTGTAGGATAGTGTTTCCATAGACATATAGACATGATAAACATCATGAATATGCTGTAATGGTACACAGCGAAAATAGTAGCCTTTGAGATGACAGTATCAATCTAGTGCTGCTGCCTTCTTGCATTGGCAAGAATTTGTTGTTCACCAGGCACCGTAACTATTTCAAGATAGCGTGAAGTTGTACGAACATATTACTAACGGTGACATTTATAACTGTTCATTTTTTAACCCTTGACATGAAAAGCTGGCACAATACAATTTCTGTTGATTAACATTTGGTTACACTTAATGGCAACCAGAAGGTACCTGGAAATAATAACATATCATGGGAAAACACAAATACCAAGAAAGTGAACATGTATGAGCTTCCACATAATCTTTCGTCAGTTTTTTCACATTGGTTATTGAGTTCCGCTTATCTTTTCTAATTTAAATGTTTTATTCATTTGGAATTCTCTCTATTTCATCAGTTTTGTGAGAATAAATTTGTAAGACTGTTATTCAAGGGCAGGCACTCCTTAGAGACGCCTATAATCAATTAGTGTAGTGCCTTTTGTACTCAGATTCACATAGTACAGTAAAATCTTAATACAAATATGAAGCGACCATTATTTTGGCACTTTGCAATAATGAGGTTTGTATTAATCAAACAAAATAAAAATGGGGAAAAAATTACTTGCTGGCAGATTAGTATAAATAGCTACACTCGTTTCACTGTTTGCCTAGCACAGTGCCTGAAATGTTACTAGTTTGTGAAAAATACGTAGAGCTTTCCATTCAAATTTTAATAACAATTAATTACCGTCAATTTTCTATATGAAATTACTTAAAATTGTAAGCAGCCAAGCTATCATTTTGCTAGACTATGAGAGCTTTGTTTCAAATGTCAAATAGGCATTTTTGTTGCATGAATGTTTTGGTAGCACTTAATTAGGTCATCTTGTCTACACTGGATATTGATTTGAGTAGGGTACTATATCCAATTTCTGGGATTTAAATTTTATTTCACTTCCAAGTTTTTGTGTGACTCTATTTTATTACACTTCCCAAATCTCGCGTCGTATGATTCTATTTCACTTCCCGATTATCGTGTGGTGTAATTTTGTTTCATTTCTAGATTCTCCTTTAAAGTAACTTTATTTTGCTTCCAAATTTTTGCGCGATGTAAATTTGTCTCACAACCTCTTTGTTGTGTAGCGTATTTATTACTTCACGTTGTAATTGTTGTTCACTGAAATTTTTATTAAATTGACTTTTCCACTTAGGTCCTATAACTGCTACATTTGTACTTGTTTAACATTACTTCTGTAAACATTAAATGTTTTCACAGACAACTGGTAACGCTGTCAGATATCACTTTCCACGAATTATATCAGCTTGGTGTAACAAAATGGCGTCCTAACCGATTATACTTATAATTTTGATTACTAAAGCATTCCTGTGCCCGCTATTTTTGACAAAGTTGTGCTGTTCATCTATGTTCTAACAATTTGTTTGCATTTCAGTAATCGACATTTCTCACAGGCATGCTGTTTCTGTTGATGGATTTCGTATTAATGGTATGGAAATGCATATATTCTCAGCCTATCGCAGTTAAAACCACTAAATGCTTTAGTTTTATGTAATTACAATTTTCATGTTAATATAAATTTGCAGTAATTGTTGAACCACTATATATAAAATATTGAACAAGAATTACAGGAATTTTTTTATACCATTATGCTTGAATATTCTTAATATGTGTAGTGTTTGCTGTACTCATTAAAACAAGACATGTTAGAGTTAAGAAATTTTTAAAATGTTTGCAGTATATATGTAACAAATTGGTGCCAAAATAAGGCATTTATTGTGCAATAAACATGTTTTTGTCAATATCTATTTTATTTATTTGTGCGACACCATATAAAATTGACAGTTTTAGGTCATTATGGAGGAAACACAAAGATTTATAGGAAAGTATTCAATAAGTTGAATATAATTGTACAAGAGTGGGTTAATATACTTTATTTGTCAGTATGAATGCATTTTTTCACCATAGCAAGTTGAAATGTTTCTACAGTAGGCCTTACTACATAGCTTTTGACATATACTATTGTGATGTACTGCATATGGCACTGGCCGAATCTATATGACATGGGTGTTACTGAAAGCACATTGGCAAAGATTGTAGTTACAAAAGTAAAATTGTTTAGTAAAATTGATGCTTTAAGGACACCTAAATAGGTTTGTCTTGAGAGTTGTATGTTATGTCAGGTTGAATTGTCTGCAGGCTGCTTTGTTGTCCAAGTATAACATTTACAAAGGACATAACTCTATTCTATATTAATGCACATTGTAACATGGTGCACATAATGATAGTTTTACAAGTTTGCCATTCTATGAACTTATAATAGACTGCATTTTATGGATACTTATTATTCACAAGTACATGATAAATGAATCAAAACAACTTACTGTGTACAGGGAGTAGAAACTTTAACTATCAATTATTAGTGAAAGTAACCTAAATTATTAGTGAAAGTAACCTAAATTATTAGTGAAAGTGAACCAATTGACAACACGATTATTTTAATGACAAAATTTTCAATACATATAATAAAATCACTTCTTTACACACTGCAGCACTTTATAGGTAATATGGAGCCATCACAGGTAGGTATTCTTAGCATATTTTTTTAAATATTAAGAGCGTCACTGATACGGTTAGCATAGTGTGGTTTAATTGTTATTTTTATAATATATGCGTAAGTCTGTGAAGATAATACATACTAGGTTATTCAAAATAATTTTTGTGATGAAAATCATGTTTAAATAAAGAAAATTTTATGTTCAAGTGACAGACATTGCCTTGCGGTAGCGGAAATATTTGTAAAATAAGTTGGTCATCTTATTGAATTACACATGTAATAAAGTCTTATGTTGAATTCTCCGTTAAATAGTTGAAATATTACTTATAATTACTTTCCTTTAAAGTATTAAAATGAGACATCCTTAAAATAACATGAGTGAGTGTTCACATTACGGAAATTTTTGTTTAAATACATGACGGAAACATCCGTAAAGTAACGGACATGCCTTGTTCAAGTAAAGGTTGTTCACAATAAAGTGAGCACTTTGGAAAGACTTGCTTAAGATCTACTTGTATGCCCGTTGTGTATTTTTCCGCCATATGTAACGTTAGCATTGCCATGGGCTTCATCACTTTATTCATGCGTCGATCAGGTGAAACTGTGAAATTATTCGAGTAAATACTTTACAAATCTGCTCGTTTTTACTCTTCGATGTATTAAAAATAACAGGAAGCGAAAAAAATAATTTAAGTTGTCATAAATGGTTACCTAACAATTTCTATATGACGTTAAGACACGGAACTAATTTCCCTCCTCCATTACCAACTTTGCTGGGCGGCTGTCACTCTGTGCGCCCGTTAAAATATATGACGTTAGTAGAAGTGGATTTTTTCTTAAGTTGATTCCAAAAGTTCTCACTTTATCGTGAACAACCACTGGCGGAATTGTATGCTTAATTAGCAGATGGTAACATTCACTTAAATTATTTTTTTCAAATAACGGAAATTTGCATTTTAGTATGTAATGGAAACATCTTTTCAAATAACGGAAAATTACATTTAGCTACTTAACAGAAATGCTTGTAAAAATATATATGTTTATCATGTTACGGAAATGTACGGTACACTGACTCTGTTCAGTAAAATCGTATTTACGGAAACTTGCGTCAATGCAAGTAATTGCACTCGTAAATTAACGGATAGTTCTGGAGAATTTCTTACCAGAACTTTTCCGTAAAATTACGGGCCAGCAAGACGTCCAGAGATGGGGGCGTGCAGTCCGCCGAGATACAATCTAGTCATCAGCCTCGAGCGTCGTGTTTAAGGTGACTACGTTCCTTATGGACTATTTAGAGTGGCGTGGCCTTAATTGAATAATCAACCAATAAACTGATAGAGGCTGTTCACGATAAAGTGAGCACTTTATAAATAAACCCCAGAAAAAAGTCACTGCTCCTACTTGTAAATGCGCCTAGTAAAGTTGGTAACGATGGAGGGAAAGAAGTCCCATACCTTAAGGTAGAATAAAAAGTGTTAGGGGACCATTTGTTATAACTTAAATGATTTATTTTCCTTTATATTTATTTTAATGCTCCATAGTGTAAAATTGAGCAGATTGGTAAAATATTCATTTTTTTAAATAATTCCACGTATTTAATTGACCGACGCATGAATAAAGTGATGAGGCCGATGGCAAAGTTAATTTTACATAAGGCGGAAGAATACACAACGTGCATACTAGTATATCTTTAGCAGGCTTTTCGAAAGTGCTCATTTTAACGTGAACAGCCTACAATAATATTTATAACAATGTAACCAGTCAATCTATTAACAGCTCCTTCGAGTTGAAGATTAACTTCCAGACTTTGTAAGCGAGATGTGATTGATATTCAATTAATATGGTGTATATCAAACCTGTATTAAGCTTTCAACATTTGAGCTACGCCTAACCCAGTTCGTACATTTAATGTAGAGTGCGTCACGTATAAAGTAAAGCACACATATCTAAAACGAAACGTTACAATAAGCAATTGAAACGTACGAGGCTTGGAATTTCGGCTTGCCCCGACGTGAATCCGCGAAATTTTCTGGTCTCCGCCCGCGACCTATGACACTCGGGCGTGGAGGAAGCAAAACCGATGTGCCGCGACTAATTGCCAAAACATGCCACAGTCTACTCCTGGACCTACGGTCGGGAGCGGACGTCTGCTGGAGTACGAGGGCTGCATTCTTCCCGCTTGTCGGTGCAGTGCATCCTAGTACTTGCGGCCACTGGACACGACACCAGCGTGACGCTAAATAATTCGCCCGGTACGGGCGGACATGCCCGCGGTCTGGCGGGTCGTTTCGCCAAGGCCACGAAAGGTCTAAACACAGCAGGTGACTAACCCAACCAAGGTCGTCAAATGTGATGGGATTTTTTTCAGGCCACAGAATTTTCGTAATATACAGGTTGATTCGCAATTACACCGACAAACTCCGGGAGGTGATTCTTCATAAAAAAGTAAAACGAAAACATATGCGACACTTTATGCCCAAACCGAATATTAAGGGAGGTATGAGCCCTTAAAAAACGAGGTTTCAAACCGTATTTGTGAAAATATCGGTAGCGAAGTAAAATACAATGACAACTCTCTGAACATTATTGTATGTTATCGGGACCTTCAACGTAAGAGCCGATATTTTGCACAAACATGGCTTAAAATCTCGTTTTTTTTTAGGGCTCATACCTCCCTTAATATTCGGTTTAGGTATAAAGTGTCACACATGTTTCCCTTTTACTGTCTCATGAGGAATCAACTCCCGAAGTGTGTAGGTCTAGTTGAGAATCGCCCTGTATTAATGTATTAATGCAAGTATGTACTGTATAACACTGCAGATTTTGGGTTTATGTTTTCCGTTATCCATAGACATTTTCATTATATATGATTACAGAGTAGGCCTACTTGCTTATGTTGTCCATTCAATTAATATTATTCCAAATTTCGCTTTATTATATGAGCTAACGATATAGTCTCTGGTTATTTTAGTAGTTTATTAACATAGAGATCAAGTGTAAGAATGTATAATTTTTTTCTAGACAGTAATAAGAATTAAAATTTTGATTTCTTATTTTTCATTTCTTTCCTAGATGGTAGTCAGCATTAAATGTTAATTCAATTAAAGTACTATAAAATTGATCCCAATTGTCTCTCGTCTTGCCATTGCTGATTGGCAGAGAGATGTGACTTGGTCATATGGCAGCCAATCGGAGGACAGGAGATAGCATAAGTAAGGCAGATGTAAGTTAGAACTAATTTTTTTCAGAAAAGCAGTTCTCAACACCCCCAAATTTGGATGTGGATATTTACAAGATGTTTTAATGATATAATAATTGAGAACAAAGGTACATTTTATTAAACTAGTTGTTTAAAGATGTTTAAGGTAAATGTGTAATATCTGAAGATAAGTAACATTGAAATGCCTTATATTTAAGAAGAATATTGATGAATAATTAGTTGAATATGCCGAAGAGGAAGATAGTTGAATAAAAAAATATTTTGAAGCTGAGAAATTTTGCATATCTAATTTAATATAAAATGGAGCCCAAAGCGTTAAAGGTAATTTGTGAAATGCCTAAAATGTAACAACTGTATTCGCTATTCAGGGTAAACTGAGCACTTTTGAAAGCCTGCTTAGTATCTACTTTGTGTATTCTTCCACCATATGTAAAGTTAACATTGTCATCGATCTGGCCACTTTGTTCATGCATCGGTGAAGCTAAACTGTATAATTATTAGTTAAGTAAATACTTTACAAACTTCTCGATTCTAACACTTGCATACATTAAAAAAATACCAGAAAGTAAATGATATAATTTCAGTATTGACAAATGTTTACCTAACACTTTTGATTCTGCGTTTATTCGTGGAACTACTTTCCCTCCGTTGTTGCCAACTTCAGTGGGCGCATACCAGTCAGGTGCACATTAAGATACAGTAAGTGCATCTAGGGGCAGTGAAATTTTTCATAGGTTGATTTCAGAAAGGCTCGGAAAACCGTGAACAGCCTATATGCAGGAGCATCCTGAACTCCGAACTACAAACTTTGTGAGATGATTTGAGTAGAACGAGTGCAGGCATCCCAGATACAAATCCAATATGGCGGCGGGGGTAAAATTACTTGAAATTATCAAACTCAGGTCTATTGTGAGCTGACAGTCCTAGGGAGAGGATGTGTAATTAGTCTCATTAAACAATCCCTAATTGCGCAATTAAACAATTACTAATTACCTTGTACGGGAATCGAACCCAGTATCAATCCAATATATATAAAAAATTAAGTGCCCTGTCCGGGAATCGAACCCGCTACCGGAAGTGCATGCGCACCAGAAGTGCTTGTGAACCGGAAGTGCATCGCCTCCATATTGGAGTTGTATTTCGGATGCCTGCTCTCATTCTACTGATTTGCTATGGATAATGGGGTAGAAACATAATACTACCTACGAGCTAGCGTAATAGAGGAACACACACCACAGAAACTTTAAAATTGGGATTTAAAATTAACTTACTTGCTTAATGCCAAAAACTACACGAGGTGAAACTAGAAATTCTGTAAGTAGTGTTAGCCTGTTTTGGTAATAGAGACTATTCACGGTTAATTCCGTATTCTCTGAGGCCATGATATAGTTACACTTTCAGGTTATTCCTCCTCTTTATGCAAACAATAGTTAACTTAGTCCAGAAAGTTACAACAAAGGGACAGCGTACCGCATTCATGCGCACTCAACTTAAAAATTTTGCGTGTAAACTATCTCTTACTAGGCATTACCAACACATATATTTTCTCTCCGTCTTATTCACAACAATTATAAATTAAATATTGTATTTCTTAGATTAAAATAGAAATACACACTGAGAGAAATGTTTGTTCCAGCCAGCAAAATAATTTTTGTATAGGGCCAAACATACATTTCATTCCCTAACAAAATATTTGGTTGAGTAAACGAAACTTGAAAAGCAGCGAAATTAATTTCGTTGATCTAACGAAATACATCTTTGAATAAACAAAAACTAGGTTTTGGCCCAAAATAAATTAGACTGTCAAGAAAATATTTTGTTGAATCAACTGTATATAAATTACTTTGGCCACTCGTGTAATTGCCTTCGTTCGATAAAATATCTAAAATGATAGTTTGCATTTTTTTGCAATGAGTGTAGTAACAGTGTTTGTTAGCGCATTTATGGAATGAATATTCTAATATAACAAATCCAACAGGAAACTAAAAATTAATTGCGTAAAACTTGAATTATTTATTTGCACACGTTGTCCAGTATTTGACATGTATCGATTTAAAAACACACAAAAAAAAAAAAGTAGTAATTTCAGCTGAGATTACTAAGGCGAAACGTTCGGAGTCAATCTTTCAATTTTTTTTTAACTCAACCAAAACTTTTTTATGTTCTTAGAGGCAAACAAATATTAGTTTGGGGCAGCCGAATAAGAACGACGCAATTATTTGTTTACAACGAAATATAACCCCCATACAAACAATAAATTTCGTTGCACCAGGACTCAACAAAACCTTATTCTCAGTGCGAATTTACCAAAATATAATGTTTATCTGGCTGGTGATATAATCGACAGGCGTCAAATGTTCGCAGATGGTACATATTAAATCAAATTGGCAATATTCAGTTTTCCCCATTTTCAAGGGTATGCATCGCCCTTGTTTTTACTGCCTCATTTACCATAACAAATGTGTGAGTGAAGATATTTGGGCGGCCCCATAATATCGATATCTCGACTGCCCCTTTTCCATAAAAAATGATCTTACAAAGTTCATACCTGTAATTCGATAACCTGTACGTATAATGTGAAACCCCTAAGAGTGGGCACGATTAGGATATAAACATTTCCCTGCATTTTACCATTTCTATTGACAAGATATTTGCGCTTAGGTAGGTATCTCGTAAGGGGCGTTACACGCCAGTATGAAAGCAATATTTGAACTTTGTAACAATTATTGCTTGAGGGGTTGACAAAGTCCACGCCAAATAGTGACAACAGGATTCGATTGGAATGCGCATTGGAAAGTCATGTCTTAAAATACGCCAAAACAGTATGCCGGGGTCGAATCAACAGCCAGATGCGCGACGAGATAATTGCAGTTAAAGAGTGTTTATTAACTGAAAACATAATGGAATTAGTTTTGGAAACAGAAACATATTTGTCCTTGTCGATGCCAGGAGAAAAATTAATTGTAAAATGTTGTTTCGAAGAATGTTGCGGTTAATATTTGTGTTATGGCAATATCCCCATACAGTTGCTTTCAAAAAAAATCTCTTTTGATGTATTAATATGGAAATATGACGTCAGAAATAACTACACAAATTTCACTTAAAAGTGTTTTTTTGTCATTGTTTTGTGTAATAAATGCTAAAAACTTGGTTAGTGTTAATGTTACGTTCTCAAATAATTAAAATATTTTTATACATTTGGAATAGCTATTTTGAGCAAAGTATTTTCCTTATATAAATGATGTTTGCTACTAAAATCACTGTTTTTGACTTACTATTCTTCCAGTAAGAAGAAAATGACGCTACTGCACAGTATACTGAGAAAATGATAAGTCCAAGATATGCTTAAGAAAAAATGAAAAACATGCTGAAATAAAATCTTCAAAGTGGAATATGTTACATTCCTTGAAACCTGACATTACATTAAGTCAGACTTCGCCCCTCAAGAGCTGTGTAGGATTATTGAGGACCAGGATAAAATTTTTAACGTTTAGCTTTCTACATCTTCTAAAGATATAATCAGTTCTTATTCCTCACATCTACAGACATTCGCCCTATCTATCGCGCAGGGATTCATTCAATACCTGAGCGAGGGACACCTTTCCAACGTTAACTGACCCTCTGATGGTGCATAGCTTGCGTGAATGACCCCACAACTAAAAACTGATACATTTAACCAGAGCTGTGACTCCGGGTTAAAACGGTAGTTGACTAGACACAAACCCTAACGCACTTAGGGTAGTATCACACAGTCGCTTCTGCGATGGGGATGCGAGCCACTGTCGGCACACATCTCGTTTAGGCAGGAAAACGGGATTCCTATACGTGTTGGGTTCAGTTACGGCGCTCTTAAAGTAATACTCGAGAGGCCTCGACCTGCCCTAAACGACCCGCATTCCGTTCAACCTATCTTCGTACATGTAAAAATGGGGCGGGCATCCTCATCGGCTCTCAATACTAAATACCTCGTCGGAAAGAGCCGCCCCAAGTCTCTCTACTCCACACCTCACTTTCGCCTTCACTCCGGCGCTCAAGATCTCACTGTACGGCCGTCCAAAACCTCTCAGTTGGGTTTTACACAAATTGAGGCGACACGACCTTTCTGCGAGTGTGAAAGGATGCCAGCCATTAAGACGCCCGTCTACCTAGAGTTTTTTTTCCTCGTTTGAAGCCGAGAGACGAGGGAGCGTTAAAGGCGATACTGCTACGCGCTTCAAGTCCCCCATCGCCTCTAAGCGCAAGGCTTTGAACTGGCGTGCGGTGTTCTCGTCGTGCTGCGTGTACCTATGGGACTTTCAGCGGCGACCCTATTATTTTATTGGTGGAAAGTGTGTAGGAAGATTCAATGCATGCCCCTTGACAATTTTTGTATGTATCTAACACGTACATTTTGAGATACAGCGCTTTGAAAAAGCCGTTTTTAGCCATTTGGGCGTGCTCTGAAATGGTGTTACTAATTAACGTGAGGTCTTGAAAACACTCAACAGCCGTCGTCTGAAACGTGTGTTCTTGTTGTAGGTCAGTACACTGGACGCACGTTTAACAGTTTCGTAGAAAAATGTGTATCTCGAACACACTGCAACGCACTTCAAGCGCCAGGTAGACGGGCGCCTTAAGAGTCCTATGTACTGAAACGTTTTCTGTGAAATCGTTGTTTGCGCGTAAACGCGTATGTCGGTAAATAAAAGTTCTGGAAATATAAATTTTTGTCAGAAAAGACAAAAAAATATATATATATTCATGGAGCTATTTATTTTACTTTTGTCATATTAAGCGTATTCTTGGAGCAAAACAATCGTGAAAATGGTCAAATATCGCATTTTTAAAACTTACCTATGCAGTTTCCTTAAGTGAAAAGAGAAAAGTACACAGCTACGGGAGAAGTTTATCTGTGGTCTTTCATCGTGTGTAGTGAAATCCCTATGTCATAGATATACTTTGCACAGCACAGCGTCACGACGGAAACGCTGCATGCCTTGCGCGTAGGAGCGACGAGTCACTAGGCGTGCGTGTAAGTGTCGCCCGTATCGCTCCCTCGCTTCTTGACCTTGGACGCGCAGCTACATCGTTCCCTTAGGCGAGATGTTTGACGAGCATGGAATTATTAGAATATTATCAGAGAGTTCATATTCGTTAATAAGTTTAACAGAATTGTTAAGGGAGTCTGCACCAAGATTATTTAAATGAGGCTGAACCTTCGAGAATAAATAGCTCTTTGGTGTCCCCAACAGCTGCTGATAGAACATATAATGGTGTGTCCGAAAGAACCCTCGATTGGAGTAGTGATTCCGATTATATGCTGTTCACGGTAAAATGAGCACTTTTGAAAGACCTGCATAAGATCTACTTGTATGCACGTTGTGTATTCTTCTGCCTTATGTAAAATTAACATTGCCATGGGCTTCATCGCCTTACCCAGCCTAACGTTGCGAAAGGAGTGAGTGACTCGAGAGAGCTTTATCGAGCGAGGTGGCACACGGTGATCCTTCGAACTCGTATTCAGGAGGACCTGGGGTCGATTCCCGCTCCGGCCATCCTCATTCCTCTTCTACCTTGGTTTCCCGAAATCCACTCCAGGCGAACGGATGCTGGGGCGTTTCCTTACCACAAGCCACGAGCCGATACACTTTCCATTCCCGTTTTCTCTGAGCAACTTGCTCCATCTCTGATGACCTCGCTGTCGACTACACCTTAGGCTCTACCTACAAAAAGGCTGTTCACGATACAATGAGAATTTTTGAATTCAACCTTACAGAAAAAGTCACCGTCCCTACTTGCATATATTTTAACGGGCGCACTGCGTGATATGCGGCCAGTAAAGTTGGTAACAATGGAGGGAAAGTTGTGCCCTATTTTATCTTCGAATAAAAGGTGTTAGGTAACCATGTATAGTGACTTAAAAATTATTTCTTCAGCTCCCTGTCTCTTCTGATGCATCGAAGTGTAAAAATGAGCAGATATGTGAAATTGTCCTTTTTAAATAATTTCACAGTTTCACTCTTGACCCGCTCATGGATAAATTGATGAGGACCATGGAAACGTTAATTTTACATAAGGTGGAAGAATACACGACGTGCATACAAGTAAATACTATGCAGGGCTTTCAAAAGTACTGGTTTTACCGTGAACAGCCTATACGAAAATTTGACTTGTCTAACAAAACGCGTACACTCGTAGCGAAAAACTAAAATTTTCCCTGAGACTATCAAGACGGGACGACCGTTTCCCAAGTTTATGACGGAAGCAGCACATTTCCTTCCGCCTGAACCATGTATTGTCAAAAAATATACTTCGTGAGTTACAGTTTTCCTTAGTTTTTCTTAAGTAAATACTTTCCAGACTGTTTATTTCATAAATCATTTTTACGAGGAACTCAAGTTTTAAAATAAATGCTGCTAATTATATTTACAGTAAATATTTAATTACGTATTTTCCGTGCTAAATGTTTTCTTTGAAACGTAGGTCATCAGAGTGATGAATTTACTATACTCTTTATTTCCTATCTGTTCATTTGTCATAGTGGAAACACATTTAAAATATTTTATATTTACATTTTCTTTAATTTATTGCAGTGCCTGTATTAAATACAGGCACTGCAATATATAATATTATACTTTCTTCGCCCGATTAGTTGAAAAGCGTTATTATTTTATACGATGTAGGAGAATCAGTAATTTTTTTTCAAAATATTTTAGCTATTTTATTTGTTTGTGGTTGCCACTTCCATAAGTTGCGAACAGAAATATTTCGAAAGTATAAAACTGGAGGCTTTTGGCAATGATTCAAACTGTCGGCATCAATTAACTACCAACCTATTACATCTACAAGTAGTAAAAAAAAACTTTTTCATTTGAAAAGTTTGAATTTTGAAGGAAAATTAATTTAAAATATTTGCTGCTGAATAGGTCCACTGCAATTGCTTATGGCCGTTGAAAAGTGAAGCGATTGGTGCAACGAAATCCAGTAAAGAACCTGGAAAATTAATTTTTAAGGATTATAACTCTGTAGATAAAGCTGTACAGTATAATAACTTATATTTGTTTAGTAGTAGGGTAAAGAGAGTTCTGGCGCAGAAGGCAGGAGCAGCCTGGATGGCTCTGGCCGTCATCTTAGATTCCAGTGTAAGGGGATCCGGGAATGGCGCGGGCCATTTTTTTCTCTCAAAATCACTTCAGAAATGAATTATTTAACCAAAAATTCACTTTGTTCTCAAAAATTTCCCGTTTATTCCAGCTGCAAAATACATATCCCCTGAAAATTTCTTTTCGCAGTCCTCTGTCCACCATCTTGAATTTTCCGTCTTTCTCTTATAATCGCCTGTTTTACCACAAAAAATCATTTAAGAAATTAGTTATTTTACCCAAAATTCACATACTTTCCATATTTTGTCCAGAAAATCCAATTTTTTCATTTAAATATATCTTCCCTCCGCAGCTTGGATTCTTAGGAAACTCCTGAAGGACTCCAATGAGCAGAACATAGAAGGGTGATCATTTACCGTTGTTCTGCTTGTCATCTAGGTCCTAAATGCAAATGACATTTAAAATCTCAGAAAAATAAAAATGTTAATAGCAATATTGTAAACTGTAATTGTGAGAGGTAAACAAATCAAAATTCGCTTTGTCTAGAAAGCAATTATAGAATGGAAACTAAATATTTATCAATATCACAGATAGAAAAATTTGTAAAATACACACACATTTAGATATCGCACCAACAGGCGCATTTCAAGAAAACACCGGTCTTTACGATATCACATCCTACTCTAATTACAAAAATGTATAATTAAACAAAAAAAACCGTTAAACCAAATATGAAGTCTGTTAACAATTTCAAAAATATTTTAAGAACCTCTCGTAAATTAAATAGCACCCCGAACTAGACATATGCTAAAATTGTTACTTTGTTTTTGCAATCACATTTTTCCATTAGTAAAAGTACCTTTTCAAACATTTAAAAACAATCCCTTGACATACTTACTTCATATAATTAATTTATGCTTTCATTACCTCAACACTACATATAATTAATTTACGCTTTCATTACCTCAACACTACATATAATTAATTTACGCTTTCATTACCTCAACACTACATAGTTAATCTCAAAAAATTCCAAGTCTAAAATATACTTATCTCATGATGTGTACTCCAAAAGAGTCTGAGAACCAAGAACATCTAACCCTTAGCAGCAAGCCAATTCAGTTCAGCACAATTTCCACACACATCATCACTACTACATTTCCACACACATAATCACCACTACATAAATCTGAATTTGCATAAGGTCATTGCATTGTTGAATGCTGTACATTTTAACTTAACCAATAAAGAAACTTATTTTAAAATAGTTATCTTTCAGAGCAATATGCCAACAGTTTTATTTGCATCGGGAACATTCTCTCTTCAATTGGATATCTTGGCAACACCGTTGACGTCACTATGGAGTAACCAATAGCGCTGAAGCACATTAGTCCATCGTCTGACCGCCCTGGAACACTGGATATCTCAGCAGTCTGAGTTAAAACTGAGCTGGAGCTGTCACTGTGCTGGCAGACTCGTAGCCGCGCCAAGACACAGTTGACGCTGGATGCTGACTTGATGGGTAGTTTCATCGGAGCTGTAGTCGCTTACGTCGTGGTCTTCCAAGGTTGTCGCGAGCGATTCACCAAAGGTACGGAAAATGTCCATCATTTGTAGGTGAATCAATGGAGAGCAGGCGTAATTATGAGGTGAAAATTTACGTGATGTGTTTTAGTGAGCTCTTGACCATGAGACGAAAAACGTATCGTCAGGTGTAATTGAAAAAAAGGGTATGTGTGGGCGGATGAAAATACATGAGCATAAGTGATTTACAGAATTCAGTGCGCATTTCGCGTTAACCTTTGTGCTATGAAAATTTGTGATAATTTTATAGGGCAGAATCTACTGGCGAATAGACTAAACGAATGCTATACCACGTATTGATGAAGTATATTTTACCTACAGTACTAGGTGACGAGCCACTGTGGTAATGTGGTCGCAACACGACAGAGCTGTAGCTCAATTTGACAGTTATATGTTGACCAGCTGCATGACTTATTCAAATCTGTGTATTGGCAGAGGACGGCCTGTTTGGTGACGGGAACAGCCAACAGGTCTACACGCCTCAATTTTTTTGTTTGGTGCACTATGAATAATGATGTGCACTGCGCGAGATTCCAGTAATATTTTAGGAAAATCTTACTCTACTAATTCACTCCATGGCTGAAATACACTCATTTGCAAGAAAACAATCACCCTGAAGATGCCAAAGCAAAGACACCTAAGTGGGTACAGGCACAGGACAATGTAGCGTGTATTAAGAAAACATCCAAATATTGTACCACGCCAAGCGCGTATTGCAGGGGACCAGCACTTGCAGGATACAGTTAGTATGGTGTTGGACCACCAGAAACACAGAGACTTGTGGCGATAGAAACGTCGGGTGCTCTCCTGAGAACGATCATGCGACAACTGGGTGAAGTGAAGATCCGAATCCGCCATAGTTGCCGCTGGCCGAATTCTCAATCCAATCTGGTTCCAAATGTTTTGGATGGATGAGAGGTCTTGGGATCTTGATGGCCTAAGTAGCATGGTCACATCACGAAGGCAGGCCAAAGATAGCCGTGCTATGAGAGGCCGGGCATTGTCTTTCTGGAAAATGGTGTTGTCGAGCAGCGCCACAAAGGGAAGGCTCTTGTTCGGTGAACTTACTAGACTTATCACCGCACCCTCAGAATTCTTTAAATCCCCATTACTGGTGTGCCGGACTCGTAGGAAGTGTCACTCTACGTCATAAAACCTCTCGTTAGGTGTGTCGTTCTATAATGAAGCATAGAACACGGCGCTGGCCAGAACACCTCCCGACTAGAATTCGGTGGTTGTCTGTATCCAGACAGTGCCGTGATTCGTCGCTGAACACCACTCGTTGGCAATGCGCAGGCAAACTGCAATGCTGCCCATTCCAGGCAGATCACACACGCTTGGCGATTGCTCATGTTGTAATTGTAAAATACGACAGATCACACTCTGCTGGCCACCTGGATGTACTATTGGTGGACACAGGCGTATCCCCAGCTGCTGTGACATGTCTCTGGATGGTTTAGAGCGACGCCCGTGGAATGCTTACAGCCTGTCGCACGATAAAACGTTTCTCCCTGCTGGTGGTCTGCCGGCGTCGACCCGAGCCTTTTCTATGGTTGTGGTGTGTACCCTCCTGTTCGCACTGTATCCAACACCGACTCACAGTGTAGGCAGGACGGTTCAAGTGGAGAGCAATGCGACAAAACATCCAACCTGCTTGTCGGAGGCCGAAGGTGTAGCCTCTCAGTCTCACCCAGTTGGGCAACGACTTGTCCAATGCGCCATCAGGGCGTGTTGCGTGTTTACTGAACTTGACTCTGTGACTCACACTGGTCACACGCTCCTACTGCGACCTTATTCGGTGTTTGTCAGCTATGCAATACAGAGGGACATATATGCCCCCTTGTGGCACATCCGCGCATCAAACTGTACTGTACGCAAATGGGTCAGAGTCCGACTATAAGGACACTGTGTGGTAACCTTCATTGTACTCGCACGATTCGTTCATGGTGATCAATTTTTTTGCAGATGAGTGTACCTACTTAGCCCACCCAGGCGCTTTTGACTGTGTATGCTTGTCTCTGCACCTTCGAAACACGCTTCGTGATGAAGTTGGAGGACGATGAACTTACGTTTCTCCTGTGTTGGAGGAGGTGCCGTACTGACTAAATTCGCAGTTAACCACCCATCTTTGTACGAAGCGCTGTAATATTTGAAGACCCATTGCAGCCAAGCCACGCAAAGACGGACTTGGATTTCCTCTTGTACAGGGGCCACGGTGGCTTAGCAGGCAGACTACTCGCCTCCCACCTTGGAGAATCTATTTCGATTCCCAGCAGGGTCACTCCCGGGTTTTCGCATGTGGGAATCGCTCCGAACGATGCCACTGGTGGGAGAGTTTTCTCGGTGATCTTCCATTCCCCCCACTCTTACATTCTGGAGATACTCCCGTCTTACCTCACTTCACCCACATCGGCTCCCAAGGCCTCGATATTAATTGCCGCTCAAATATCTCCACTCCACTACTTTCTTAAAGTGTTCAATTCGTTGACGTGTACCACATAATACACTTTGTTTGTGTTCTTGTGAAACAACTTGCAGATATTCGTAATAAGTTTTCAAATTCTCTATTTCGAAAGTCTCGCAATTTTTCTTATGTATAGAGTGTTTGCGTTTAGTGATTTGAGGTTGTATATAATAGTCTGAATGATTAACACCTAGAGGTACATCGATGTATGTAACTAAACATGTGGGTATGGAAAACTCAGGTAATCTCCTGTGTAATATTGCCTCCCTCACTTTTGTACCATGCTCCACTATTCTCACTATTTTGTCAGCAGCCGACCTCCCGTGGCGCAGTCGGTTGGTGCGCCGCCGCTCTTTGGTGTGGGAGACTTTGGGTTCAAATCCCGGGCAAGGGATGATAGTTAATTTAAATTAGGTTATAAGTTATTCTGTAAAATGTCTCCTACTAAGCTTTCAAGCATAAAACCGGGGGACGTTAAAAAGTCCTTTACATTGCGTTATTTTGTCAGTACTCTATTGGGCTTTCGCCTACAGTGGTATTTGTTCCGAAGGACTTGGGAACCTTTCTTCAGATAAAAACCAGAAGAGTACGCTTCAATTTCAAGTGCAAAGTACTAAACCCTGAAGTTAAGTAAAACAATTCCCTTTTGAGAAGTAAACATTTAGATAGGGCAGACTTAATTGTCAAGAATTCTAACCTAAATGCAAAATAAATATCCTCATTTTTTTTTAATTTCTTATGTTTTCTAACAATAAAGTGTGTTACAGGTCATCTGTTGGACATCGCTACAAACATTGACGTGTGCTATAATGTAACAAACAATAATTGTTGAAACTCAGCGACGACAACAATGCTGTACCGTATATAACTCTAAGAACTGTAAGATCTTGGAGGTCGTGTGGTCATGTGGTCGAAGGCGTGCTACGAACAACCTTAGGACTGGACTCCCAAGCTGCAGACAACACCACCCAGCTATAGTTAGGCGCGATGACACAAATAGGTCGCTCTAAATGCGGGGATCGCCGGATCAGAACGTTGACATTTTATAACTTTTCATTTAATTGTATTAATTGTTTCAGTGAAATCGTTTCAGAAATTTTCTTTTTTAAGCATAGATTAAATAAATATTTATCTTAAAAATTACAGAGTTCTCGTTAAACAGTTACCGTAATGGGTAAATCTATACAGAAAAATATATTAGACAATTTTATTCAGTTGTCTCATATTTTATTACGGATTGTGTATGAAAATACAATAATATTATCCCATTTCGAAATTATTTCTGAAGAAAATCCTTTCATTCAATAATCAGACAAAATACAACAAACTTCACAGGCATGTTCTAAGAAGTTGCGTTATTACAAAATATAATTCATGTTTATAGAGGAAACAAATTTCTCTTCTATGCTACCGAAAATTGTTAGAGTATTATGTACTTTCATAGGAAATAATTTATTAAAGCGATAATTTTACAATTTATTTAATAATTTTTGTAATACATTTGTGTAGATGTTAGTAATCGTTAATAAATCTAATATAATTATATTAAAAACTCAATTTTTGGTTCCATTAAGTCCTTTGAATTCACTTACATGAAAAAAAAACTCTGTTTAAACAGTAATAATCCGAATAGTATTTCGGTGTATTTTCGAAGTTGTAGGATGAATACGTTAACTCGTTTTAAAGAAATTTCATGAACAAACGTGTCACATACACTTTATTTATACCCCAGGAACCTATGTTTTCGGAAATTTTTGTATACTTCTAAAAATTTTACCAAATATTTTGTTATTCAAATAACCGTTTTGAATAAACTTCTGACCTACTCGCTAGCCGATAACTTAACATTGTTTCTCTGCCAGTGAATAAGTTCTTTTTAATGTTAAAAATATATTTCGTCTTAGTGTTATCTTCTCTCAGCTTGAACTCATTGTCGTACTTAAAGCAGACAACTGACTCCAAAAAAACTCAAAATGACTCCAAAATAACTCAAAAACGACTCAAAATGACTCCAAGATGACTTAAAATAACTCCAGTTCCCACCACCTCACGTGGTTGACTAGCTAAAATCAATTGGCAACTCGGGGATTGGCTGGTTGGTGTCCGCACAATATATTAATGATGCAATGCAATTGGTTGATTGTTTATTCACTTAGATAAAAATTTTGCCCTATGAGAAAGTTATTTAAAAAATATGTTTATTGAAAATTTAATTTGGTCACACAAAAATTCAATAAAAATTTTAATATTGAAAAAAAAAAAAACTGACAAAAGGAAAATTTTAATAAGACACTCAAAATACATTTTTCCTACGCTATTTATTTAGTACACAGTCAATACGATATCAACCGATTTCGGCTGTCTCAAATTCACCTGGTATTTTTTCTACACCTACATAGTTTATGAGTAGGATGGTAGGACTCAGTACCGAATGATCCATGTGACTATTCCTAGGAAGTCTACTTCGGTAGCTTGCTGGGAGTTAAGAGGAGAGGGGGAAACCAAAAATTTACATACAATTGGTTAATACGACTCACCAGCTGCAGAACAAGCATTGTGTTTAGGAAGAGAGCACTGATAATGTCGACGATTCAATAAGTACACTCTGGCTGGAACATAAGGTGTACTGTATATATGTGTGCTGTGTTAACATTCCTTATATTCTACAATTATTATTTTTTTTTAATAATGCTGACTTCAAGATAATTCAACACTATATGCGATATTTTTCAGTGTTGTAACCCTGCCTGCACTATATCATTGTAGTGTTGCCGATCCCAAGCCCGGATAAAATGGGGACGGCAACATGTGACTCATATGTTTCATAACCGATAGGACTTCACTATTGTATGCTCCTTGAAAATACGACTTCGGTGATATATAACACTCAGTTATTACGCCTTTCAATGTTTTAAATTATAATAAATATATTTGAATTGCAAAACATTTTTGTTTTTTTTTTTTTTTTTTTATTTTTGGGATTTTTTATCTAAGGCGTCTGCATGCCGACCCATGATCCCCAGGGTCGCTAATCCTGGCCTCCAGCTCTGGTAAAATTTTTACAAGTTCTGTACGAAGTAGGAATTTCTCTAAAGTTCAATACAAGGTTTAAAATTATTCTAAGTCTCGACACAAGGTGGAGCGAGGGTGACTAAATGAAAATTTATACAAGTCCAACAAAAATGGCGGACGACTAGATTGCATGATAGAGTATGATAAAAACAATACGGAATGGTAGAGCATGAAGTGTAAAATTTCGTAAGGACTGGTTTCCAAGATGACCGTGGGGCGACCGGATTGTGTTAATAATTTTTAAATCATTTAAAAATAATTTTTAATACATTTTTTGGGATTTTAAGGGAGAAAAGGTAAATTTGTAAGGAATAAAAGTGAATTTTGGGTAATATAATTGATTTCTGAAGCGATTTTTTTGAGAGAAAAATTCCAAGATATCATAATCCAAGATGGCGGCCAGAGCCGAAACCAGCTCCTGGTTCCTGCGCATGAATTCCTATTTCCCTACTACTTTGGTTGTTCATTTTTTGGGGGAATAAGATTTGTGTATGCGATTTGTTCTTTATGCTTATTGTCTCTCAAAAATATAGGCTTGAATGCTTAAGTAGGGGGAAATACAAAAATAAGTAAACCAGTATTCCTGCAATGGGTGTCTAAATCATAATGCAAAAAGCATTGGTTGGGACTGATTCAGTACAGCAGTTACGATTAAGATTGGAACTACTGGAAGAATCTCGAAAATAAATGTTTAAAATACAAACAATTTTGGCAATAACAAAATATCGTCACAAAATATGCCTTCAAATATTTTAACATACTTTCTATTTAAAGTAAAATATTTCGCAATTAACTTAAGTACAACTTTATTTTAACAAATATAATATGGCATTTCGCAGTTCTCACATTCCAAGGGATGCCATGCTGAAAATAACGACACCTGAATTTAATTTTTCGCAACCTCTAAAAATGTTTGCTAAAATAATTTGCTGATTGATTTGGCAATATTAAAAAATATATACAAAACATATCATGTTTGGCTTATATTCGCTAAAGGCAATCAAGTAAATAAGGTATTTTTATACAAAGAGGCATTTGCGTCGACAGATAAATTCTCAATATTTTCCTGTGCCCAATATAAATCCAAATGAATGCAGAAACTCACTGATATAAAAAATCTAATTGTTTTAAAAACTGCGATGGATAGTACTCAAAAAGGAATTGAGAAAACAAATATGCGAATATTTATACATGTACCAGAATAAAGATATAGATCTTTTGCGAATATGTGTTATATTTTGTGGAGATAGGCTGTTTTCGCTTACACACGAAGGCTCGATGGAAACTTTGGGTAAAGCCAAGTTGAGTAACGCGTCTTGGGAAGCCTGTGCAAATAAAGCCTAATTACGTTTGCGAGTTAGAACACGTTTGTGTGCGATTAACGCTGGCGGTGTTCAGGACTGAAACTATTGTCTCTCCGTATAAGTCACCGAACACCTTACACAGACGTTTCTAGTACTAGTATATACTTCGTGGTTTCTGTACAAACCAGGAAATGAAACTCGTAAATATACAGGCATGTATTACAAAAATTAACATTTTAGTAACTATGATAAATTTAAATAAAAATTGTTATTTATGTAATAAATTTTATAACGTAAAAATGCATATGCGGACTGCACTAATAAAGGAGGAAGATGATTTTTATCTAATCAGCATTCTACCATTAGGTTAGAAAAATGTTTCATTGATAACAGAATATATTTACATAACGACCTATCGTAAATTACATATATTTATGTCCTGCGTTGAGTTGGTTAAAAAAAAAAAAACTTGTTAACAGGAAGTATCCTAATTTTGTTGTTTACTGACTCAACAAAACTAATAATCAATATATTATCGAGTTTTATATTTCTTATGCTGAAATGTAAAACATCGTTTTAGTTTTCTAAATGTATAACGTTTTTATTTCAAACACCTAAACAAAAAATGTATACCAAATGTTTTAGAAAACATAGATTAGAATTACTGCCAATAAGTTTCCAGTGTAATAAATTATAGCAATACATTGCAGAAATTATAAAATTACAAGTTAACTTTTCGTTTTGAAGTGATGTAAACTTCGTTTCTTTTGTTCCTCATTAGTGTAACCAACGAGCTGAACAGTAAGTTTATTTAATATAATGATGACAATAAAAATAGAATTATAGATAATACACTTTGTTTCCAAGTTATGGATAAAGTTCAATTTGAGAATCGCTGTGCATAAAGAGTAATTTGACACCAGAAAAACGACAAGAATGGGTGAATTTCGAATTGCTGCTTTTAAGCAGGATGACTTGATTATAAAGCCAACAAAGCGAGGGACTCCTTTGGAAGTATTCCTCAGCAAGTTAACCTGCGTTGATCCGCCGTTGATGATGATGTTATGAAGTGTAAATGTGGAAGCACCGACACCAGCCGTCGCTATAGCAGGCGCAAGAAACTAGGCAGTCTGAACAGTACCGTCATTAGACTACGGAGCAATAGCAGAACGTTATACGGAGTAATGAAGTTACGGTAAGTTACCTGACACTCTGATGCATGGATGTGGAACCAACAGAGATGCCTAGCTAACGGTGCTTATCTGAGCGTGCTTTGTTGACTGTGAAACGATCTAGAATAGTTTCTTCTGGTTTCAATTGTGCCCAGCGTTGCCAACTGTAGGCCTACGGGAATTTCCTTCCGCGTAATGGGAATTTTGTCGCTTCAGGCTACAATTGCGGAAAATTAATATCTGTATGGTCGGCAGACCAAAGCACGGAAATTCTTACACTTAGATAAACTGTGATTGGGCGATTCGTAACAAAGATTTCGTGCACTGATTATATCTTAAAAAAGTAGTTTTGTGTTGAGTTAAGTATATATTTAATTTCTGCGCCAATCACAGAGAGTATAAGGTTGATTTGAGTGGCACTATAAGCACATATTTTCAGCATAATTCTTGCCTTATTGAAGTAGTCGAATTATATGAGAATTTGTTACTTTACGGTTCCACGTGCATATTATCAGAAGAGTTTCGTTGTTTGTCCTGAAACTAGTGAAGATAAACAAATTGTAAGTTTTGTATTTCGGTTCGGTATGGATGCTGTATAGAATAGTTTTATAAATTATCCACACGCTCAGCTCTTAATGTGTAATTAAAAAAATACGTAAAAGATGTCTTCGTGAGCATGTAAATTGTTTCGATAAATCAATTATGGTGTAGGTAAAAAATATTAATCAATTTTTTTTTAATTTGTGGAATTATTTACGTGTACGGATATTTTACGATCGGTACGAAAATTTTATATTTTGTATGTGGTAATTTTATTGAAACTTGTTGACAACTTTGGTTAGGCTAAGCGTTTCAACCAATAAATCGATAAACTACAGGCGACCATTATGGGCGTGAAGTGCAACTAAAGTCTGTTCAAGGTCAAGTAACATACTATTATTGAAAGTTCTACTTAGATCTACTTGTATGCACGTTGTATATTCTTACGCGATATGTAAAATTTGAGGTTAAGACATGGAACTACTTTTCTTCCATCGTTACTAATTTTACTGGGCGCATGTAACTCAGTGCGCCCGTTGAAATACATGCGGATAGGAGTAGTATTGGTCCACGGGGACACAAACTTTGCGTGCACCAGGACACAAAATGATTTATAGGATGTTCACGGTAAAGTGAGCACTTCTAAGGCCCTAGAAACTTTTCTTATTTCAGAAATTGTTATCCTTTAATCACATGTTAGAATAAATATTGCCATATAAGTAATAAACACAGTGTGTGTATTCGATCACAATCGGAAGTTAACGTCTAGGGCTAAAATAAAATATATTTATTGACAATTAATTCAAATGAGAAGGCTTTCAAAAGTGCTCACTTCACAGTGATCAGCCTGAAGAAGAGGAAGCCATAGGAAGCAGGGTTTTACAAAGTGTCCGATTAACAATGCATAGCATGTAGCTGCGTGGCCGCGGTTAGTGAGCTGGCGCAGTGGCGTACATACGAGGGTTTGCGAGGGTGCCGGACGATGCCGTTGGTCGGCGGGTTTTCCCGCTTCCCCCGCCCCTTCATTCCGGCGCCCCATCCATACTCACTTCAATCACCCTCATCGGCTCTCGAGACCTCGCTGTTGAAGAGCCGCCCAAATCTCTTCACTCACTCTTCGCCTTGTGGTTTCGGTCGACAGCTCAAATTTGGATTCGGTACACAGTAACTAAAACTCTAGTTTTGCTGTGTGTGTTCCAGCCTTTTTAATGTGTAGTGTTAGTTTTGTCTGCAGTCCAAGTTTCATTTAAAGTTTTTTTTATTTACGTCGTGTTTAAACGTGTTTTTTTTTTTTTTTTTTTTTTTTTTTGCGTTTCAATCGATGAAGTTCTGATTCGTAGTTTTGACTGCCTCCACCAGTATTTCATACTAACGCAAATTTTATTACAGGTTTTAATATGCATTTTTTTTACTAAAGGAGACACTACTGGGCTTTCTAGGCTGTACTGTTTATTCCAATTGCTCCATTTGAAATTTATAATCAACGTAACTCTGTTTTGAATTTTTTTTAATATATTCAATAAATGTACTCATGTATTTTATACACTATTTGACTAACGCCAATTTGCATGAGCAATTTATTTGATATTCATAAGTTTTGTAAATTTCTTATGTTGCATTTTCTAACTTATTGTATGCGATTTTGGATCCTCGAAATTATGGTGTGATCAATTTCATGAATCATAATGGTGCTACCAGTTTTTGTAAACATTTTGATATTAAATATAAAGTTTAACATTGTTTTCTGTTTAATTATTTGTGCTTCGACACATTGTAACAAAATCACTTTGTTCTTATTTGGCTACCCTAAACAAAGATTTGGCCAGTGCTACCAAAGATTTGTCTAACTCCCAGTAGGCTTTTTTGAGCTGTTTCGGCTTATACACAAAAACCTTTGAAGCTCGACCGGGATTCAAACCTAGATCTTCTGCGCTCGAGCGCTACCCACAAGGAAACTCAGTTAAAGTAACTAAAGGCTGTTCGCGGTAAAGTGAGCACTTTTAAAGTACCTTCCAAATTTTTCCTTTCGCCCAATTTCCGTCTTCCAGCTGCTTTTTAATATAACCATTGCAATGTGACCAATAAACACAGTGTATACATTTCACCACTCTCAAAATTTAGTGCCTCAGGCTGCAATAAGATATATTTATTAGTGGTTAATGATTGTTGCGAGGGCCTTAAAAAGTGCTCACTTTACCGTGAACAGCTTATGCGGATGAAATGTGAATGATTTTATATATATATATATATATATATATATATATATATATATATATATATATATATATATATATATATATATATATATATATACACACATTGCAAATACTGTACAGCGTGTGTAAATATATACAGTGAGAATACTGGACAGCGTGCGTAAATATTTCAAATTTTATAGCTTTCTTTTCTAGTTATCTCTTCAACTTGTTTTATTTGGATGTCTGTACCATTATTATAAATCAATCTATGCACTATCCAACAAGGACACGGTTCTAATCGTCACAAATATGCAAACAAAAAAATCTCGATTTGTTCTTTCGGACGAAAGGAATCAAATTAGTGACCAAACAAATATATGCAGTTGATTGAACAAAATGCTGAGTTGAGAATCTAACTTTATTTGACACACACACTCTAAATCTGAATGTCAAAATTTCACTGTTTCAATCAGTCAACAGTACATGACTGATTCTACAGTAAGTGAATTTAACTCATTAATCGTTCGAAAAATGTCAGATTTCCTTCACTTATTGATCCAGTGACAATTTCCACTGACTCGTCAGTCATTTTTTTCATTTTTTTTTTTCAGTGGTTTGTGTTTTGACTAATGGATCAGTTAAACAGCGTTTAAAAATGGCCGTTAAACAACGTGTATCAAGTGACACAACAACGAATAAACTAATAAAACAAATACAAAATACTTTCTAAAATGTGTTTCTTCTTTCAAAACGCCATTTTACGAAGTAATGAGAACATTCAGCCTTTCATTTCGTTTTTACGTCTTCCATTTCGTTTTCATGTAATCATCACAGCGCTCTGTTTGAAGGTTCAAACAGCATATAATGTGCTGAAGAGAGTGCACATGTGCATTTGTTTAGTCCTGTAACAATTAAACCAAAACCGAAAAGTAGGAGCAAGCAATTTAAAGCTTCACGATTTTCTAAAGAATATAAGAAATATATTTTCCTTACAATGTTTATCAAGACGAAGTAGCTCAATAATTCGTGATGAACGTGGAGATGTAAGCGACACGCACATGCTTCATTGCGATTTCTTCACGTTCCCCTCAATTCGACGAAGAGCTGCGGCCTTGTTTATACTTCATGCGATTGGGTTTTTGGTGGACCATTCGACACCGGTGACAGTTAAAGACTTTGTCCAGCTTCTTCGTCAAGATAGGCGGAACATGGCGCGGCGTGGCACATTGCGTCTGTGGTACGGCCATTTTAATTTTAATTTTGACGTTAAGGCCTACAGGAAGTGCGTGCGTATCACTGAGGTTGGATGTACGCCATGCTCTGCCCACCCCTCGGTCCTTACAAGTGTACACTTTAATGTTCCAGTAGTCGTTGATAGGTGGTAGTGTTATAGGTTAGTGTCCCGTGTCGGGGTGTACGCCGTGTACTGCCCCTCACGTTAAATAATTTTGTGTGTATATCTATATTTGTGTATGTGTGTGTGTATGTGTATATATAAAGTGGTTTGCATTCAATAGAGAAATTTAACACAAAAAAGTGGTTAACACGTGCGCCTCACATGCTCTAGGTCCTCGGTTGTGCCATGTAGTGGATTGTGAGCTGCCTGCAAAACTGGGGCAGTTTTCAACACCAGAGGATACTAACCAAAACCATAATATTCCATTATTGTCAGAAAACACTGAAGTTTGGTTCTTCGACTTTGTCAGTAAAACCAGTTCACCAAATGTTCATATCGTTTTGTGTCCCCATGTAAGAATTCTGTAGATATTTTATTGAGCATTTTGTTATTGTTTATATTGTGTGTTTGAATGTTTACTGTATAATAGGTTAAGGGTAAACACCTCTGCATATTGTTTCTGACAGTAAATTTATTATATTTAAAAAAACTGGTGGTACAATGGTAGAGTTCCGACGCCCACAATAAGTATGTAAATTCTGGGCGTGAGTTTGAAACTCCGCCGGACCCAAATTTCTTTTATCATTACATTTTACATGGTGATAATATCCCGGTATGTACAGAAAAGATTATATTATGCAACTGGCCAGAAATTTTCGTCAAAATTAAAAATAGCACCATCGTACTGTAGTGACTTCACGTCATTTCCAATCAAATGAAACTATACTAGTAAGCAAACAATTTATGTAAAACGCGAACAATAATGTTGTAGTATTAAGATGTGCTTGTAATTTGTTATAGGCTTAAGCAAGTTACTAACTGGTAGCAGTTCTACGACAGGGTTCATATTTACCTACTACAAACCACACACTGCGCACCCACTAAGGGTGCCAAATGCTAGTACGCGAACTGCTGACGTGTAATACGAATCTTCCAGGGCGGCTCATATAGCGGCTCGCGTACCAGGCCTTGCAGGAGCTTGTACAAGAACCAAGTACGGCAGCAGGCTTCGCGCCTCAACCACGCATCACGTGCGTCCCGCTCGCACTTTGTTCCACGGGGTTGTGGTCGCCAAGGTCGCCCTCCCTTTCCTTGTAAGACGAGCTCGTCGCGGGTTCCTCTCCGCGTCCTGCCCGCACGCGCGTGACAAGCTGCAGGTCCAGTTTCACGCGACGAGCCTTGCCCTCGCCACACTGAAGCTCTGCTCCGGTTGGCCCCTCAAATTCCCTACACGCAACAGAACTTCGCTTGAATATCTATTGCAATACATTAAGGCCGTTGAGCGCGAAAGCAGTAAATTTATATAATTTCTGTCATAACTTGTTTCACGGCGGATTTTTAAAGAATTTTGGCTCGTCAGGACGTAAATCACAACTTTTAGCACCTTCTTACGTTGTTAGATATTCACTGTCGTCATTATTCTCGGAGCACTGATCGAAGAAATGAAAGGATTTTTGTTTTCTTATCTGCAATCAGTGCTTCGAGAATAATGACGGCAGTAAATATCTAACAACGTGAAAAGGTGATAAAAGTTGTGATTTACGTCTTGACGAGCCAAAAATTCTTGGAAATCCGCTGTGAGACTAGTTATGACAAAAAATATGTAATTATACTGCTTTCATGCACCAATGGCCTTAAATATAGTCCATTTACGGATATAGTCTGTTCACCGTAAAATGAGCACTTTTTAAACCCCTTCTTAACACTTTGTAGACTATGCTCGAGTGTGGCTCGAGAAAAGCTAATTTGAAAATTTCTTTGTTTGTCAGAACAAAACTCGCATATATGCGCAGTCTTTGTTCTGCTAGTGTTTAACATAACCTCACAAGAACACCACAGTGCAGTTTTGATTACATTCAAACTGGCAAAATCTTGTAATTTAAAAATTAAGATGTAAACAAACATGTTGATCACTGTTGATCATGTGACTTTGACAGTTGTGTAGGATCGGGGTAGGTCAATGTTGGGCACATGCGCGTACAACGAATAAGCGGTCTACCTCATATTTAGTCTATGGTTGTACATCCTGCTTCACCTGGGGGTATTCTCTCAACTTAACAACATTCCTCACAAAGACTGAACGTCGAGGGACATTGCCGCGGAAAGCGTTTTGCCTTCGCATTCGAACCCAGCAGCATCGTACAAAGGCGAGGATCACGTCCCAAGCGGGCCGGTTTTAATCAGACGAATCGCTTCTTCCAGACTTCTTCCTCCTCGGAGCAAGACGAAGGAAGACTCGCGCAGGGGGTTTTTTTTTCTTCTTCTTCACTTCCTTCGCGCGGGTGGGCCCTATCTGGGGCGAAGGGAGGAAAAAAAAAAAATGAACTTCGCAGCACTCGTCCGTGGAGTAGATTCCCCTTCGCCGTCTTCATTCCCTGCCCGCAACGCAGCTGTCACTTCCTCTGGGGAAGTGAGGCGCGATCTCCTCTGTCCCGTCCCTTCATCCACCTGAGGGTCGTCGGCGCAGAGGGTACTATATGGGCGTTCTGTCACTTACACACCCTCCGGCTAACTTCGAGGGGATGAGAGAGCACCACTGGAGTAGAACCTGGCCAAAGTTTGGTTCTACTGGGAGTGGGTAGATCATTGCCTTTAGAGCGTCTCACTCTTAGACTGCAGTGTGCGGTGTAATGGACATTCTCTCTCTCTCTCTCTCTCTCTCTCTCTCTCTCTCTCTCTCCAACGCACGATCTCTGTCGTTAACGCTGTCCTCGTTCCCGTGGGCGCTGTTGCCGCAATTTTTTTTTTTGCAACTTCGATAAAGAAAAACTATCTACGTTTCGTGCGCTTCTACCCATCACACAGTGATAGGGTATCTCACAGGCTTCAGTTTCAAAGGAGCCGCTTAGCTTTGCGTCGCAGGATTGGATTCCTTTACGAGTTGGCAGGGAAGGAAACAGGTAAAAAATTATCTTAATCAGGCCGTTTCCTTCACCGCCCATTTGTTTCTCAGCTTACCGATTACGTCAAAAAGCTGAAGTAATCTGGCAACAGTGAGCGCCATAAGCCCTGTACTGCAATCTAAGCGTGAGATGGACTGTAGTATAGGCTATTCACGGTAAAATGAGCCCTTTTGATAGCCCTGATTAAGATCTACTCATACATACGTTGTGTATTATTCCACGTTATGTAAAATTAACATTGCCATGGGCCTAATCACTTTATTCATGCGTCGGGGAAGGGAACTGTAAAATTATTATAGAAGTAAATATTTTACAAATCTGCTCATTTTTACACTCCGGTGCATTAAAAAAAAATCAGAAAGGAAAATAAATAGCTTATGTAGTCATAAATGGATACCGAACACGTTTTGTTCTACGTTACGATATGGGACTATTTTCTCTCCAGTGTTACCAGCTTTACTAGGCACATGTCACTCATTGCGCCCGATAAAAAGTTATGCAGGTACCAGGAGCAGTTACTTTTATCTAAGGTTGATTTCAAAAGTTGTCGCTTTATCGCGAACAGCCTCTACACTGGCGGACAACAAAAATAGCGCACCGCAAAGTTAACCGACGTGACAACCACGAAACGATGTGGATCGCGAGGGTGTGGGCAGGTATGCGCATGTGGCCATGTCGGTGAGTTTGCATTAGACCGCACACCTGGCAGTGACACTGCAGGCGCCAACAAGCAGTAGTAAAAAAAATAATAATTCACCAGATTTGTAAAATATTTTCTCTTCCAATAATTTCACAGTTTCTCATGACCGGCGCATGAATAAAGTGACGAGGCCCATGGCGATGTTAATTTTCCATAAGGCGGAAAATTGCACAATGTGCGTACGAGTAGATCTTAAGCAGATCTTTCGAAAGTGCTCAGGCGCACAGAGTGGGAAAGAATGCGGGGAATACTCCGAAGACGTCTCTTTAAACAACTGACGGTCTCCGAGCGAGGAGTGATAGTCAGGCTGACAACCGCAAGGAGGTTGTATCGCCCTATAAATCGCATTGCGGATCGTTTGGACAGCACTGTCCGGTGCTGCTGGGAGCAGTGGATACGCGAAGGCACCCCCACACGCGGGAGAACTGTCTCGGGATGGACGAGCTCGATTACCAGTCGAGGGGATCGATTGATCGCGCTCCAGGCGCGGATGAATCGCACAAACCATTACCCGGCGTCTTGTCGAAGCGAATATACGATCCAAGCGCCCGCTACGTGTTGTAGCGGGTGTGGACGAAGCCGAGGTAGTTATGACAACAGATCCGACAATTAGTATAGAGCCTTTCTTGTTTAAGGAGCGCAGAGCAGCGGGTTCGAGGCCTTACGTCACCATGCCGGCGACTAACAAGATGGGACTAGCACCAGCGGTTCGAACCGCCGTAAACGTAGAGTCTTCAGCCTACGGTATCACTGCAGGTAAAGCCGTTCCAGTAGGATGCGACGTAAGGACACCTAGCTAGAAACCGCGGCCGTATTCCATTATTGCTAAATAAATAAATAAATAAATGTATATATTATTGTTACTATTATTATTTCAGATCATTCCCCTTGAGGAAAGCGTGTGAACGTGAGCCAGTCACTGCTTCACTTCCTTTTTCTCTTATCCTTTCTTCCCAAAACCTCATCATTAATTCACTATGTTTTTTCTTCCTTTCCTCCGTCCGTCTTCTCCCTATCATTTCTTTTTTAGGTTCTTGTTCAATTTTCTTGTTTCTCATAATATTTCTGAGTTTTTCCCCGTCCTTAATTTCTTCTTCTGAGATTTTCAGTAGTTCCAGGTCTTCTTGTGTTTCTTTCATCCAACTGGTCTTTAATTTACTTGCATTAACGATGTTGAAAATTTCCTTCGTGAGTCCGTCTTCACCCATCCTGCGTAAGTGTCCGTAGAACTGCTGGCGTCTTTTCCTTAACCTGTCTGTGATGGTGTGCCTGGGTTTTCGTATAATTCTCTTGTAGGTCGTCTGACCCAAGTTCCGTCTCAGAGGACCGCACCATGGATTTTCCTGGGATCATTTGGTCTTGTTTCTCAATGTCATGAATTTTAGTCATTCTCCTGATTACTGCGGCTTCTGCCTCATGTAAGGCTTCTGGTATTACAACTGTATTGTAATATACATACATATATATATATATATATATATAATGTAGAAGCTTGCTCCCCCGGTGCAATATAAAGTATTGGTCGTAATGTAATATGTTGTACGAATCTTATTGTACCAGATAAATATGGTTTTAAATATACATGACGTAGAAATGACTCATTGTGTTCTACCATCCATCAGAGTACGATTCCCCGAAACAGCTTGTAGGGTAAGGCCATAAGACCAACCGTAACAGTGTGCTGTCATTAATGCCTGGTTTACCTGTATGCCGATCACGCCGAACAGACAGGGCGGAAAACTATATCAGCCAATCAGAAGCCTTCCTTGGTGTCCGCGTGAGTCGCACAGAAATGTTGATCTAACGTCGATATTGTCTGCTAGCGGAAAGAGCGGACATCGCCGATATTTCCCAGAAATCAGCTGGTTCACATATTTCATGCTACTAATTGCTTGGATAATCGAGGTGTGTTGATGTAAATGTATAGAATAGTTCAATGTAGCACTTATAATGAAATACGTGAATATAAACGTTAATTTTACTCAAATTTTGTATTAAATAAACCGAAAGATAGAATAGATTGCAGTGTAAAATATTTTTTAGTATAATCTCTCTAAAATCATTTAGTGAATAAATCGCACTATACTGGAATTAATAAACTAGAGTAGAAAGACGACAGCATCTAGTTAGTTGTTTTAGAATCGTGGCGTTAAAGTTCACGAACTCAACAGCAAAATGGCTACGTAGGAACTCTGCTTATGCAAGAGAACAACCATCGCTTCTGCCTGCTCTGTCTGTTTGGCAGGATAAGCGTACATGTGAAACAGGCATAACTCTGTTACATCGGCGACTCCATTTGTAGTGGCATAGTCCGTTCATGGCTACTTAACACTTCTGTAAAGCCCTGCTGAAGTTCTGCTTCTAGGATGTTCCTCCGTCTCGTGCAAACAGAGCTTAACCGAGTCTATAAAATTACCCTGAGGGGACAACGCACTGCGTTCGTGCGCACACAGTGTAACAATATTTTGCATAGGAACTATTTATTACTAGGCATGACCAACATATCAAATTATTATTCGTATTAATTATAAATCAAACATTATTATTTATATATGAAATATATTATAATTTCATTTGAACTAAAGTTAGGTACTTTAATGCAAACGCAATTATAAAACGGTTGAGATATACATGTTTAGGAAACTACATGGCCAGAGGAATGTAGAACGCCATGTATAGACAGGCGATATGTGGTGTCAAGTTATGAGTGCCACTTCGTTATGGGGGGGGGGGGGGGCTGATGATAATCGCTACTCTTAAAGGGGATCATTGCCTGTCATTTTGTATTCTTCAATTTCATTGCCATAAGTTTGATATCAAAGGGTTTAACGTAACTATTTTTTTCGCACACCAGAGCACGAATGATACCTTCTTATGGTTTGTAAAAATATCACAGCCTCGTTACACATGTGAATTTTTTATTAGTGACGGTCTGGAAGAAACAATATATGATTTCTCGCAGGGGATAACGAAAACGATACTACCGACTATACAGAATTAAAACCGAATGTAAAATAAAGTTCACATCACTTCCATATGCCAATGAATATACCGGGTGAGTAGCCCGCGCCTATTTTTCCTCTACGCAACCCGCACACAAAAACTACACACATAACAACACATCAGTCGTAGCAGAAGACGAAGAAAGCGTTGATTCACTGTCGCCTGTGCTTTAAGTGATGAACGGATGATATTTATCAGCAATGTGCTGAGAAGCGGTAACATTTTCGAGAGAATGCACATCCGTTTATTGTGTTGAAACAGATGATTGCGATGTGTCGGCATGTGACGATTGCTCCCTTAGCAACACGCGTCCGCCTCGCTTCGAGCCATTGTGCTCCTTCGTGTGACGTAAAAATACGCTCACCGCTTACTGTAGGGACGAAAAGGAACCGACGCGTAAGCACTGTCTTGTAGCGATCCTCTATTTTCGCGTAGCTGATTGGCGCAGGCTGACAACGGCGTCGACTGTTCAGCTGACAGACGAGGCGCCGTAACGGGCACGTACTCGTCAAGAGATACATTTTACACCGGAGGAGACGTGTTGCTGGATTGTGGGTTGCATAGATACGGAAAATTAGGCGCGAACGCTTCACCTCCTATATTCAATACTTTACTCGAGCACTTTTGAAAGCCCTCTTCATGACCTACTTTGTATTCTCATTTCGTACACTGTTTAAAAATTCCCATAGCCTATAATGCATTGAACGGACATTTTTATGGAAACGTTAAGTTAATGTATCAAAACTCGATACGTAGACACAAAAAAATGGAGTTGACAGTCGTAAAACACAATATACGGAACTTCCCGTATTCCCTACAGCTTCGTGATTCGGGAACGAACGAGGACATATCCACACGAGGCTTTCCTCGCCACTGTGAAAAAAAAAAAAATTTATTCGTACGGCATTTATGATAGTCACTCCAGTCATACCTATAATTTACACCCTCATAGTTACCAACACGCGCATGTTACATGTAGAAACTCCTTAAACACCCAAACATGACTACAAACTGGAAAATTCTCGTTTGTGTATGACAAACATCATGGACACCGAATTTTTTTAATACGTGTTCAAATCTCGCGATAGAGTGAAGTATTAATTAAAAAAAATAATGTTGTACATAATAATACCCGCATAACAAGTAATCGAAAACTTTATCGTAATACGGTTTTTTAACCGCAGTACAGGGAAACTTTACTAGAAAATGTACGGCGAGATTTCGTGAATTTACGAAAACAGATCTACGTGAAAAGTCTATTATCGAAAAATCAACGTGTCCGTTATTTAGCGGAAAGTTATAGAACATATTACAATTTTTTTTTTCCCCGTAAAATGACGGATTTTTTTTTCCTAACAGTACACTCTTCCGTCATATGTAAAATGAACGTTCCCTTCTCATGGAATTTGTGAGTTTGTTCAAGCATCATCTAAATAAAACTGTGGTTTTGTAAGGAATGTGCATGTTTTACTAACATGCGTGTTCATGCTCAAATAAAAATTAATTAATTCAGTAGCCATCAACTTGAACATAACACTTGAAATACAAAGGTGAATAATTAAAAAACTAGTTTAATTTATTCACTGTCAAAATAAATATAGTCGATTCACGGTTTCTTTACTTTTTTTTTAACCAAAAATTTAATATATCATACGATGTATGATGTGTTGGGATATTTTCTAAGTATGTTACGAATTACATGCGTGCTATATTTCTGTTAACGCAAAAGTGCATTATTTGTGATAAAATTTAACTTTTAAATATACCTTATATATTGTTTACAGACAATAATGTTTCATTTAATAATTAACATAAATACAATCAGTGAGAAAACAGGTGCATTGATGATGGCTAGTACGAAATAATTCTTATGCAGAAATTATTACACTGAATGTGCACGAATTCGATGCGTCTTACTTTCGGTGCAATTTTCTAAACTTAGTTAAGCTTTGTTTACTCAAGGCGGAGGAATATCCTGGAAGTAGAACTTTAGCTGGGGTTCCAAAAATGTTGGATACAGCCACGAATGTGCGCTGATTTTACAGCGCGAGGACAGCGCCCTTAGTTTGCCCAGTCGCCGCTTCTACGTTTGCCCGCTCTTGGTATCCCTCTCCTTGTTCCTACTTCTATGACCCCTGCGTTACTCCCCCCCCCCCTTCTTGAGCGTGCGCTATGGCCAGCTTTCCCCTCCCTCCAGGCTAAATTTTTATAAAAAATTCGTTATATTTTATAATTTAAAAAAATTATTAATTTTTTTAATTAAAAAAATAACAAAAATTTTGCCTTGAGAGAGGGGAAGCTGGTCAGTGCGCACGCGCAAGAGGGAGGTAATACAGGGGTAATAGAAGTAGGAACAAGGAGAGGGATACCAAGAGCGGACAAACGGAGAAGCGGCGACTGGGCAAACTAAGGACGCTGTCCTCGCGCTGTAAAATCAGCGCAAATGAACCATAGTAGCATGTGTGTGATGTAGCAGAGTGTTGCCCGCTCGCTTTCATTGACCTGCCCCGCGCGAGCGAGCGGTAGAGAAGGGAAGACTAGTGATATGGTTGTAGGAGGTGAGTCACTAATACATGTTTCAGAGACAGGCGGGAGATGATGCTATCAGGGTTTTAAATTATAAAGCGTGCCGCTTGGCGGTCTCTCTCCTGGCGCCGCCGCGATAAAACTTTTGCTGCTCGCGCATTCATGACCTTCAGCTAATGGAATATTCTGGATTAATGACCGAGATTCTCTCAACGTTACTCGGCGTGCAGGCGAACATTCCAGGCCAAGGCCAGCGACTATAAAAGAGCGTCGGCCCTCCGAGTTGGGGAGTTGATGCGTGTCTGGAGTACGGGTGGTTGTGCGACGTTAAGCGATAGACGACGAGCGAGAAGAGCAACGAGTAGCGCCAGAAGTGACCAACGGGAGGACAATCTGCGACTGCGAGCATCAGTGCAGTGAAGAGTACGACTGGCAGGCTTGGACTATTCGACTGGATGTGTGAGTGAAAGACATTACAAATTATGGCAGCAGACAGAGTAAACACACATTAAGGGCGAATGTGAGTTAATTGAATATAACCAAACAGAGACATTGAGAAAGACTTTACGTTTGAGATAGACATAAAATGCTATGCTCACTGAGGAATAAAACTAGTATAGGCTTTTCACTGTAACGTAAGCACTTTTGAGGTCCTAGTTTCTTTTTACTTTTAGTCACATTTTATCCTTTAACCACCTTCTAAAATAAATATTGCTATATAAGTAATATACACAGTGTGTATATTCCACAGCGCTCGGAAGTTGTCTAAAACTGAAATAAATAACATTTATTGAATATCATTCCAATTTGGATGTCTTTCAAAAGTGCTCACTTTACCGTGAATAGCCTATAATAACGTAGATAGATACATGAATAATGTAAATAATATCTTGCTGTAAATAACAGCTGTGCTAATAAAATAAAATGAGTTCTTTTAATTTTATTAAAACCTCTATCCCTTACGAAGATGGATACGCCCCTCTAGCGTCTTGTAGCAATACATTTAATTATAACCGGTGATCTTCAAAGAATTTATTTCAAATGTGCTCAGTTTACTGTGAACAAACTTTGAATAGTGTTAACTTACACGAAACCTTTCCTTGCCTGTATGTTAAATATATTTAAAAAAAATTGCAAATACTAAAAATTAAACGCAGTGGCACTATTATTAACGCAATGATACTGGAATTAACTTTTTAAAATCTAAATTTCGTAACTTTAAAGTTCATATTTTAATGACTAATCTAACAACAAAATTTGCACGTTGAAGTCATATTAATTTTGTTTCTTAAAAGTCACAATAAAAGTTACAATAATAAAGCAAGTTCATTAAGTGAACTCCAACTTTATAATTAATACCGCTAAATAATACACGCTCTAAAGCTCCATCTGTCTGTTAGTTCAGTATTAATCGTTAAGTTTCAGAAAAAATTGTGTTTCCGTTTTTTTATCATTTTTGCCGGGATTTCCGGTGTGTTCTGAATATCAGTGATGCGTTACAAATGCTTAATATCTTTAAGAGTTTGCTAAAAAAAACAAATATAAATAAATTATCGCTATTTTCTGGTGATAAATTTATTTTAAATTTCAATATTTGCAATATTTATAGTATGGCTCAAATACACTGTGTTATTCTACATGCATAATCATTGGCATTTACTAACTGGGCAATTTAGTATGAACACTATTGTCCACCGACTTGCAAACTAGTGAGCTTATATATATCTACACGTTTGAGCTTTGTCTGGAGGCGAAGAAGATAAGGATTTGAGGGGTAAGCCTTACAGAAACTTAGATTCCTCACTTATATGAAGGAAAACATGATCCTGCTAATTGGGGATTTGTTAGATCAATTTTTTACCATCCAATACCTTGGTTCTGGGGAAAACTGACTCATTGCATTCAATAAATATTATTTTGTTCGTAACGTCATTACCTTCGTGAGTATATTATGTAGAGCTATAATTTGAACCATTATTCAATGAGACTAGTGAATTATATGTATTAATTTTTGAACAAATACTAACATAGATGTGATACGACTGCACTTATTTTTCTCTACTCCAGGAATTAAAGAAACCTACCTAGTGGGCCATGTGCACAGACTCGGCTAGAAGTAAAGGGCCATTACCTCTTCCTGTAGTAGAGATACCAAGCGTCAGTATATTTAGTATGATCAGTCTATTTTAGTTGAAGCCTCATGTGGCTTCATTTAGTTTAGTTTAGGTAGTTACTAAATATGAAGCTGCACGAGCTTTCCTGAACTAAGTTGAGCTCAGCCAATAGGAAAAGGCTGAAACTATGACGTTTGCTTCTTCTCGCTTCTTCTAAGTATGCATAATATTCTTGTACTGTTTTAAAATTGTAATTGATTTGCTTGGTCCAAGAGAAAACGCACGTAACTTAAAATCGTGCCCGTTTACAATAAATATACATGGAATGGTGATGCATGGGATATCGTTAACAAAACTTGATAAAATGATATTATGTGTTGGATTTATGAGTGAAGGCTATAAATAATATTTATCAAACACTCCTCAACTTTTTATATCTTTATCGAGTAACTTAGCTCGTAAACCTATAATAGCTTTGTGAATATTTCTACAGAACTTCAAATGTTAAAAACTTAAACAGAGCAATGTATTATTTAATTTTTTTTCCAACTAAAATTATTGGGCGTCCTTAATCCATTCAGACCCAGTGTACACATTTGTGTATATTACGTACGTGTAGGTAATTTTTGGTCTGTACTGCACACTGCAAAGCTTAATGACCAATGGTCTTACCTGTGGGTAAACGATTAGCAAACCTCTTACTGGTCTATGTCATAATTGGTTCATATAAGTGTAGCCGAACATGTAGCCCACAGCCCATTGGCTGTGACTACGAAACAAGAGTTGTGTTGACTGAAGTACAGCACGCATCATAATTTATTGTTTTCAACACCTGAAACTGGAAATTTAAGTGGGTCTGAAAGGGTTTAACTTATTTATCTTCGAATCTATCGTTATGCAATATAAATAACTACTACTTATCAAATTAGGCAGGTCGATGGACGACTAGATTTCTGCACTTGAAAAATAACGAAAGCTAACAAATGTTGTGGCTGAGCAAATGAAACGAGCCATCTAGGGACGATTTCCCTTCGTTTCTGGTGGTAGCGGAGACAATAATCTTCTCTGCGTAAGACCCATTGTCTTTATAAACTAACGCGCTCTCAGGCAGCGCCACACAAATTGTGGGTTGGATATACTAAGGCGATTAGGTGAGAGCGGGAAACAGTCATATTCACATTTCCCGCCGCAGAGCGAATTTTAAAAACCCCTTTCGAGTCAGCAAGTGCTCCGCGATTGTTTACCAGCCGCGCGGGGGGGGGGGGGGGGGCAACACAAGTCCGCTCCATTTTTTAATGCGAAAGTAATGTCCCTAACCACACTCCTAGATAACTCGCGTATTAAAAAGCGATGAGCGAGTTCCCATCCGTCCTCTTCGGCGACAACCGCAGAAAGTCGCAAACAAAAGAAATCCTCCGGGGTGCGGATGTGTCTGTAAGCCGCATTACCTCCTGCAGAGTTGCCAACTTGGTGATTTATCACCAGTTCTGGTAGTCTTAGAAGATTGTCTGATGGCCAAAATTTTATATTTGAGAACGGACATATGCGATTCACCCCTTGGAGAGAGCCGGATTCACCCCTTGGAGAGAGCCGGATTCACCCCTTGGAGAGAGCCGCATTTGTTAATCGAAGTAGTAACATCTATCACTGCGTACTTCACTAGCTGAAGTATAGCAAGAGTGATATAGAAAGCTGAAGTATAGCAAGAGTGATATAGAAAGGGATGGTTTTCGCAGGGGCACAGATCACCAAAAATGCATTATTTTGTATTCGTACGAAATGTCGTCCACCAGCAGACATTAATTGCGCGTGCTATTTCCTCGCTTAAAACACACGCAGATCTCACAATTTTAGCATCACGGCATGTCAAAACCACCACGATAATGATTTTGGAACTTTGAAACAAAATACACCGAAACATTTATAGGAAGTTTAAAAAGGGTGGCCGAAAATGACCGTTCATTTTAAGTAACGCCTAGCGAAATCTGTTTAAACAGCCATGGCCTGAATATTTCTTTTTTGAGCTATTTTTAGAATTCCGAAAACATTCCGTAACGAGAATTAAAGTAGTATGTATTGAAGTAAACTGAATCATCTCATTTCAACAAGTACATAAATTTATTTTTAACATGTGCGTCTCGAAAATACTAAAATTGTGATTGTGGCATAGTATTATGAAAATATTAAATGGCATACATTTTTTTATGCCAGGAGAAATTACGCCGTCAACTGCAGAATGCAGAATTATTGTTATTATAGCGACGGTTGGTAAGTTAAATGAAAACTTACGTATGAAACCATGTCGTTGGAATGGCCAGGACTCTAAACCCTTACCTAGTGGGCTGAAACCTACTTCTTGAACTAAGCGAACAAATGATGACATTGTTGCCACCATCATCCTCCAAAAACTTTGTTTACTGATGCCCGCTCCTCTGACAGGATTCTGACCATGTGCACGTTCCCATATGGTCACACTGATAATTTATTTTGAAGTCACTAACTTATCTTTGGAAAATTTACGACGTGATTTGGATAGAGAGAGAGAGAGAGAGGGCACGAGAATTGCTTGAGGTGCATATTACATTTTTATCTCATGTGATTATCAAGTTATAGGTAGCCGTGTGGGCTGTCTAATGCGGGGAAAAAAGAAATGGTTTAACCTGTCGTAAGCGAAGTTTTGGGTATTCTGTGCCGGAAAATTAATTTAGGGCTATTCACGGTAAAATGAGCACTTTTGAAAGCCCTTCTTGAGATATACTGCTCATTACTTTATTCACGCGTCGGTCGAGTGAAACAATGAAATTATTATAGAAGCAAACATTTAACAAATGTGCTCATTTTTACGTTTCGATGTATTAAAAAAACAAGGAAGTAATCAAAGTTTTCACAACTGGTTACCTAATATATTTTTATCCGACGCTACGTTACGGAGCTACTCCCCATCCATCGTTACCAACTTTACTGGGTGCATGTCTCTCAGGGCTCTCGTTAAAATATATGCAGACAGGGGGCAGTGACGTTTTTTCTAATGTTGATTTCAAAAGTGCTCACTTTGTCGTGAACAGCCTTTGTCAATGTTTACAGAGAGATAGTACTGTGAATTTGTACGCGTGTCTAGCGATTATATCATTGAAAGATTTTTAGATGGGATTTTTTTTTTCAATTTAAGATTGTTTCAATATCTGACAGCGGTAATAAATAATATTTAAAGCTAGGAAAAAAGTATATTTTACATATTTTGTCTAAATGTAATTCGAAATAGACTATGGTTGCAATCTGGTGAATTTTGTATGTCGATATGGAGACTTTCTTTCAGTAAAGTTGGCAACTCCATACGCGGGTGTGGCTGTAGGGTCGTAATACCTCAGATACTAAAAGGGCGGGGGAGCACAAAAGACCCGACGTTCACCACGAGTCTAGGCGCTATCTACAGCGGCCTCCGTCTGCGAGTACATATTGCCCATTTCGCGAGGTTTATGACGCGGTCTGGACAGCATCTGTGTTTAACGGGGGAGGGGGGGGGAGGAGGTGCGTTCGGCACTGCCGCAATAACACAAGTGGGGAAGAGAGAGAGAGAGAGATAGTGGGTTTGGTGGGGTGAAGCAGGTCCCAAAGAGGGAAGCAGAAGTGATTTACATCCGCATAAACCGTCGTCCAGAATGTTCCATTGAACGCGTTCACGTGTGACCTGCGGGGATTTTTTTTTGGAGGCCTGTACATTAAGGTTTGCGGTTTCAAAAAAATGATATCATCAGCCCAACAGGTTTCGCCAACGCAGGTATGTCGGAAAGGAAGGTAGAAAAAAAAAAGGGGATGCGTTAAGTGTGCATTCGCCCCCCTCCCCTCAGTCACCCTAGGAAGCGCCAAAATACTTCACGATGGGATTTCACGAGAAGAGAATGTATTTAAATGTTATTAAAGACTGTTCACAATAAAGTGAGCACACTTGAATTCAACCTTAGAAAAAAGTCACTGCCCCTGCCTCCATATATTTTAACATGTGCACTGAGCGACACACGCCCAGTGAAGTTAGCAATGATGGATGGAAAGTGGTCCCACACCTTAACGTCGAACAAAAATTGTGAGGTAACCATTTGTGATAACTTAAATTATTTTTTTCGCTTTCTGTTATTATTTTTTTTTTATGCATTGAAGTGTAAAATTGATCATATATAGAATATACTTATTTTTCCAATAATTCCACCGTTTCACCTGACCAACGCATGAATACAGGAATAAAGACCACGCCAATGTTACTTTTACAGAAGACGGAAATACATAAAGTGCATACAAGTAGATCTCAGGCGGAGCTTTCTAAAGTGCTCGCCTCGAACTGCCTATAATGTCGTTGGCCAGAATATTTTATTTTATTCGTATCACATACTGTACAATTTGTGAACATTACGTGTAACTGATTTTTTTCTCATGTAATTTATCTAATGGCATGGTTTGTAGCAAAATTAAATGTCAAAGTCAAAATTTGATTATTGCGGTGCATAAAAAAATTAAACGAACTTTTTTGCGAAACATTTACAAGGGAAACTGGACGGTCTTGTCTTAAAATCATTTCAAGGAAAAAAAAAAAAAAAAAAAAAAAAAAAAACTATTTCCAACAATAATTTTTTTTTAAATCACAAAACCGTTTATCTTGTACAATTCTACATATATCGTGAAATAACTCTTGGCATCATCTTTCAGTGTTAATTTTCTCATTTCTGCAGGTAAGTTATATTTCATGATTTGTAAATTCCTAAAACAGAATAATTATGATTTTAACATCCATAGTGATTACGCAGAAACCATGCACACAAAAAAAATCCTTCGCGAGGAAAAATTAATTACAGTGGATGTCTATTATTTGAACAGTATGAGTGAAGAAAATATATAAAGAAATTGGGTGTGGCTGTGTTGGGGACACGACCATTTGTTTTGCGTCAATACGTCTACGTTGATGTTTATTTTACGTTCCCGGCACAGCTTCACTCGATAATATGGGGTTTTATGGGTATCACCGGATTGTTTTTGAGAGGATCTTTCCAACTGAAAATAATTTCTGTATTTCGGCTTGACAGTTTGCCGAATATAGGCCGAAATTTTGTTAAGTTTTCTTAATTTTTTTTACATTAAACGCACACAATTTCACCGTAACCACGCCACACAAATATTTTGATACACGCAATCGATTGACCTTGACGAGAGCTGTCGATTGAAACTTACACGAGCGTCGTAGCTTCTGCTAGCCGAATGTTATACCACGCGGAAGTTGAGAGACGCGGCTAAACGAACTCAAAACTGCAGTCCTCCCCCTCCTCGCCCCCCGCCTTCTTCATTCGATGTCTCACAGTCCTCGTTCCACATCATAACATTTTCTTTGATCCTTTGGAAATCGAGTGGTGTATTTGAATGTTTAACGTAGACGATAGATTCGGAGCTGCATTGCAGAACTTATTATCGGATTTTCTGGATTGCCTCCCACTATGGTTGCAAATTTAAAGACGTATTCACGTCAATAAATTCTTTAATGGCCAATGCCATTAAGGGAACCCTTCCCCTACCCCCCCCCCACCTTTTTTCCCTTTACGGGCACTTGAACTGCGTTGCAAAGTCTTTGAAATGCACGTTTTCCAAAGAAACTATTAAAACTTGTGTCCAACATGCTTGCTACGCACTTCCTAAGGGCGTGGCAAGCCGGACTTATACACAGCCCTTCAAGAACCAATCCTCAAGAGGATAAGAAAAAGATCAAATATATTTAAAGATTTCTGGTTAAAAACACATGACTCCCTTGGCATAACATGTATGATTTATTTGTATAAATGTTTCAAAGTTTACGTAGGACTATGGAAAATGTTCATAATTTATTATTTATATATATTCCCAGTCTTCCAAAAAAAAGTTGACACTGATTAAATATCAGATGGGCTCAGAAATTTATGCAATGGTGCCATTTAAAAATATAAAATACAAATATCCGTTGGAAACTGTGCTAGAATTGCACGTACAAGTGAAGCTTGAAACAATTCCAAGTTAAATCATGTTTATCTCTTGTGTCACTTAACTCAAATCCATGTGAATACTGTACTCCTACTCAAGGTTTCAGACTATCATCATAAAATATTAAAGATAAAAATGCCTGGATGATATGTCGCTTTCATAATAAATGGAAAAAACATGTTCTCAGCTCCTTTTAAAAGCCCAAACAACTATATTTTCATGTTTAGCATTTTCTTGGCAGTTTTCTGAATACTTAAACATTTTTCTTTAATACTGGCTATATGCAAAGTCTAAAATTAGAATATTTCCTGTCTCCTAATGTAAGCATACTCTTTAGTACTGTAGTTGCAATGCCGGCATTGACAATAGAGTCAATATTTTAGTGAAGTCCAACAAATACACAAATGACTCAAATTTTTCCATTTTATTTCACTTTAAGAATATTCAGCTGTCTTTAAAAACATGGATGATAACTTTAATTAGCCGATAGTTCATACAGAAATTTTCTGTCTTGGAATTCGGAAATTCCTAAGTTTTTTCTACCTGAGATGCCGCGAAAGACGTCATCCTGACAATGGCCAGACGGGCCAGAAATATTATTTCTGTTACGACATTATTTTTGTACTTAAATGTGAGCTGAACGTCCAGGAGTGCTGGTCTCTGCCCACACGACCAAACTCCTGGCGTTGTACATATACAAAACTTTTACCCCTCCCAGGGAGGAAGCAACGGGAGTCCGGTCAATCAGAGCCAAGAAACTCTCGGAAAGCTTCTATACAATTCCGGCGCCACAGTTCCGTGCCACGTGGTTAACCATCCGGCCACACGACTGCAGCGCGGTCTGGCGCGGGCGGATCAAACTATCCCCTACACTCAGCGGCCAGTCTACCTCGGGTGCGCGCCGCGGCTGGAAACTATGTCTGGTTGCTGGGCGACACCTTGCTGTCGCACGTACGTAGACCTGCTGGGGCAGGCTTTTCGTCGCAGACCACCACGTGCGTGTACAATTTGAGTAAGTCAAGTCACTAAGGAAATTATTTTAATAATTGTGGATGGACAGCAACACACATATTTTTTTTTTATGTGAAGAGTTCGTTTTATGCTGGCTCTAGGTCCCGCTCTGCACATATTGTCTTCCTCGTCGTGCCGGTGTCTAAGCGGGCAGCTATAACGGGAGTGGAGGGACGTAGTTTTATGAGGCGCGTGCCTCAATCCGGTATTTAAAAAATAACACACTTCACACGATGCCAGCTGAGTTCTTTCAGGACAGCGCGCTCTTGAGATGCACGATTTCAGTTCACTCGAACATCGCTAAATACGGCTTCTTCAAATCGTTGGGTGTCGAAATATTTCCACGTCGGAAACAAAACAAAAAAATATTCTCACGGGCGCTACACTGAACATTGCTTCAGCATTCATACTGCCGAGTGTGAAATTTGGAGGTTGATTTTGTCGCCTTTGTGTGTTGGAATTTCTTCGCCGCGACTAAGGGACCCGGAAACTTACAGCAGGCACGACTTACATTGACGTTGGCCACCCGGAAGTTCAGAAGTCGACTTCCGCCGCGACGGCTATCCATGCACATCGAACGCAAGATATAGTCGATTCACGATATCTTCGGCCTTTTCTGGAGCCCTGCTGAAGTTCTACTTCCAGGATATTCCTCCGCCTCGTGCAAACTAAGCTTACCTAAGTCTGGAAGATTACACCAGAGGGACAACGCACCAGATTCGTGCGCACTCTGTTGTAACAGTTTTTTGTATAAGAACTATTTCTTACTAGGCGCTACCAACACACATGTCTTCTCACTGTTTTTATTCCAATTATTTATAAATGAAGCATTATAGTTTATAGATAAAATATGAATAACATTTCAATTCAACAGGGGGGGGGGAAGGATTTGAAATGTACATAATAGAGATAAAGTATTTTTGATACTATTTTGTACAGGATGAGTCCTTTAAAAGAGGCATCACTGGTCTGTATTTCTTTATTCACTCACTCCGTTGCACACACATGTCCCACGGGGCCTCTTTTAAAGGACTCGTCCTGTATAACCATTGGGGGGAAAAGCATTTTGTACTCAGAAATTTTTGATAATATAAAAGGAAAACATAGAAAAGTGGATAATCCTTACTGAAGTACACTCGATCTTTTTAAGACAAAATTGCCGTTGGGGGGGGGGGGGGGAGAGGGAGGTGGCTCTCAGGTGTTTTCTGTTTTAACATCTACTATATTAAGGAAGTACTGAGACCAAGAGCTCGTCCTGTGTGTGTTTGCACGCACAGTCACGCCACAAAACGTGCAGTTTTATTTGGCGCGACAGGTTGATTCGCAATTAGACCGAACAAACTTCGGGATGTGATTCTTCTTGAAAAAGTAAAGGAAAACATATGTGAAACTTTATACATAAAAACCGAATATTACGGGAGGTATGAGCCCTTATATATAAATATAAAAGAGAGAATTTTAAAACGTAAAACGAAGTAATATACAATGACAACTCTCGGAGCAATATTGTATGTTATCGGGACCTCCAACGTAAGAGCCGATATTTTGCACAAAAACGGCTTAAAATCTCGTTTCCTTAAGGGCTCATACCTCCCTTAATATTCGGTTTAGGTATGAAGTGCCACATATCATTTTCCTTTTACTTTTTCATGACCAATCACATGCCGAAGTTTGTCGGTCTAATTGAGGATCATCCTGTATATTGCAAAACGTGTGTGGCCGCGGCTACCGGCCGGTGTCTGGCAAGTCCGAGAGCTGTGTGACGTGTGGAAGCGGGGACAGGCGTCGTTTTGGGGCCGCCGGGGAGTCGTCGACGAGCTTCTGAACAGTGCGGACGCGTGGACGATGATGGCCTGAGTCCGGGACGGGTTTAAGCCTAGGCAGGTCCTTCTGGCATAGCCCAGTGCGCGGTTAGGTTAGCGAATGAGCGAGTTCGAAGAGCGCGCCGCGGAAGACGAGTCAAGTCGGTCGAGGGCGCGCGAGTTTGCGACACACATGCGACGCCACGGTGTAGGTTTTAGTGCGATGTGTGGGCGGTCCGGCCCATTGAGGGGCTCCCTACTAGAGAGTCATCGAGGTCATCAGAGATTGACGTAGTCGAGTATTAAGGTTAGATAAATGTAATACAATCCCCCAACCCCCCTTTTAAGCTAAAGGACCAGTTTTAGTTATGGTGTTAAGTTAATTTTTTTACGCCCCCCCCCCCCTTGGCAACGGCACTCAGGCTAGGTGCTACCCAGATAATTAGTATTTTAGTGTGTAGTTAATTTTTTGGATGGTGATGTAAAGAGAAATTGATGCTTTGATTGGAATTGCTCTTAATATATTTAATCAATGTTTCGGTCCTGAGCAAAATTAGTAATTTATTAATTCTTTTCATCATTTAAAGCCTTACTGAATAGGAATTTTACTTTGAAGTGGGTAGTTAATATAATTTTTTTTTTTTAGGTTCTAGACCTCCTCTCCTAAGTGTAAGTTAATGTTCAAAATTTCGCAGTCATAATTGTTTAGTGACCTCTTGCAACTAAACGCAGGGTTTGAAATAGACGAGACAAGCCTACTAATAAACAGAATAGCCAAGCGAACATGCTCGAATAAACCCCCCCCCCCCCCTACGACCTTTTTTTTTCTCATTTATGTTACGATGTTCCTAGTCTTGACTTGGAGGGTGGTAGGCAGTACAAGGGTAGACTTGGAGGTTGCTCGGCAGAACAGCTGCCGATAAGCTAAATACTACGGCGAAGCGGCCCGCATTCTTAAAAAAAAAAAAAAACCAATAAAATATGGGATCGCCGCTTAAAGTCGTATGACCAGAACACTGTACGGCAGTTCTCGGTCAAATTTTCCCCTTAAACTATATTTGACAGTAAAATTTGAAGACAAAATACAGCCTTCGAATAATCTTGAGTGTGTTTGTAAATGTGCCACACTGTCAAATTTTTTCACTGGGAAAACATAATTTGAATTAATATTTAAAAATAATTTGGATAGTGGGATTATGTTTTGTTTTTCCTTGTAGTCCATTGCAGGAAGAAATTTAAGGAATGTTGTGTGTTATTTTCGATTCTTTACTAAATTCAGATCTTATTTATCAGAGATGTATCCAGCTCAATTTCATTTAGTTCCTCCGAGTTCGTAATATTATGTGCAATAATCACTTAAAATACCATTCATGGCCAGACAGGTTCTACACAAATGAATCATTTTCATAAACTTTCGTTTCCAGAAATTGTTAGTTATTTTGAAGTTTCTCGAGGTCCATTTTTGTTGTGCACGATTCTGATTGGCTGAGACCGTAAATCATCAAAGAAATTTTAGAACCGGTCCAATCTTCAAATGTTTGATGGAAACTGGAGCCATCCAACTTCCTCAGACAAATATGGCGGCGTTTATGACGTTACGATGACGTCATAACCGCTCAACTTTATTCGACCAAACTTATTGCAAGCAGTTCGACGGAAAAATTTGACACTGTGACAGGAGCGTTAGAGGTGATAGCACACTTGATGCGCATGACAGTGCAGTTCTTATCGCTCCCACACTGCTTGGCCTCAAATGCAGAAAAAAAAACTCCAGGCTGGCAAACCCTATACGCTAACGTTTAACCAGAAGTTACCAATATAACAACTGAGTGTACTTTCCGCTATACGGATGCAAATAATTTTGATGAAGTTCTTGATAGGTTAGATGGTAGGTGAATCTTTATTTCTTGTTGACATCGATATCGTGTAAGATGGGACAAGAAATCAATGCAATACTAGTGACACGATACAAACACACACAATTATCTAATTGGTGACTCGAACCCAGAACACGTCGTACCGTAATACAGCGTGTTACCAACTGCATTACGAAGGTAGAATTCGGAGCATTAACTTATGTTGTGTTCACTCCAAAGTGCTGGTAGGCTGGGTTTATCAACCTCAAATATCTATAGGAACATCATTTTGAAAACGAGTGTGTGATTTACCTAAATATTAATTCTTTGTGGCCCACCATAGCACTAATTATTTGCGGAATTTAGTGTCGATAGTTTGACTGATTATATGATATGGCATAAAAGGTTTATTTTCTCTTTTGGCGCTTTTATATTAGAACGCCTTGAACCAGGTTTTCTATAGGACTACCTGAGGTTTTTATTATATTCTGCCGGAATACAATGTTTGGTCTAATATATGTCAAATTATTTATTTTATACGACAAACCTATCTATAAAATTTATATTGTAGCATTTTGTAAAACAATATCTGACCCATTTAACTCATTTAAGTTTACATAACCTAGTGTAGTACTACTTATGTGAACAGTTTGGTGGGGAATGCTTGGTTCCCGAGATATGGCGTAAATGTTACATTTTATCACCTGACACTATCTTCCAAAAATGTGGCCAAAATAGGGTCTCCATAAGCTTTTTTGTGCTTCTAATGATTACTCTCATTATACAAAGATTATTAAAAAAATACTTAAATTTATTAATAGATATGACTAACTTACCTCAATTATTTATATTGTTAGGTTTTTAAAAGCGTGTGGCTTTAATGTGGATAATTATATTTTATATTAAATGTTCATGTCGGTTTTAGGCGTACTCAGAGTTGAACTCGTATATATTCAGTATCGTCTTTGTATTACAACCAATATCAAATTACATCTTCTTATAATATGATTTACAACTCGTTAAGCTTACTTGGTTACATTGTGTTAGATATTAATGTGTTTCGTCATTAAATTACTTGTGAATGTATAAAAGCCACCCTAGCGGTTTACTATGATCCGACGTCATCTTGTCCACGATGCTGTAGGCTGAAGGACAGACGCATATCAGCGGACGGCACGTCCCCATCTCTGGACTTCTTGCTGGCGCAGTGTCTCGGCGACAAAGACCTCGTTCGCAGGGTTTCCAGCCGTAATATCTGACGCACTCGGTCTGCCTGGAGGGGTTCGTTTAGAAGCGCTCAAGGCTTCGTTCCTCTTCTTCGCGATATGTTTGTGTGCTCCCGCAATCAGGCCAGCCTGCCTGTTGCTGCACGTGACATCAAGGCAGTCGCATCGTCAATAATGCCAGACGTACTTAAAACACGCAAGTTTGCGTGGCCTACCGCAGCACCACTTGCGTGCGAAATTCGGCGAGAATCGATTGATTGGTCCCCGACGTTATAGTACAAAGCACAACTTTCTCATGTGGTGCAACCTTAAATAATAGCGAGCCAAACTGTTGTGTGTTGGCACATTCTATGTGCTACATTTAAGTATTTGTATGACCACGATTTTTCAAATAAGTGTCAGGCCCACATAAAACTTTGCCGTTTACATAGACCATCGAAGTAATATGTGTTTGTCAAATTAGGTGAAGGCTGTTCACGATAAAGTGAGCGCTTTTGAAATGAACCCAAGAAAAAAGTCACTGCCCCTATCTGCATATATTTTAATGGATGCACCGAGTGACATTCGCCCAGCAAAGTTTGTAACGATTCATGGAAAGTAGTTCCATATATTAACGTCGAATAAAGAGTGTAAGGTAACCACTTGTGATAATTTAAATTATTTATTTTGCTTTCTGGTTTCGTTAATGCATCAAAGAGTAAAAAGGCGAAGATTTGTAAGATATGTACTTCCCTAATAATTTCGCAATTTCACTTGATCAACGCATGAATAAAGTGATGAGGCCCATGGCAATGTTAATTTTACATAAGGCGGAAGAATACACAATATGCATAAAAGTAGAATTTAAGCAGAGCTTTCAAAAGTGCTCATTTTGCCGTGAAAAGCCTATAGGACTCGGTTGATAGTTTCCTGAGATGTGACACAGTTTTATGTATTCGTGAAGCATCATCTTACAAAATGATGCCAAAAAAAGTCGCCGTGTAGACACATTTGAATGTTGTAAAATATACTGTCAGCATACAAAGTTAAGTTGGGATTTTGAAATTAGGTGTGTAGCCCACTTGACATGACATAAAAACTGTATTTTAAATGTGGCTTTATCTTACAAAATGGTGGGAAAAAGAGGTTATAGAATGATACAGTTGATACTCTTAATAGATACTTTCAGCATACCAAGTTCGGGCGAAATTGGCCAAACGGTATGGTAGATATAGCAAATGAAACACAAAATAATTTGTATGGCCACCATTTTTTAAATAAGTGGCTTATCCATTAAAATTGAACATTTGAGCATGGATTATATTAGTGTTGCCTATGTGACAAGTTTGGCAGCAATCGGTTAGATAGTTCCTGAAATGTAAAATAAAAGCTCTATTTTCGATATTGCACTATCTTCCAAAATGACTGACTAATAACACTATCGCTTTCTAAATTAAATGCATACACCACACATTATCAACGTATCAAATTTGGCTTTCAAATCGGTTAGAATGTTCTTAAAATATAACATCTCTAAATTTGTTTAACTGCTGACATTTTTAAAATAGGTATCCGATCTAACACGAAACATTGAAAGTCGGATGTACTTGCTAAATACTATGTGGGCCGAGTTAGGTGAAATAAGTCTCATGGATTTAAACTTTATTATATAGATACGTACCCTACATACGGACATTGAGGTGATTGATTAAGCCTATTTATCCATCGGAAATTAGGCTATTAAAAACTGAAAGAAAATCATAATGTTAAAAAGTGATAGTTTGACTATAAGCATTTTGTGTTTTAAAATACATGAATGGAAAGCGATTTCCATGTGTAGATATTGACACGATTGGTCTAAAAATGTAATTTTGGAATGTGGTGGTTTTGCAACACAAGACGTACAAAATTCGGTAGAAGGCCTCCCCTCCCCCTTACTTAACCAAAACATGCCTGACGCCTCTGCACCAGAGTCTTCCATTTAGCCACGAACACCGAGAAATTGAAGTTAAGTGGAAACATGTACAGCGCCGTAAGTGAAGAGATTTGGGCGGTTCGTAACAGCGAGGTCTTGAGAACCGCCGAGGGTGATCGAGGTGAGTATGGAGGAGTGGCCGGAATGGAAAGGCGGGGGGAAACGGGAAATCCCGAGAAAACCCGCCGACCAGCGACATCGTACGCCACGATTTCCACTTGTGAAAATCCGGGAGTGGCCCAGCCGGGGATTCAGCCCGGTACGCCTTGGTGAGAGGCGAGCAGGCTAACCGCTAAGCCACCACGGACCCTTGGACGGCCCCGTGTTAAGCACAGAAATACTCCCCGTTACAGAAAGTTAAGAAAATATATATATTTTTTTTTTCGATAACGCTATACTGAGAGAAGAGTACACGAGAAGTATAATAATATTGTACTCACTGGTGAAGTTACAGAAATTTCTCCGCATGCCTTCTGCTGGCGCACATCCCCTATAGATCCCGGGCGTTTATGAAAATGCTCCTTCAACATAGTATTTCGAAGCTGCATCGATTCAAGATGAAACATCAACACATAATGCTGTTGTTTACTTGCGGCAAACACTGAGCAGCTGTGCAGTTTTCGTGTCTAAAACAGTAAAATGGAACACTGAACATCAGTGTTTCAAAACAATGATACGACGTAACTCGATAAAGTGTAAATAACTGTATGCTTTTTTTAAAACACGTTTTCCATACATGTAAAAAAAAAATATAAAAGCTGTAAAAGCACGTTCACGATATTATATCTTGCAATAAATAAACCTTTGAACCAAGGAGAGTTATGTATGATATAAAAATGTCTTCTGTTTTTAATTATCGCTATCCACTACTTCATTCCTCTGGGCTAATTAGCTCTTTTTTATGTTTTGGCCTAATTTATATAATGTATCGGATTATGAAAATCCCTCCGCGGCCTAAATGCTGGAGGTTTCTACATAGCGTGGCTGGAAGTTAAATGCTATCTGGATTAAACAAAAAAAAGAAATCCTAATTTAAATTCAGAAATCTTTGCGCACCGCACTTCTTCTTGTTCCATATTCGTATCGTTAATACCCGATTACCAAAAGCTAACAAGATTGCGAGCGACCATCTAACGCAATTATCGTCTATGTACTTAGTCAGTTTTCTTAAACTGTGTAATTAAACCTTAAACGAGCGTTTTTTCTCCTTTAATTATCGGTCTACACGAGACCTTCCTACTTACTTAATATCTCTGGTTTAGTTCGTCTCCTCAGAGATTATTACGTCCCACTTTTCCGCGAGTTTGAGGTTGTTCTGTGCGATATTTTGCCTATTAATTTGTCCAAAATAGTAATGACACGTGCCTTTATTTGTGTGGTTGTTTTTAAAGGCTGCTCCCGATAAAGTGAGCACTTTTGAAATCGGCCCTAGAAAAGTCGCTTCATCTACTTGCATATATATTTTAACGGGCGTCCTGAGTGACATACGTCCAGTAAATTTGTGATGATAAATGGGACGTATTTCCGTATCTTAACGTCGAATAAAAATGTTAAGTAACCTTTTATGATAATTTTAATAATTTCTTTCGCTTTCTGTTTCTTTTAAAGACATGGAAGTGAAAAAAAATGAGCATATTCGTATAATATTTACTTTTATAATAATGTCACACTTCCACTTTAACAACGCATGAATAGAGTGATAAGGCTCATGACAAGGTCAATTTTACAGGAGGTGGAAGACTGTAAAAGGTGCATAGAAGTAGCTTTTAAGCAGGACTTTCAAAAGTGCTCATTTAACCGTGAACAGGCTATATGCGGAATTAAAGTCACTGGAATGGGTTTAGTTCCTTTTTTTTTTTTTTTTTTTTTTTTTTTTATTAAAAGTAATGTTAATTTCATAAATATAATATGTTTCGTTGTTGTTTGAAAAATTATTAAAATAAAAGAAGCAGGTGCTCACTGATAAAATTTAACATATATTTTGAAATATTAATTTTCATACATTTAATTAATTTGTTGTTATTTAATCGGGACTAATCCCGAACCTCGGAACTACAACCGTGATACAAACGTGGTAAATCTAAATACTCACATTTAGGATGACCGGTGTCCGAATCTTGGTCGAGCCATTATGATTCAGGTCATCCATGGAATCCCGAAATCACTCCAGATGGATGCCGGGATTGTTTCTTACCACATGCCATGGGCGATTCCTTTCCCCATCCATCACTCTCTATGCAACTTGCTCCGTCTCGTATTACCTCGCAATACTTACAACCTACAATTCGAATAGGAAGAAAATCGCTGATTCGCGGTGAAATTCAACTACTCGAATCAGTGGAAACAGTTCCACTTAGAATCAGAGGGAAACTACTGATTGTTTCACTGAAAAAAAAAAATCGCTGATTGATTTAGTGATGTGAAATATTTTCACTGATTGAATAAGTGACGGCCGACCGCAGTGGCGAATTAAATATTGTTTTTATTGAATTTAGCCAAATAATTATGTGAAATAAACATATTTACGATAGTTTATTTTTTATTTTGCACATTTTACAGTAATTAAAAAAAAAAAAAAAATTCTCGGAGTCGTCACTTCGATTTTAGGCAGTTACCTTACCAAGTCACGTTGAAAAAAAAGTCAGGAAAATATACGTATTATAGCCTTATCGAAGTCGTGCAGATTTAACTTTTATTCCCTTATTTTTCGTTTGTGGTTTAATTCGTTTCCATTAGGACTGTTAAAACGAATATTACATGAGTGCACTCTCTTCACAATATTATATGCAGTTTTTAACCTTCATACAGGACGCTGTGATGATTACATGAGAATGAAGTGAACGACGTAAAACGGAATGAAAGGCTTAATGTTGATATTACCCTAAAACTGCGTTTTGAAAGACGAAACAATTTTAGAAAGTATTTTTTATTGGTTTTATTACTCTATTCGTTGTTATTTAACTTGTTAAAAGTTGTTAAACGGTCGTTATTAAACGTTGTTTGACGACCATTTTTACACGCTGTTTAACTGATCTATCAGTCAAAAAAAAAAAAACGACTGAAAAACAGTGAAACAAATGACAGATGAAACTGTGGAAAACGACACTGAACCAATAAGTGAAAGAAATCTGGAATTTTTTCAACTTATTCATGAGTAAAATTTACTGAAGTGACTGTAGAGTCTGTCAGGTAGGTACTGTTGGCTATTTGCAACAGTGACATTCTCATCTATTCAGATTTAGTGTACCTGCCTATCTAACCTCAAATTACCGAGCTGAGTTTGGCCAGGTATGACAGATAAATAATGATCTCGTGCCATACGATACACAATGCGACAACATGTAGCCTATAATATGTATACAAGAAGATTGATGTGTTTCAAGCAAAAGTAATTATTTCGTGCCACTTTGTTTACCTCTGATCTTCTGCGACCTTTGCGTTGCCAGAGCCATTCTTCTCATTTACACGAGGCTCGTAAAGTTTTGATTACGTTTCTGCAGAGAACTGTTACCGACGAATAAAAGCACTCGCGTAGGTTATTTCAGTCGACGAGGTCACAATGTCTTTTTGCCATGGACGTTTATTCCGGAGAGCAGAAATACAGATAACCTGTGGATTTGCATGCATTTTAAATTGTTAGGCTGCCTGTAGTCAATTGACGGTATATTCACTCTTATTGTACATAAAATTTGGGTAATCACACCATACATGACACGTTGGGCTGCTTTTCAAAACATAATTTATTACACGCCTTTACAGGACATTGAAAAATAACAGGCCTTCGTCTTTGGATAAGTTTCTCGTATATTTGGTCTATAAATTAAAATATAGTCAACATGAATTTAAAAAAAAAAACTGTTATATTGGCAACGCATAGTGAAAAATACTGCATATTCAATTTTCGATCAATTTTAAATTTTATTGCGTTTTGGTTTTCAGTATTGTAACGTTGGAAATAAATCTAATTTTTTTTATGTAAGCCTTACTAAAGTATTTTCTGATTGCTTGTATGGCGCACTAATATTGTGCATTCGTTTCTTGCTACGCTTGTTTGAGTTTTGTTCCCCGTGGAGGAAGGACAGTTATTTAATAGCCGTAAAGCAGAACTTTAGCCTGGCAACAAAAAAAAATTTGGATGTAACTACGAAAAGGCAGTGGTCTAAGTTGTCTCCCTATACAACACTCCATTACAACTGAGCGAGGTTTTTGCTAAACAACACCGTGATACATACCTCGGTCGAAAATCGACCCGCCGTTGGAGACTGGTATAGACCCAAGTAAAGGAAATAATTCCTTACCGTCTCAGGGGCTGAAAAGTACAACCGCGGAAAGAAATGAATGCACAGCGACCTGTCAATATAATTATAAACACAATTTTTTTTTTTTTGGAGCTGTATTGTAGATCAACTACTGTTTATTGACAGAATATTCAGGAAAAAAAATTGGTTTTCCGTAGCTGGACATCAGGATGATTTTGATTAGATTCTGAAATTAAAGTAACACTTTTTTTCCTTTCAGAAATATGGGTTGAAAAATAAAACATGCTTGTTACTAAGCGCACAAAAATACACAAAAAAAAAATCAACCAATACGAACTACGGATTGGAAAAAATATATCTGACAGTCATAAATAATTGAAAAATTATACGTAATAGCCTCGAGATACTAAATTAAAGCCGGTTTCAGGCAGCTCTAGGACACACAAAAATAAAACCAAATATAAAGACACATTATGCAATCGATGAACCAAATAAATGAAGAACTAAAAAGAGCAAACAATGAGAATAATCCTTAGGAGGGAAATATAACGATTTCATTTTTTTTTTTTTTTTTTTTACTTAAATTGGGGTAGCACAGCAGAGTAGAATGTAGTTCGTGATCACAAGCGAAAACATTAGTTCAAACAAGGTTGAAACAGGGACGGAGAATTATAAATTGAGGACTGGCTAGCAATTATAGCTGCCAGTCAGACGGATGGATAGACGAACTCGGCACACGACGATGTTATAAGAAGTTCGATTTCTTAGATATGAACTAGTTCTCTATAAAATGTAGTTACAGAAAAGTTTCTTTAAGTCCGGTGGTCTGTTGACACACGACAATTCTTTCGCGTGGAAATGCCTGGAATTTCCCTTCAGTTTTTCAAGTGGCCCTCCTAGCTTTCGGCTAATCGGCAGGGTGTTGTATGTAAATGAACCGTACAATTGGAATTTCGAACTTATCTACAACGTTCTGGTAATATAAACCTAGAATTTCGTTCTTCAAAGGTAACACCTTAGTAAGCTTGGTGGTTACGTTTGTTTTTACTATTTAAGCTGAATGTTCAAGGTCAAGAAGCGAAGGAGCAATACGGGCGACACTAACTCGCGCTCCTAGTGTCTTATCGCCTCTACGCCAAGGCGTGCAGTGTTTCCGTCGTGACACTGTACTGTCCAATTCAGATCTGTAACAGCGGGGGTTTTATTTACACGCGATGAAATCCCACGGATTAAACTACGTCCATATCTTCGTACTTTTCTCTTGCCGTTTAAGGAAACTGCATTGGCAAGCTTTAAAAAATGCGATATTTGACAATTTTCACGCATTTTTTTCTCCAAGAATATATAAAATATGACAAAAGTAAAATAATAGGGGCATAGATATTTGTTTTTTAACTTTTCCGAAAAAAAAAAAAAAATAGTATTTGCAGAACATGTATTTACCGAGATACGCGTATTCGCGCAAAAACAACTATTTCACAAAATACCTGCAGGTCCATATAACCCTTAAGGCATTTCCTGCACGTAGCGTGTCCAGATCTAACACAGTATTTGAATGAACCCGAAATAGATAGTCATTCAGAAAATCTACATTCTAGTCTCAGCACAGAAAACTAGACAAAAGAATTGGTTGTTCGGGTTACGGTACATTTCGCCGTTTAAAATTTTCTGCCGTCCGTTTAATAAACAACACTTTTCACGCGCCAAACTTGCAGATGTGATAGAGGAATACAGCGTAAGTGGATTCGTGGTGGTAAAGGTCATTTCGGATACACTCCCGGATAGAAAAGTCACAAGGGCATGCGGGCAACGCACAATTTGGCGCACAAATGCTAGAAACAACAGATGGTTTCCCGGAAGTGTTACCGAAATTTGTCCACATTACCTCCTGCTGATGCACATCTCCTATAGATTCCGCGCGTTGACGAGAATTCGCCTTCAACATAGTATTTCAAAGCTGCGCGAATTGACGGTGACACATCGTCACATAATGCTGTTGTTTCCTTGCGACGGACACTGAACAGCTGTGCGGTTTTCGTACCTGATACATTAAAATGAATAACTCAACAATGAAGCCAGCCCCAGGGCATATTCGAAAATAAAACCGTATATAAGCGCACGTTATGAAATCGATGAACCAAACAACCGAAGAAATTAAAAGTGCAAAAGCGATAGAAAACCTTCCCGTCCGACGTATACGACACCCCATACGCTCCCACTGTAATAGGAACTCACACTTAACCCTTGCCACACTGTGCCGTCTCACCACGTTAGTCCCTGCGGTTTGGTTGTAAGGAATGGAGCAATCAGTTATGGCCCGTACACAATTGAAAACTTTAACATTTGACTTTTAACGTTCGACGTATACGACACCACATACGTTCCCACTGTAATAGGAACTCACACTTAACCCTTGCCACACTGTGCCGTCTCACCACGTTAGTCCCTGCGGTTTGGTTGTAAGGAATGGAGCAATCAGTTATGGCCCGTACACAATTGAAAACTTTAACATTTGACTTTTAACGTTCGACGTATACGACACCACATACGTTCCCACTGTAATAGGAACTCACACTTAACCCTTGCCACACTGTGCCGTCTCACCACGTTAGTCCCTGCGGTTTGGTTGTAAGGAATGGAGCAATCAGTTAAGGCCCGTACACAATTGAAAACTTTAACTTTTGACTTTTAACATTTGACTTTCCGACATGTTTCTTATGGAGCTTGACACAATGGAACTGTCAAAGGTAAAGTTATGCACTCTTGACTTTACGATTTCGAAAAGTTGAAATTTATAGTCAAAGTCAAGCAGCCATCTTGCCGAGAGTCTAACAGAGGTTATGTAGAAAGTGCGTTATTTTATTGTAAGGCGATTTTAGTCTCGGTATATTAAATAAAGCTCGTCTGAAGTTAAATAAATGGCAACCAAATATAATGTGAAGAGGAAATATATGAATTGATATATTTTAAGAAATTAAACAAATGAATTTTGTTTTGATATAAAATTTAAGCACATTTTAAAAAAAAGTACGTATAATGCTTTCCTGGATGATATAATTATTTGCATAACAAGATACACGTTTACACGAAGCTCGCAGAACCGATGTTCAATTGTCTGAACTCTTGCAATAGTATTGTGTATTGGTGGTTTCGTCAGAGGAACGGAAACTTAAAGTCAAATGGTAAAGTTTTCCATTGTGTAAGAAGCTTTAGCCTGTACGATTACCGGTTTTTGAACGTAGTGAAGTTCTTGCAGGTTTGTCGGCAAGCCATGGCTTTTGTACTTCCTGCTCCAAGAGAGAAGATGCCATGTCTGGCATTGTAGCAGCATGTGACGTTCGTTATACTGCCGAACTCGCCGTTTCATTCTCCACAGCCCCGAAATAACGTTTTTTTTTTTTTTTTTTTTTTTTGCCAGTGTCAACACGTGCATAAAGTTTGATTCAAATAAACTAATTTGTTCCCGAAAAATTACTCTAAAAATCAGAAATATGTAATGGCTGCTGTTATGAAAAAAAATCATCTGGCTTGATATAAAAGCGTGTACACTCTAAAAAAAAGTTTGTACTTTTACAAGAAAATCCTTTGTAAAACTACAAAGAGATTTCTTGTAAAATCGTGCGAAACAATTCTTTGTAATATTAAAATGATAGCCTTGCATTACAACTGATATTATTGAGAAGTGTATATAAACGTATTTTTTCTAAAAACAAATTTGATGAATTAGTAACGAAGAATAATAAAAAATTTTTTTTTCAAAATACAATTCACAAAATAAGAATTACATCTCGCCAGCACAATGGTTAGAACTCACACCGCTTGTATTACTAAGCCAGCACCTTTAACCACAAGACGACCGTGACTTACAACGTTAACGCTTATTTTTACTTTATATATAAGTGAAAGTACATAGAAAATAATGTTGCAGTTAATATGGTTAAGAAGAATAGGACACGTGCTGCTTTTTAAGAGTCCTGTTGTTGAGTTAAAGAGATTTGGACGCCTCTTAATAACGGGATATTAAGAACGGATTTAAGAGCTCTGTGTAGCTAGGAAACATTAACAAATAATGAATGGTACGGTCACATTTTATTGAACTTATCGCTTTATTATGATTATTTGAGTTGTTTTAAGTAATTCATACTTGCAATACAATTATTTTTGTACGCAGCTACACTTTACATCACCAATAATTTTTGCATAAACAGCTTTATACGGTTGTACGTTGTTTAAGTGTCCGCCATTTTGCTGAACCTCCTGGATACGGCTCAGTATAATATGAACATTTCCTAAGGTCTAGTCCAAACACGGATCTTGAAGTTTTACAAACGAGTAGTTTTGGAAGAAAACTCTTTGTACTGTTACAAGCATTTGTAAATTTACAAAAAAAATTTCTCAGTAAAAACTGCTAATTTTTTTTTGGAGTGTACAATGAGCGTGCTGAGTTTTATGAAGATCAATGAACGGTTTCACAAGTTTGAGGGACACGCACACAAACATACCTAAATACACACACATATAGGAAGAAGATAGCATAAGCCTACGGTATCTTCAGAATTTAGATTGAAATTAAATACAAGTAAATAATATCCGTTGTGCGATAAGGGTAGCTGTATGTTTCAAGAAATATTTCTAATCCTCAGAAGAGTATTGCGTCATGTGGGTAAAAATATACTGTTTGAACTTAACATTCTTTTCTGCTACCAGTAATACAATTTTTGTGTGTTTAAGTAATGATACATGGAATGTGCTTATATTGAAAATAGATTATTGTTCACAAAAGTGAGAAATTAAAAGTCAGAATGACGGAATCGAACTCTTCCTTTAAGTGAGCATTGAAGTTAGTCGTTTTTTTTCTTCTTTGCGACGAGACCTTTTTATGTCATGAGGTTAACCCGGGATGTCTCACGTGTTTACGTAACTAACATCAAAGTCTTATCCACGATCAGTACACATAACTCCGTGGGTCGAAAGAACCTCGGGCGATTTCGACTGCGGAAGTCGACTTTTATGACTGATCCGTATCGATTTCATGAAACATGCCTCAATTTAACTTTCCCCCGAGAATACCGCTAGTTTGGAGATCACTTCTTTTTCTTGTGGCGGGGATTGCAGGCTCCATTATTCCATAAGAGCGTTCGTTCGACGTTATCTTTGCCAAAAGCAGGCTCTTATAACCTGAAAGTTGTAAGGCCAGACTCCAGGAACTATCTGTTTCTCAAGTTCGTCTGGGTGTCAGTGACATTATTTCTAGGAAACATTTCAACTCATCTAAAGTATATTAACGATAGTATATAGGACTGCATTATTACGAGTGTTGGGACTTTTGAATTTCTACGTTCGAAATGCCTGGAAGTACGTTGCGACCTGAGTTTTACGGCGGATATCCTTTACCGCAGAAGATAGTTCATTCTTTATGGAGAGAGAACTCTAACAATTACATTAAGTGTTCACTTTTACTTGTAAAAGATGAATGTGGTAACATGTGCAGAAGTTCATTGTCAAATAACTGTGTACAATTAATTGGATTTTGTAGTTCTAAAATTGTTGTTGCCCATACTGTGAAATATTGTGTCCATTGTGATAGAGAGTTTTGATCTTATATAATTTAAATGCATGAACTAGTTATCATTGAAACGTTTATACGCAAGACATGCTAACAGGATTTTTGTTTTTAAAATAATTCATTTGTCTTTGGAAAAATTATTACCACGGAAAACTTTTGGATCTCTCAGTAGATAAGGACTGCAATAGAACTCAATAAATAGATTGTTAATATTTTTTTAATTTTAATATCTTTAACGAGAAACATAAATACCAAGAAGAAACGTTCAGTAAAGTTTGTAAAAATTCAAGCAGTAATAATTTGACACCACGAAAAGTGTGTGTCAAATAGTGTAAAACTATAAAGAATGATACGAGAATGCCTTAAACTCTACATTCTCACATACATATTCGTCCGCAAGAGTTAATCTGAGAGATTCTCCACCCTTTAAAACTCCGTGTTACATACATTTCTAGTAATATCAATCCTTTTTTCCCCTGGTTTTCATGCTCTTTCCACTTTATTTTGTAGACGGACCATTGGAATGTACGTTGACAATTGGTGAAATTATTTACACATAGTTGCTGACCATAAGAGGTGGCCTGCTTTGCAATATGAAATGAAACACATTATTTTGATAGCAGAAGGAAAACACAAAACTATTATTACGGTTTGCTTAATTAAATCAAAGAAAGACAACCCGGAGAGAGCGTTTAGGTTTTGTATTGTAAAATAATATTTCGTACTTTGAACTTTACAATATTTAATTTTTCAGTGGACTCGAAGAAGTAAGAACATGTATATACTGCAACTGTTTGAAAATAAGCATTTAATTGTTTTTTTAACAAGGGGCGTAGTAAAAACATTGATAAAACTTATATTTACACTATCATGTTGATGAACATACTTCCAGCAAAATTTTTCCAACGACATTCAACGATAAGCAGCGAGATAAGTTTGAACTGCCTAATAATATGTTTGTCACTGCAACTGTGGTTTTCCAAACTATGTGTACAAAGAAATTCTGAAATATATTACTTAAATATCAGTCATTTGACGAGATCTGGTATGATTACCTCACGGTTTTACTATTGTATCGTCTTTTTACATAATGTTTCCTGTGTACATTTTTGCACGTTTGTTTGGAATGTTTAAAATTTGTAAGAAATTTTTTTTTGTTAAACAGGAACCTTTACTGTGTTCCTGAAACCATCTACGTTTTTACATAACCAGCAAACGGAACAACACCTATAATTGTGATGTAATGGAGTGTTCGACCTGTGTTATTTAAATTTCTGAGCAGAATAGCACAACGGCACTTCAAAATGAAATGGCAATGACAGTCTTCTTCGATTTTTAATAAAACGCATAGTTTAAGTGTTTAATGGAAAATTTTAAAAGTTTGGGCTCTTGAAACAGTTTAAATATGCATACAAAATATATGAATAGGGCGTTGTTTTAAAAAAAATACCTATATCCATTGCCTAAAACCAGCTTAAGAACAAACCCATGAAACGTAAACCAAACCAAATTCAACAAAATACAACAACAAGAAAATAGGAACCACAGGAGAACATAGCAGTAATTAGAACTTGAATCTACAAGCGAAAGGCAACAAACTGGGCAAGAAATATTATGGACAACCACGCAAAACGGAAATAAATAAAAATAGAGAAATTGGCACTATGAAACTGATACAAAAAAATTCAGAATATTCATAATGACGATAGAAATGAAAACATGACGTTCATAGTAGCAACAAAGAACACAGACGAGGAAAATACTACAGGCGTTTAAATTAATATTTTTTTATGTCTTACTTCCAGTATAATTTTTACATATTTGGTAAATCCAGACTGAATATAGGTTAACTTTGCAATAAGTTAGTTGTAGCAGAAACTTACATGTCGTTTATAGAATTCACTCTTAATCTTACTGGTTTAATTTGCTTCTTGTGTCGTTACTACTTCTAGAACTTTTTGGTTGCTACAAATAGCGTATATTCAGAGGAGAACAAGAAAATTTTTACCGCCGGCTCCTACGTAATATTAGAAAGAAAGGTTTCGCATTCAAATTTAAATGGAAACATAGGTATCAGACGAAATGCTGTTTGAATTACAATCTCAGAAACAGTGAATCTTAATTAATTCGGTTTCCCGTGGGCGAAATCATTTCGTAATTTATTCATTCCACGTCCTTATAATTCAGTTTTCTGCCATTCACCGCGGTAAGACGGAAAGTATACACAAAATTAGATCTTGGCATCTCAAAGGAAAAGATTTCTGAAAATTTTTGCCGGAACTTAATTTGCCCGATGTGGCAGGAGTCGTAATGAGGCTGTATTTTTTTGTGCAGCCGGAGTCCAAGAGGCAATTAAAGAAGTCCGAGAGAGACGGAAGTACGAACAAAGGAGGTCTTCGCTGCCACCACAAAGTCAGCCCTGCAGGATTGGAGAACCAAATGAGACACTCCCGCAAGGAAACCGTAAAAGGAAAGGACGAACAAGAGGAAAGGGCGAAGGTGGATGGTGAGTTGGTTTTAGTGTCGCAGGGAGTACTAGTGATAGCGATATACAGGATGTTCCGCGCATTGACGTCCAGAGGCCGATGATAGAGGGGCAGAAACCAACTAAAACGACCAATACATATGTGGTCCGATTCTGGCAGTCATATAGTCGACTTGGCAGCTGCAACGAAACATTAGGATCGACTTGGAGGGTGCTAGGCAGTCCTAGGCTCTACTTGGATAGTGCTATGCAGTCCTAGGCTCTACTTGGAGGGTACGACGAAGTCCTAGTCTCTACTTGGATGATGCTAGGCAGTCTTAGGCTCTACTTGGATAGTGCTATGCAGTTCTAGGCTCTACTTGGAGGGTACGACGAAGTCCTAGTCTCTACTTGGATGATGCTAGGCAGTCTTAGGCTCTACTTGGATAGTGCTATGCAGTCCTAGGCTCTACTTGGAGGGTACGACGAAGTCCTAGTCTCTACTTGGATGATGCTAGGCAGTCTTAGGCTCTAACTGGCGGCAGCAACGAAGTACTAGGAATTTGTCCCGACTTTATGGACCTACTCCACACTACACTAAGAAGGTAATGCTTGTGAAGAAGGTAAGTGACCCAGGGAAGTGATAATTGTACACTGAAAAAATATTTTGTGGCAGCCACAAAAATTTTTTTTCAGTTTAGAAATGGTAGCTGACAAGTGGAGTCGCATAACCAAACATCATCCATGCTATATGGACAATACAAAACTTTCGCACAAATGTTTTTATCATCAAAATCGCTGTAATGACAATATCATGAACGATATTTGGTTGTGAGACTCCACTTGCCAGCTACCGTTTCTACAAATATCACTTTCCTGGGTCAGTTTCGTCACAATCATTGCCTATTTAGTGTAGTGTGAAGTAGGTCCATAAAGTCGGAACAAATTTAGTCACTTTTAAACGGTCCAGAATCGGACCACACATGTATTGGTCATTTTGGTTGGTCTTGGGGCCTCTATAGCATCTGTGTCTGTTTGGACGTCTATGTCCGGAACATCCTGTAGATGTACTCCCAGCCCTGAGGATCGCTTGCGTTCGCTTCCTCATGGTCGTCGTAATTATATGCACGGATCTCAGACCGCACCGCCTTTAATGAATATCGGGGAAGTTTCCATGCAGCCAAGGCCTTGGTGCTAGTGCGAGAGTTTTGAAACAGACGCCGTGGGGAGAAAGATGGAAGGGAGATGAAGTAACAGGAGAGGGTAATTTGTAGTACACTTCACAGACGAAAGAATGTTCTCTACTACCTACATTAAAGGCAGCACATCAGAGGATCCTGTATAATTATCGCCTTCGATATTATGTTCGCATCTCAAACAACGGACGTAACGTTAACAAAAAACGAGCAGGAAGTAATCCGACTATTATCGGTTACAAATTCATTATCGCATTACAGTGAGCGAATTATAGATAGGCCTATATTATACTAGAAAAAGATTGAACTATTTGTGTGATACCAATACCTTTGATGTAGTTCTGTTAACATATTTTTTTAATGAAGGAAGTCAGCTAACAAAAGTTTTACAAACGAAACCAAAATATTTATTTTTGCAATTAAAAGCGCACTACATATGTTACTTTCCAAAGATATTTATTCAAGAATGATTTTAATGTTGAAATATATGAACATGCCACAGTGCGTGAACTGTGTTTGTCACAGCTCATAATGAGCCAGGGAACGTTAACTACACAATTGCTATTTTTCATGAACGTTGTCAATATTGTGCATTGCACAGAGGATTTTTAACAAACAAATTATTTGTTTCAAATGGCAGCCGTTAGCATACGTCAACTGATGTTAATTATGCCATCGCAAAGGCTTTCAGTTAATATGTGGAGTGGAGCTATCTCGTAAATAACGAACTCTCAAATATAAATAATATTAGTCAGTAACGTGTGTGTGTTTTTACTGTAAATATATATATACGTAGGGTAATAAAAGTAATAAGTACATTTCCTGATTTCGTAAAAATTTTTGAATGTTTCTACATAAATCAGAGTAAACCACAGAGTCAAATATTTCTGTTTAAAGGTAGGCATGAAATATCTCATAACTAGTACACAAATATTTTAACTAATATTTTAAAATTAACTGCAGTATAGTATAATAATACAAAGTGGAAATATAACAAAATAATTTCCTAGTACGGGGAATTAAAAATAATAAAAATATCATGAAACAGTTAGGTTTGAAAACTATAAGGTCCAAATTTATCAAGTGGGTTCATAAGCGAGCTATTCCAGCAAAACTAGGAGTTCAATAAAGAGAAGAACGGTTTTTTTTTTTTATATATATTTGTAAACCACGCAAGTGACAACTTATTTTTTATTAGAACTGACCAGATGACCAGATTTAAACCAAATTTAAACATTGCTAATGTAAGCATTGAATTCAGAAAGCAATAACGTTACTAGTCCGCCATTTTATAAGAAAGCAATAAATGGAAAATTGAGCTTTTATGCCATATCTCGGGAAACAATTGACCAATTAGTACCAAATTTGGCAGCCAAGTGTACACCTCCAGTGCTTCGACCGGATGCTAGAATTGAACATTTTGACGATAATACGCCACAGAGGCTTGAGTAAGAGCAATAACAGCCGTCTGCTTTATAACACCTTCGTGGACAGCAACAGTCTTCCAACATATTATATTATGGACGTCAATTTGATTAATATAAGTATATCGAGGTGGAATGCCCTACGAAGAAGACAAATTTCCCGCCATCCACTACCAGGATTAGCTATCATATCCTGCAAACGAAATCGGTACAAAAATAAACCAAAATAGAAATTTCCTGACCCTGCAATTTGTCTGACGAATGCATCGACCTGGTTAGCGATATCCGCCAGTATTACTTAATATCTTTCTTGGCCAGTATATACTCCTACTGTGTCTTCGTGGCTTGGTGTTATTGCAGGAGCCCTACAGCGAGAGTTTTTCTCTTAGGTTGAAGATCTCGGTGTCATGAAATATGAATCGGGGAATTCTAACTTAATTTCACTTAGTTTCCCAATGTTTTGCAAAAAAAAAAAAAAATCATTTTTGTAGTATCAGTTTTCAAAGGCTTATATCTGACTTAATATTCAGTTTAAGTATAAATGAATTTGCACAAGGAATAATTTCGCGAAGGTTGTTGGTCGAATTCTTCGCCGTCCTGTACAACCCAGTAAAAAGTCGTAGTGTTAGGGGACTGTATAACATAAACTAGCGTCCTATCCTGTCAGCTGAGGCATCTACTGATCCTGCTACGACGTGAGTGCCATACGGGCGCCGATAAACTAAGCGTGCGGTTAGGCGTCACTCAGAGGTGAACACCATATTAAAATCTTTCCGCAATATAATCTGTTTCAATATAAATTAATACAACACTCTTACGTTATATCTGAATGCTTTATATTGCGCCGGGGGAGCGTGTTACTTCAGCTACTCCGTATCTGCAATATAAAATGCGAACTATACACACGGCCACGCTGTTATCTTCCTCCCTTCTCACCCCTCCCTGTCACCCTTCCACGACAGATAAGCACTCGGCCGCGGTTTTCACGTATCGCAGTTGCCATAAGTTGTGGCACAGTGCACAGGCTAAAGTGAGGCCATAATAAATTGCCACTTCCATCCAATTTATATCTCCCTGCTGCTTTTTATTATAAACATTGCAATGTGACCAATAAACACAGTGTATACATTTCACCACCCTCATAAGTTAACGCCCAAGGCTGCAATAAGGTATATTTATTAGCGGTTAGTGCCTCTTGGGAGGGCCTTGAAAAAGGGCTCACTTTACCGTGAATAGCATGTACACCTTGTTTGCGTTGCCGTGTTTGTTTTGTTTAGGTTCACGTGTATTCTTAGTGTGTGTGTTTTGAAATACTTTTTAAGTACACCGAGATTCGTGCGATTCGGGTCATGATAAAGAATTAAGAATTGTTGCACGTTTGAAGGAGAGGTCGCAATGCTTCCTGAAACTTCTAACAGATTTTTAATAAGAGATAATTATTTCGCTCGCTTCCGCAGACACCTGGCGGGAATAGAATTCCCCGCACTCGCCTTTATTCTTCCTCTCTCGATTGCTACGGTCCGTCCACTGTTCCTTGCTACTTTTATGAAGCCCTGCTAAAGTCCTGCATCGCATTCGTACGCCTCCCTCCCTCCCCCCGGTGTATAGGCTGTTCACGGTAAAGAGAGCCCTTTTTAAAGGCCCTTCCAAAGGGCATTATCTCCTAATAAATGTATTTTATTGCAGCTTGAAATGTTAACTTTCGAGTGTAATGGAATGTATTCACTGTGTTTATTAGTCATATTGCAAGGTTTACATTTAAAAGAGGCGGAAAAGTATAAATTAATTGAAAGGAAAAATTTAGCAGGGCCTTAAAAAGTGCATCACTTTACCGTGAACAGCCTATAATAATATTTTGCGTAAGAACTGTTTATCACTAGACATTTCCAACACACATCATAATTGTTTTATTCGTATTAATTATAAATTAAATAATAAATTAGTAAGACTTCTGTTGAATTAAAAAAAAAGAATTTTTTTTTGTCAACACAAGTACAAAACGCGTGAAGAAGCCGCTGGTAGACTATGCACTAGAGCTCGAATCTCACCCCTCCCTGGTTGCAGACTTGTCTTGGTAGGGTAGTACCAACCCCTCAGAGCAGTGTCGGTAGCCCTTACGCCCTCTCGTTCCCCGGTGACTCACGCATCGGCCACGCATGCGCGTCGCAGTTCCCTCGTTCATTATAATTTCCGTCTCTCGCGCGGGAAAACCCGGACATAAAGAATGCTCACGATAAAGTGAGCACTTTTGAAATGAACCTTTGAAAAAATGCTCTGCCCCTGTCTGCAATCATTTTAACGGACGTAATGAGTGGCATTCGCCCAGTAAAGTTGGTAACGATGGAAGGAAAGTAGTTCCGTATCTTAAGGTCTGATGAAAAGTGTTAGGTAACCGTTTGAGATAACTTAAATAATTTATTTCCCTCTGTGCTTTTTTTTTAATGCATCGAAGTGTAAAAATAAGCAGATTTGTTAAATATCTACTTTACTGATAATTTCACAGTTTCACTTGACCAACGCATGAATAAATTGATGAGGCCCATGTCAATGTTAATTTTTATAGAATGCGGAATAATACACAACGTGCACGCAAGTACATAGTAAGCAGGGCTTTCAAAAGCGCTCATTTTACCGCGAACAGCCTATAATAAAGACGTGCTAAGCTTGTGAGTCGGGGAGTGTCGTGAGGCCCGGGTTCACTCTACGCGTAGTAATTCATCGTCCTTGTTTCTGGCTTTTCCCTCGGGGAACGGACCGTGCCCCAGAGGGCGTGGGGCTCCAAGAGCGAGGGGCCTGGCGCGTCCTATTTGTTCTCTCCACCCCTACTTCCAAACCCATCTCTTTCGCCCTTCTTTCCTTTGGCTTCCCTTGTGCCCGACTCAAGGGGCGCCGCCTACTCGGATGTTTTTAGAGCGTTTGAGGAAGGGAAGCGCGGGACCGATAAGGACGACATTGACACGCGCGCCTGATGCCCCTTCGCTCCTACGCGCAAGGCGCTGAACTGGCGTGCAGTGTTTCCGTTGTGCTGCGTCTATCTATGGGACTTTAAGAGGTTACCCTATAATTTTATTGGTGGAAAGACTGTAAAGAGGCTCAATACACGTCCCTATAATAGTTTCGCATGTTTCCAACCAGTATATTATGCGATACAGCCGTGTGAAAAAGCCGTTTTTAGATATATGGGAGTGCTCGGGAATAGCACTTATAATGTACATGATGTATTAAGAGTATTATAGTCTGCAGTGAGTTTTCTTTTCGTACACCGATATCACAGGCACACGTTTAATGGTTTCGTAAAAAAACGAGGATTTCAAACACACTGCAGCGTGTTTCAATCACCAGGTAGGCGGCGCCTTTAAAGGAAACCTCCCCAACAATAACATATTTCTGCTTTCGAACTGTTATGGTGCCGCCAGGCCGATATGTGTCACGAGCACCATACCGGAATTACGAGGGCACAGGGGCAGGAGAGGCCGAGAGGGGACTGGCCTAGGGAGCTATAAAAGGTGGCCAGGATGTAAGGCAGGGGCTGCTGCTGTTCCTGCCATTCTCTGCACTGGGTCACCGCTGGACCAGGGACGTGGTCCTTGGCGAGGGCTGTTTCCGAGAGCCAGCCTCCTAGAGGGACGACCCCCGCGAGGCGACCAGGGTGGCCTTCTCCGCGGTGTGGGCCCGACGTCATCACACTGCAATATTCCACTGGTGAGTCTATTTTGGATAGCTGGGTCGATCCGAGAACAATTGCCTCTGCGATCATAAGAGCTTAGCCAGTAATTAGGTGAAGACCGTAACCCTATCATTAAAGAAAGCTATTGTAAAGAATCAGGATTTGTTTTGCCTGTTTTTGTTAGAGACTAAAAATTTAATAAAGATATATTTTGTAGATGAAGTAAATTATTGAAAGTGTGGTTATGTCCCTTCATATATGGTTGGATGAATTAGACTTAAAAAAGTACCTAATTTTTATAGCTACTTCCCCTTAATGCATGTAGGAATTATTTGATAAAGTAAACAGGTAACATTCTCCTTGTGTGCGGATATGACCTTAAGTCATATCCATAACAGAATCACGGGCTATGCATAGCTTGTGGTCAGGAAAATCACTTAAGCTACTGCGGAAAACAAGAAGAATCTCATAATGTGATATTTCTAAATATGTTCTCTGCATTGAACAGGTTGGAAATGAACTCTACCAACAAACTTCAGCATGAGATTTCTCATGAACAATACGACCTACAACCTAAGCATATTTCGGAAGTGCGGAACCAGGCTTGAAAGTTTATTACTAGTAACACAACTTTATTGGAAAACAAATCTTTGATATTATGTACAATTCACGAAAACGTGCAACGCAGAAGTAATTAGGTGCCGATCATCTCTTCCATAAAGGAGGAATTCTAACCTCATATCTTCATTGAAAAATGTGACTCTCCGGCGTTTCTGGATTGTTTCCTTCCGATTAGTAATCCAACGAACATATAAAACGAAAAATATAAGTACTTAGATACAGATTTATTATAACAATAAGTTTAAGTTTGTAAGTCATATTGGTCTTGTGGTTAAGTTTGTAAGTCATATTGGTCTTGTGGTTAAGTTTGTAAGTCATATTGGTCTTGTGGTTAAGTTTGTAAGTAATATTGGTCTTGTGGTTAAGTTTGTAAGTAATATTGGTCTTGTGGTTAAGTTTGTAAGTCATATTGGTCTTGTGGTTAAGTTTGTAAGTAATATTGGTCTTGTGGTTAAGTTTGTAAGTCATATTGGTCTTGTGGTTAAGTTTGTAAGTAATATTGGTCTTGTGGTTAAGTTTGTAAGTAATATTGGTCTTGTGGTTAAGTTTGTAAGTAATATTGGTCTTGTGGTTAAGTTTGTAAGTCATATTGGTCTTGTGGTTAAGGTTGCGGCCTAATGATGCAAGTGGTGCGAGTTCTAGTAACCGTGCTGGCGAAGTATATTAATATTTTCGAAAATTTTATTTTGAAATATTCTTTTTAAGTTATCATCTGTTATTAATTCCTCTCAAATGTTTTCCAGAAAAATAAAACTATGCACACTTCTCTATAACGTAAATTGTAATACAAGGCATTCATTTGTAATATTACAAATATATGTTTTGCAGATTTTACAGGAAAATGGTTTGTAGTTTTAGAAAGGATTTTCCTGGCAACTGATTTTCCAAAGATTTCTTCTTGTAGGAGTACAAAAACATTTTTACAGTGAAGATATTTCCTACAGTAATATTTTTTTCTAGCTGTAGTGGGTCCAGTTTATAGTGGTTTTGCACTCAAACTTCTAGGATTTAAAAAGCAGAACACTTGTATTTCTTCTAACCATGCGAGTAGTGGCTCAGAGCACGTGGTTTATCGGTAAACTCCCTCACTCAATATGTCTTATAATGACGGTACAGTTTATATCTGCAGACGTTCCTCTGCCAATTACGTACAATACAAGTGACCTTCAGAGAGAACTAAACTTGCCCCATGTTCACCACTCCTGCAATCGTAACTTTTGGGCCAGTTTCTCTGCAGTCACAGAATTAACTACTTTGCACACTCGATAAAATCAACAGAAAAGAGAACAGTTCTTAAAACCGGGCTTCGCGATAGCAACAAAAATATTTCGTTCGTGTAGGCCGTACACGGTAAAAAGGAGCACTTTTAAAAGCCCTGCTTAGGATCTACTGGTATGCGCGTTGTGTACTTTTTCCGCCTTATTGAATTTCACATTGCCATAGGCCTCATCACATTATTCATGCGTCGGTCAAGTGAAACCGTAAAATAATTGGAAAAGAAAATATTTCGAAAATCTGTTTATTTTTACACTTCGATGCATTAAAAAAAAAAAACAGAAAGTGAAAGGAATAATTTAAGTTATCACATATGGTTACCTAACACTTTTTATTCGCCGGTAAGATATGGAACTACTTTCCATCCATGTGTTACCTACTTTACTGGGCGCATGTCACTCAGTGCTCCGCTTTGGAATATTCTGTTAGTTTCTGATTGTCCTAGTGGTTACGGCGTCAATGTTAAAAGCAGACCATTTTGCTGTAGGTAACTATTAACGTTTGCGTAGGCAAAGTCACAGACAGTTCTGCGCGCACTATTGCCTGTAGGCTATCCGCGGTAAAGTGAGCACTTTTCAAAGCTACCTCGTTTGGAATAAAGGTAAATAATTATTTTTTATTTAATCCTTGGGCATTTTCGAGTGCGGCGTAATCTACACACTGTGTTTGTTACTTGCATGGCAATATTTTTTTTTAATGTGGTAGTAATAAAAAAAAATGAAATAACAAAGTAACTAGGGCGTCAAAAGTGCTCACTTTACCGTGAATAGCCTACAGGTACGTATCCAGGGATTTTCATCAAGTAAGTATAGATATTTTGAGCGGTTCTTTAGGCCCGGCTTCACTCATTTGGAGAAATTCTTCGTTTTCGCGTCATATCTATCACTGACAATGTACGATTATAGAAAATTTTCATTATACGAGATGTGTAACATTTTTGTGCCAAAATTTATTTTTGTTATATCTGATAGTTGCAAAACGGCGAGAACGCGTGTATATTTTATCAGGCAGAAAATAACACGCCGGGCAAATTAAATTCAAAAGTATTTAAAAAAAACTAGTAAAGTGTACATGTTCTATAATCAAACATTTTCGTTAACACCCCTGAACCTGAAATTTTGACGCGAAAAAGAATAATTTCTGCAGAAAGGGATGAAGCCAAACCTTAACATAGAGGTCTTGAGAACAGAGATTTCGTTAGAGGATAGTGATAATTGTCGAAGTACGGGTGGATGGACCCGTCGGTGGGCAGGGGGGAGGGGGATGAATTAATACTTCCCTCCGTAGCAGAAAATAAAAAGCGAGGACAACGAAACTACAAAAAAAAAATAATAATAATTGCCAGGAGAATTTCTTGTCTGAACACATACCCAATTAACAAAACATTAATTTGTGAATACGAAATTTTGCTCAGAAAACGTATTTTTGGCCTTTCAGACAGAAAATTATAGCTACGCCCAAGGACGCCAGCTTCTATTCAAAAGATGTAATCCTTAGCGTGCAACCTGCAAAAATTTTAAATAGCTTATATTACAATAATAAAAGAGACCAGGTGGATGTAACAAAAATCACGTTTAAGGATGTGGTGTAAGGGTGACCACCTGAGGTATCGGTTCATCAGAAATACAACAGAAGTTCGCTCAAAACTTTATACCCCGCCACTTTTATATCTGATCGAAAGTTTTTGTGGTTTAAACTCGAGGATCCTGGGACGTCTACTTTGGCTCCGAGCATGAAGCCTTGGGATTTTTATTTAACAATATTTAAAATCTACTACCAACTCATCTGCCTGCCTGCTCTCAATTCCTTAATATTGTAAATTGGTTATGGAAACTCAAATTTTGCCCATAAAACAATATTTCACTTTTCTCAGTGCGCATTTGTATGTACGGCAACTTGCTTGATTAGGTTTGATAAGGGCAAGACGTTGAACTCTCCAACTGCGGCAGACGTAATTGTGAATGTTCAATGGGTCTTCAACTCGCCGTTCATGCTTCACAAGTTCACCTTTCGACGTTTCGATTCACTTTACTTTTGAAAATGTCTGTTTTAGTAACGTTTTCGTTGTAAAGATAACTTTATTTCATGCGTATCGAAGACTGATTCATGTATTGCTGTTACCACTTGCAGCAGAGTGGCAAGATTCTGTTGATGAAAGTGAATCGGTAGCTCACGACTCGTGCGTTAGTTAAACGTAAACATTTGCGTTAGCTCATTCCTAATAGAAGGCACAGCGTTTACATCAATTGTCGTATGAGACACATTCAGAAATGTTTTTGTCCTCTGCTAAGTAAAATAAGAAAAACTGAAAGAAAAATTTTTTTTTGCGGTGGCATGGACTCTTAAAAGGAAAAAAAATTTTTTTTTCACTTCTGTGCGTTTTAATGACCTGCGGAAATGAGTCAGCGAGGTGTAACAGAAATTGTATTCGTACTTGGATAATAATTTACAAATTCTCTTCCACACGCAGCTAAGTAAAATGTTTTGCAAATTATTAGTCTCATTGATTTTTAAGCTATCACTTTTTGATACACAGTTTAAAGTAATTGGTCATACATTTGAAAAAAAAACCGGGTTCCAAGTCCGTTTTGTTCAACCTGTGTTCGGTTTACATTGTTTTTAAAAATCTCTTCGGGCTAATTATGGACTGGGTCCTTAATGTCTGCTGCTAATTATCTGTACTGTACCCGTATTAAATGACCATACAGTCTACGAGACGTATAGCTAAATATAAATAAATCTAAATATTTACACATTTTAAAGTCTTCAAAATAGTTCATGAAGTTTTGTTGAGAGTTTTGAGCGGCTCTTAAAAACGAGATCTTGAGAGCCGATGGGGATAGAATGAGGTGAGAATGGAGCAGCGCCGGAATGCAAGGTTGGGGGAAACGGGAGATCCTCGAAGGCCCCCCACCCCCAATGGCGTCATGTGGCACGATTCCCACTTGCGAAAATCCGGGAGTGACCCGGCAGGGGATTGAACCCTGTTCACTTTGGTGGGAGGCGAGCAGGCTAACCGCTCAGCCCCCGCGGCCCCAGTAGTTTTTTAAGATGAACGTTAGGTATATTGGGGACTGTTATTTTTTTGGGTAGGTATACGAAGTTACCAACCATGGTGGATATCGCCAGTATGATATTTATACATAAGTTTAATTGGGTGGAAATAGTAATGTGATAAAATATTTGTTAATCTTTGTACCAAATAAATGCTGCTTTTATCATTTATACGGGAAGATTTTATTATAATTATTATAAAGTGAATTGCCGGCAATTTATTTACGGAGTGACATGTAGTAATTTAGCTTGGGACCGTGCATTTGCGTCTATTAAATGTATTTGCAAACATGTTATTAACTATTGTTTACTTGTCTGCATTGTATGCAACATGTTTGAAACCGTCCCACTGGCACAGTGGCATGGGAATGAGTTTGATACAACTATAATGGAGGCAACCATATTCCATCAGGAGGGAATTTCCGAACGGCAGGGGCAAGAAGCCTGATGAATACACAGATGAGTTTCCGACCTTTAGAGTGAATTTGTTTTGCTGATTGTGTTTGAAAAGTGATTAGCGGGCAGCAACGTCGGACAGTAACCGCAGATGATAATGGGAAACTAGGGTTGGTGTCTGCTGTATATCGCCGTGTCATGTGGTGGCACACTGTAAAAAAAAACGTACTCTTTACAAACATTTATTTGGAATACTAGGTACTGATGTAACAACACAAATAAATTAAGGCTGCTCACGATAAAGTGAGCACTATTGAAATCAACCCTAGAAAAAAGTCGCTGCTCCTACCTGCACATATTTTAACGAGCGCACTGAGCGACATTTGCCCAGTAAAGTTGGTAACGATGGAGGGAAAAAAAATTTAATATATTAACGTCGAATTAAAAGTGCCAGGTTACCATTTGTGATAACTTAAATTATTTATATTGCTCTGTTTTTTTTTTTTTTTTAATGCGTCGAAGTGAAAAAATTAGTAGATTTTTAAAATGCCTACCTTTCTAATAATTTTACAGTTTGAATTGACCAACACATGAAGAAAGCGATGAGGACCATGGCAATGATAATTTTACATAGGCGGAAGAACACACAACGCGCATACAAGTAGATCTTAAGCAGGGTTTTCAAAGCTGCTCATTTTACCGTGAACGGCCTATAAGAGCAAATGTTTAGAATAAGAGACCGTTTAATGTGTAAAACTTCAGTTGAATTTTAACAACCATTAAGTGCAAAATTTAAATTTATAATATCTACGAAGATAAATACTTAGTTGTCATGTGTCTCAAAAACAGTGTTCTATAAAGGAGAATGAGTGAAGTAATTTGGGCTACTCTCAACGGCGAGGTCTTGAGAGCCGATGCGGGCGTTTGAGGTGAGCATGGAGCAGCGCCGGAATGAAAGGGCGGTGGGAAATTGAAGATCCCCGAGAAAACCCGCCGGCAAGTGGCATCGTACGGCACGATTCCTACTCGCGAAAATCCGGAAGTGACCCGGCCGGGGATTGAGCCTGGTTCGCATTTGTGGGAGGCGAGCAGGGTAACCGCTCAGCCACCGCGACACCTGTAAACATGAAGTATTATGCCTATAAATGCAGGATGTATCTAAATTCGAAAGACAAACTTCGGCTGCGGGTTAATCACGGAATAATAAGATGACAACATTTATACTACATGCTCTAAAGTAAATTCTAAGGGTGGTACACATCGTTGATGTTGAGTCTGATACACCATTGGAGACAGTATTTAATATGGAAGACGTATTGTCTGGATAATGGTTAATTGAACAAAGATTTTCATACGCCACAATACTTGTCGCTATCATCAAATTATTTCCTCTTAATAATCACGGTTACTACCCCTATTTATAACTAACATCCCTGATGCAGTAGCATATTTTGGATTTAAAATGGGTATTATTAATCCCCACGTTGCAATGAAAAACATGTCGCATTGTGTAAATACCCCGAGCCTCACCGCTTTCGACAAATTCCCGTTTTACTTTCAAAATAATATTTACCGTTACCTGGCTGGTGTGGCACGCACAGTACCTAATAACAGACTTTTGTAGCTATTAAAGGAAAGGAAAGACTCCGGAGAGGGGTTCATAGCAGTGGCAGTGTAATAAAACTATTTCTTCAGTTACATAATCAAAAATGAGTACCTCCCTCGGAAATAATTTCGGATAATATGTCGTATATATAAGTTTTTAACTTCTTGTTTGTGTGATTAACCTACAGCTGAAGATGGTTGGTCGAATTCAGATACATCATGTGTGTGTGTGTGTGTGTATATATATATATATATATATATATATATATAATATATATATATATATATATATATATATATATATATACACACACACACACACACAGGCTGATTCGCAATTAGACCTACAAACTTCAGGAAATGAATCTTCATGAAAAAGTAAAAGAAGAACATATGTGATACTTTATACCTAAACCGAACATTAAGGGAGGTATTAGCCCTTAAAAAACGAGGTTTTAAATCCTATTTTTGCTAAATATCGGTAACGAAATAAAATACAATGACAACTCTCGGAACGTTGTTGTATTGCTAACGTAAGAGCCGATATTTTCCACAAACACGGCTTAAAATCTCGTTTTTTTCAAGGACTCGTACTTCCCTTAATGTTCGGCTTAGGTTTACATAAAGTGTCACATATGTCATCCTTTTACTTTTCAATGAAGAATTACCCCCCGAAGTTTGTTGGTCTAATTGAGAATCACCCTATATATATATATATATATATATATATATATATATACACACACACACAAACATATATATGTTTGTGTGTATGTGTGCTTAGAGGTGCAAGAAAACTTCAGCAACTAGTATCCCATATCCCAGTTAATTGTTACAGAAACGACGTAAAAACTATATTACTGTGTACGCAAAGAGACGTGCAATTAATTTGAATTAAAATGTGAGTTGAAGAACATTCAAGAGGTCATGCACGTAATATCCCTGGTCGAGTGTCTACGTAGATGCACGGGAAAGAAGTAGCTTTTCGACACACTTTTTTTTTTTTGTGTTCTAGCGATCGTAATGCCGGCACACGTGATGATCTGGAAGCAAGTACTGTGACAAATTTCGGGCAAAGGGTAGGTTTAAGAAAAAAAATTGCGCGAGAGGCAGTTGACTCGATGCCACGATCTTCTTTGGAATACTGATCAACAGTTGGCATTTTTGTTTACCACAAATTCAATAAAAGCGCTTAAATTTCAGTCCTTCCGAATAATAACTCGCCACGCTGTAGCAAGTATGTTACCAACACTGCAGACAACTCCTGTGAAAATTTTTCGTCTGGTTAAAAAGAGTAGTTATCACTTAAGAATAATCATAACTTTGTTTTGTGCCCGAAACAGCTTTGTACTACCTGTAAATATTAGTTCCGCCACTCAATTGATTTCCTTTTTTTTGAAAATACAGCTCAAGAATGCCTGCAATTTTTGTGACAGCTAAGAAAATAGCAGTGCTTGTTAGTGCCTAAGACCACTTTGCATGCACGTTGTGTATTATTCCAACATAGGTAAAAATTACATTGGCATAGCCCTTATTACTTTTTTCATGCCTCGGTCAAGTACAACTATGAAATAATTAGAAAAATAAATATTACACATCTGCTCATTTTTACATATTAATGAATTTAAAAAAATACAGAAAGTGAAAGAATTAATTTAAGTTATCACAAAATGGTTGCCTATCACTATTTAGTCGACTTTAAGATATGGAACTACTTTCAATCCACGGTTACCAACTTTACTAGGCGCATGCCCCTCAGTGCGCCCGTTAAAATATATGCAGTTAGGGGCAGTGACATTTTTCTAAGGTTGATTTCAAAAGTGCTCACTTTATCGTGAACAGCCTTTAAGACGAGTTCAACAGGAAACCAACACGTAAAGCGGCGCGACTTGAAATGTTTATTTGCACACGTTTTCCAGTATTCGAAATGAAAAACTATCGTTTCACGTCAATGGTCACCTTGGCTGAGGTAGCTATATCGTAGTTCGAATCTCGAGCGAACTTCTCAGTCTTTTTTATACTAGCCGAAACTCTTTTATGTACGTAGACACAAACAAATCGTTTAGTTTCACCAACCACATTTTTTGTTCGGGGGTAACCATACAAGAACCGCAAAATAATTTTTTTTTCAACAACAAAATATTTTACTGTCCCTATATAAAAAATTAATTTGGTTGTACCAAACAGACTGTTTGATTCAACAAAACCTTTTTCTCTGTGCAGCATGCAGGCTCTCATATAATATTGGCATAGAATTAGTAAAAATAATAATTCTTGATGCCGTATTGTGAATGTAATGTTTAAATTTATAGTCGATGAAGTTGGCGAAGTTAGTTTTTCTTACATATTAGGGTATGAATGAAACATCAATTTGCACCACAGGTTTTCTGTCATTCACTGTAATTTTCACTTAGTAATTTTTGTCTCGACGCAAACATTAATAAATTATATTTAAATTCTGAAGGTACGAAACTGCAGCAGAGCAAATACACAGCCATAATGCTAACGTTTAATGTCGCTGTAAGTGCAGTGGTTCACCAAATAACTATTATAAATTCCTCCCAATATGTGAGTTATATTGTGGCCCATGTTACTACCTAACTTATATAAAGTAACTATCAAAATTATCCAAAAAAAAAAAAAGTTGTCGTTTGATGTTAGGACGTCAGACTAGTAACACGGGGGTGCGGGTTCGAGTCTCGGAGGCTTTATAGCGGTATACTTGTTTTTAGTGAATATAATTTTGAAAGATTTGTTACTTCTCTCTTTACTTATAACGGTGGTTTTTCAGAGCACAAATTTTCGAATTATGTTTGTGGCAAACCTACTTTGCATTGGTTCATAGTGATGAGCCTATAATTTCAAAACAAAATTTAAAAAATAATAATTTGTCCCATGAAAGTTTTCGAAAGTAGTATAAATATGATGCCATATTTCTCCTTTACTCAGTTCTAGTGTATTTTTTTGTAATTGAATAATGTATTAGATATATATTGTCCCCCTGTTAGGCTTATGCAATCCCTCCTACCTTTTATTTTATCGTGATATTTGTTTAATCCAAGTATATTGAAAGGTATTACACGCGTTTCTTCGAGTATCAAACAACGAGCGTAAACAGAGGCATATTCTACTGATTAATGATTATTTTCTGAGCGAGTTAGTGTTAAACTTTATTATTATATTCCTAATTTTAATTCCGCCTGTGTTAGTGTTTGCCAAAAGGAATAACAAAATTTGGTTTTAAATAACTTTTAATGGTTTCAATGTGCATTTTTATATAATTTGTATTCTATGTTTATGCTTTCATATTATAGACATGTAATAACATGTTTGTTACACTTTGATCCACGTGATTAAGTGTAATAGAAGGCGAAATCCTTAACTTCGCCACCAATAACGATATAATTTATTTTTTAATTTTTTTATTTGGAGCTTAATGTGCCACTCAGTAGTAGAGACCATTAACTGGATGGCACGTACATTAATACAAAAAAAAAACAAAATTGATAAATACACACAAATTATATTAACAACACAAACATACAACACAATTATTACATAACTACACCACATTTAACACGAGTTAGACAAACATAGAACAGAAATTAACTCACATAAAATTAGTAACATAATAATAAAGTAATACAATAATAATAGCAATATTGTAATGATAAACAACTTTATCGTTGCGGCAAAAAAACACGTGTAGCAGCAAAGAAAGTGCTTTTACAGTGTGTAAAGGCTGTTCACGATAAAATGAGCACTTTTGCAACCCCGGCTTGAGATATACTTGTATACATGTTGCATTTTCTTCCGCCTTACGTGGAATTAACATTGCTGTGGACCTCGTGACTTTATTCATGTGTCGGTCAAGTGAAACTGCGATATTATTATAGAAGTAAACATTTAACGAGTCTGGTTATTTTCACAATTCCTATGCATAAAAAAAAAAAAAAAAACACAAAGCGAAAGAAATAATTTAAGTAATCACAAATGATTACTTAACACTTTTTATTCGACGTTGAATATGGAACTACTGCTTTCCATCCATCATTGCCAACTTTACTGGGCACACGTCACCCACTGAGCCCGTTGAAATACACGCAGACAAGGGCAGTGACATTTTTCTAAGGTTGATTTAAAAAGTGCTCACTTGACCGCGGACAGCGTGTAGCACAGAGCTGCACCGGAGCAAAGCGCAAGCGCAGCTAGCTTCGTTCCATCGGCTACCGTCGGCGCGGGAAGCCACGACGTGGGGCCGGCCACTGGGAGAGGGTTAGTGGAGAGCGGGACGGGAGCAAAGTGGCTTCATCGCGCCCGCAAGACATACGACGGGCTCTCGATACTCCCCCCCCCCCTCCTCCTCGAATCGCGTCGCTACGTAGGTCGATGGCGCCGGTTCGTCACACAGAAGGCGCCGCCACAGCACTCCCAGACTTGGTGCCAGGCCACTCGCCTGCGATAAACACGAGGTATAGCCTAGGGATGTTGGAAAAATATCGATGTATCGAAATGGCCATATTATATCAACAATATGTCGATATAAATCGTTGATATATTTCAACTATATTTGATCGAAATCAGTATATAAATATTTGTAAAAATCCCTTTCAGAAAGTTATGTTCGTATACAAAAATTAAATTAAACAAGAACTTACTGATATAACTAACAAGCCTACTTTCCTCAACATGAATGCAATTAATTATCAAATAATTTCTTAATATCTGAATTGGTAGGAAGGACTTGACTTCTCTATAAATGCGATAACTTTATAAATAAAACCAGAAACTTATGCAACAGTTTTGAGACAATTACAAATACACACATGCCGTAACCTCGTACTATAAACTATCTTGCAATCTTTTGCATTAAAGAGGTGGGATTCGGAGCATAAAAGTCGGGTTCAATCAGTCAGAGGTTTCGAATGATAGGGTACCTTTACATAGAATATTTACAGGGGCTTTATTTTGAAAATAAGAGACTGAGCTACATAAAACATGGAAGTTTAAATGGCCTACCGTAGCGTGAGGAATTTCATGAAAATCGGTGGTTTGGTCCCTGAGATATGACATAAAATACTTTATTTTCTTAATTGGAGCTATCGTACAAAATTGCCAGAAAAATAGGTGTTATATACGATTATTTTAATGTATACTCTTTGCATAGAAATTCTTGTTAAAATTGATTTAATTGTTTAATAAATATTTTAACTTGCCTAATAATTTATGAAGCTGCCGTTGCTAGCATCGTTGCTTATCCATTTAAATCATTAAAATTTGCTTGGCCTTCTATAGCATTTATGGTGTGCACAATTTGGTACAAATTTATTTGAAATATTCCAGTGTAACATTTGGTGGGAATTGGTCGATTGGTCCTCGAGATATGGCTCAAAACCTCTACAATTTTCATTTGGCAACCTTCATACACGGTGGACAAAAAAGTAATGTTGTAGCAATTTTGATGGTTGTGCACTAACAGTATACAAAGTCAAGTTAAAATATATTACATAATTTCGTAGATATCGCCCGCAAAACTAAAATGATTGTACATTCGCCATTATGAAAATAAGTGAGTCCCACTTAATAAAATACATTAATTATTGTGGCCTACCACAATAAAATATCTTGGCCAAATTTTGTAAGAATGGGTTGATAGTTTCCCGAGATACGATAAAATATCATTTTTTTTATTTGCTACGACTATCTTACAAATTGAATAGAAATCAGGTTCCGCATAGACAAATTCGATGGTTTTAATAGGTATTGCCAGCATACAAAGTTAAACTATAATTTATTTCATTAGTAAAATATACTGAAATAAAATATTTATATAGTCACTATTTTGAAAATAGGAAGTGCATGACCTACATAAAACATACCAGTTTACACCCCCTACTGCATTACTATTTAATGTTTGCCAAATTTGGAAGGCATCTGACAATATTGTTTCACGAAATATGACGAAAAAACAATTAATTAGCATGGCACTATTTTACAAAATGGCGGACAAAATATGTTCAATGTAGATACAGTTGATAGTTGTAAAGAGTAACACTAATAAAAATATGTCCTAATCCAAAAATATGATTTTAAATGTGAAGAGTTCTCAGAAACGGTACCTTAGGGTGGGTGAAAACAATTTTCGGGTTTTGGGCTGTTTGTGTAGACAATCTACGAGGGATTCAATGAATCAAGTCGCACCCTTGTAGCGTTTATACTCTCAGCATGTTCCGTTCACATCTCGAAAACGATAATTTTTGCATTTTTAACCTTGTTTTGGGCATTCTGAAAAACTTTCACCCCAAGGTACCTTTTCTGAGAACGCATTACAAATTGACATTAAAACTGTTATTCTCAGTGTCATTATTTTAGTTATTACATTATTCATACAATGTGTAAACATCATAAAGTGCTAATATCTAAACATATTTTTTTACTAATTTATTTCCATTATCGTACAAAGAGTTTTCTTAAAGTAATTCAAAATTCACATCGCCGGAGTATCATGTTTTCTTTTCTATTCCTTGCAATTTCTGTATTTTTTTTCTTTTGCGAGATTTGCATGCTTCCATATCAGTCATGTTAACTGAAATAGATCTTCGATTGTTTTGTAGGTATTTAGAATTATATTCTTTTTACAAACTTTTAACTAGACTTGTTTGTATGTAGGGTTGGTGTCTATCCGACCTCTACGCATTGAACTGGCGTTTAGTCTGCCTGCAGCACATAACTGTTCGTCAGGTTGCATCCCGAAGTGTTGAAGGGGCCACCAGTGTTAAACTGCTGTAAAGAATTGACCTTACAGTTTTTTGTGTATATTCCTGTTTATTTAAGTTTATATTCACTTGAGACAATATCAATTTATTAAATTGAAAATATTATTTACTTTAATCATTCTAGATGATCATATGTAAATTTATCTTATTTATAATTTTGAGTCACTAGTTTCAAATCAAACCATGTAGATACAGTGACATAGTCGATGTGAGGTCTTACAGAATTATTATGTTTTTCCTCCATGCTTAAATTATAACTTGGCTTGTAAGGGAGTTTGAACCCAATACACAATTCTCTAAGGCAATTTTATCATTGTTATAAGCCAGAGAGAAATGTTAAAGGCTTGGCATGAAAAGAAGGAATAGATTTATTCGACGTGGCATAATGGCGATGGGGCGTGGCTAGCTGAAGGTCCGAAAGCAGACGTCGGCTACTGCATCTGGAGTTCCAAATTCCGAGCTCAGAGGTCCAAATCGTGCAATCCAGGGAGGATATTGTAACATTCTCCTTCCTCCTGAATACTAATTACTCTTAATCTCTCTGGACTCCAAGGTCTCTATACTAGATCCAACGTTAACTGTGGTATACTGCAATAGGTGGCAAGGGGTGTGTTGATAAAAGGGGGGGGGAGTCGAGATGGTGGCTAAATTAGTAATATCATTTAAGAAAATGCATATCTTTACTATACCAACAATTCTGAATAACAAGACGCTATATATTTACGTTGCAGGACAATATAATTACGTAAGGATACATTTCCGTTATGCCACAAGGTCTTACAGTTACAATACGGCTCAACTATGAGTTTGCAGTTACGTTATAAATTATACTCAATCAATGATTAACTGGATTCTCAATATCCGCAGCTATGCCCTAACCTTGCCGCAATTACTTTACAAGGGGAATGGGGACAATGACCCGTAACATGAATGGCTCCCTACCGCAAACGCGTTTATGCTCATCCGATATATCTGAAGCTCTGGTCGCCTGCTTCCTCTTCAGCCGCCGGTTTTTACATCACTGGGAGGCTACTCCCTCAGCGCGGGGGTGGATCGGTCCCTTGTGAGGGACCTTGGCCACCCAGACGGTTATCAGTTAGATTGTTGAGGCGAGGAGAAGATAGCCTCCCCCCCTCCTCCACATAAAAAATACTAAATGCTGCAGAGCAAACATTACTGTACAGGATTCCCAGGGTAGCGCCTGGGAGCTGTTTCCAAAGCTGTGTTTACTCTCCTATTCCCTGCCTGTACGGGATAAAGGAGAGTGGTGAAGTTGATTGAATTGATCAGCGCGGAATTTTAAAGTTCAGGATTTTTACTGTGCTGTCGCAAGCCCCTTTGAGGGGGCTGGAGACAGTGCGGTAAGAAAAGCGGAAGTTAATTCCAGATGAAGTTATAATAATCGGTTAAAAATTGTTTTCCTATGACTGGAGTGACAAATGCTTAATAGTAAACAGGTTTCATTGAGGTGTGGTGAATTTAAGTTGCGCGAAAATTATTTCGGTGTTTTTATTGTAAAATATAATAATAAGTGTTGAGAATTGATTACTTAAGTAATAAAGTTGCTGCATAGTGAATTAAATAACTATTGTATATTTAAATTCACGAATTTATGTTACTGTGTCGAGCGACTGACTGGTGCGATGCAAGCGCAAAGTAGTTTTGTTAAAAGAGGGTCGGGGCTTATTTTAAGTGAATTGTCTTTATATTTGGCGCTGAGGGCATAAATAAATTCTATAAAAGTAATTTATAATAAGAATTATTAATGTTTGTTACATAATACTCGTAAAATTCCGAAAGCAGAGCCTGGAAAACGAGTTATAAGTGAGAAGTTAGAGTGCAAGTCGGCCAGAGGGCTCTGATTGGCCGGGGGAATTCTAGGAGGCATGGCGCTCGGTGTTCCACAAGAGATGGCAGCACTGTCGTTATTTACCGAGAACAGTTATTATATGGTATCGGGAAAATTAAAGTATGATATTTATAGTTTAAGTTGTTGTAATTCAATTGATTTTAATAATAAAGTGATGCTGCAAAACTTTAAAAGTTAATATCTGGCCTTTTAATTGGTGAAAAACTTACTTGAAGAATTCATATTTTGTGTTGCTGTTCTGCTTTATGCAAGTGATTTTATAGTAATTGATGTAGTTGACAAAGAAATTAAGGGCCAGTAGTTAATAATATTATTTAAATTGAATTAAAATGAATATATTTGCGTGTGCTGAAGGCACAAAGTAGCTTTTATTTGCAAAACTAGGTGCTGCAATCAATTGATGTTTTTATTAATTTAAATGCGCGGTTTGTCGCTCGGCAAAGTGTAGTTTAGCTGTAAATATTGTTACTATCGCTCCAGTGTTGGTCATGGGTAGAAGGGAAATTTCCAGGGCATGTATCCGGATTAAGGGGCTGCAAACGTCGCCATGGCCTCGAGCAGTATCCAGGTACTTTCCTGCTTGTCTGTCATGTTCGAAACCTGGCTGATGTACGGGCGGAAGTTCGCCAGGAGCAATGACAAGTCGCAAGCTTGTAGGAAAGCCATGAGTTCACGGAATTCCTACATTACTGTTTTCTCCTCACCCAGCGAACCTTGCGGGGAAGAGGGAGAGGGAGTTGGTGGTGGCGGTGTTGTATCTGCAAGGGTTTCATATGTGTGTGTTGTTGTATCTGCAAGGGTTTCATATGCGTGTGTGTTGTATTTGCAAGGGTTTCATATGTGTGTGTTGTTGTGACGGGAAGGGAAGCAAGTGCCTGCGCTTACGAAAGCTGTGGGTTTCGTGGCCTTGAGTTCGACGCCATGTTCCTGGAGGGTGCAGGAGCTGGCTGAGATGATGTTGTTCTTCCTCTGGTTTGTGTTCGCTTCTGTACCAGTTCCAGGAATTTAGGACAGTCTTTGGAGAGGACGGAATGTTCTCCATTGCAATTTGCACATTTGGGTTGAGTATTGGCAGAGGGGCAGGCACATACGGGGTGTGAGCCGGCGCAGTGTTGGCAGACCTCTGGCATGAAACAGAAGTTACGTGTGTGTCCCAAGGCGTGACACTTGCGGCATTGAGCCACATCTTGTGGTATTTTTTGGTAGGGCCTTGGATGAACTATTGTCACATTAATTTTTGTCAATGTATGTAAAGCGGGCAGATTCGGGTCCTACGCGGCTGTCACACAAAAAAGTGGTTGAGGCTCCAGAGTGAATTTCGTGGGGTCTGTGTTGCAGGTGATATTTTACAAAATTGATATATGTGGTGGTCATTATAGCCGCTGCCTTGAATATCCGGTTTGATGACCTCCATGTCGGATGAGGAAGGGAGGTCGAAAACTACTTTCTGTGGCTGCTCGGAAGTAGGACAGAAAGTAAAGAAGTTGATGTAATTGGCAGAGAGCAGTTGCCGAGCAGCATTGTACTGATGAAAATTATTTGTATGGATTTGAATTCCCTTGCGAGTTGGAAGCAGTGAGAACCCGTCCTTGCTGATGGCCCGGAGTTTTTTCAGTACCAAGTGGTATTTTGTGCCGTCAGGAACTACAATTCGCAGTTTCCTCTGGCTGTTGACTAGAGGCTGGCCTCAAGGGCCGGGGGTTGGTAGTACTCAGACGACGAATGGCGGAGGCATTTGTCCTCCTTGCGGATTGTGGTGTCCTGTTTATTGGTTTCCCTCTTTCTTTTTTGTTGCTGGAATTCCAAGTCCACGTGTCCTTATTGTTGTTTGATGTGTGATGGGAGGGGGGCATTATACTTGGTAGGAATTGAGCCTGTGGTGAGTATGCAGGGAATTGAATTAAACAATTCCCTGGATCTGTTTTAACTGCGTTAGTCAAGTATGGGAACATTTTCAGGATTGCAGTGTTCCTTTCGGTGATCTGTATCCGCACGAGACCACCCGAGTCAGACATTCCCCCGTCCGACTCCATACCCTGATGGTGGGGGAGGGGGGGTGGAAGGGACCGGTTGAAGCGATTCGCGATATGTTGTATGCAATTGACGAACAAGTGTTGTCAGAAATGTGCCTGGATCGGTGCTGCACACTGTGGCCGCTGACCCCTAGCGTATTGGCTCTAGACGACTTGTTTCCAGGCCGACCACAGTGTACAGGGTGTGTGCCGCGAGCTAAGGTGTAGTATACGACGAGAAAACGCAGGTCGCGCCCTCCTTGGTCGGAGGACAAGGTTGAAGTGACCTCTTCAGCCTGCAATCTTACTCACAGGTATAAAGCTTCACGTTGCGGTGCCGTCTTTGTGTCCGGCGATGGGGGGGGAGGGGGGGGGGGAGCAGCATCTTTGGGGGGTCGCTCTTATAGTTGGGCCAAGTAGGCCACATGACAGCGCCCGGCCACAGTTATATCCGCACGACCTAAAGTGGTGTAGCGCCGCCATATGGCGCTACAATATGTATTGGCACGAGTTCGCCTTCGCCAGGATAAAGGTTCCTGATGTCGGGAGGGTTGGAGAAGTCCTTCAAGTCCTTCTACAATTGCTGTCATGTAAGAAAGTTCCAGACTTATGCTAATAGCGTCACCCGATATTATTACGCTCTTAGACTCAATTGAAAATATTAAGTTGAATTAGTTCATTAATATGGTATAAACTTAAAACACATTTAATTGAAAAATAATTCTTCGTTTATCACGGACGTAATTTATTGAGAAGTCCACAGAAGGTAATTTTAAAGTAATTAACGCCATGAAGATAATTAAAAAAAAAATATTATATATATATTGTAGAACTGCGTCAGGAGTTTATAAACTCTTGTTTTCTCAGTAATTGAGTTCATGATTTTTATTACCTATGCAGGGAGCAAATGAAATATTCAATTTTAGAGTATGAGAATCAACTGAAGTACGAATTTTGACAATAGTAGTATAATAACTTTCAATCTTTTGCAGATCCGCAATTTTAAATAGTTGTGTAGCGATGTTTTTCCTCTCTTAAATGCATGAACTTGTAGAACTCCTTTAACTTGTTTTACGTTTACTTTGCTAATACACGCCATTAAAAAAATCTTGCTAAGCCACATACACACTTACACATTGAAATTATATGGAAATAATTCTGAGATTGGAGGTATTTTAATTAAGATATTTTTCACACAAAATACAAAATAATTTAAGAAATGTTATTCCATGGATGTATATATATATATATATATATATATATATATATATATATATATATATATATATATATATATCACTGCACATTTTTAGTCTTTTTTAGTTTCACTGAATGTTTTTATTAATATATAGGTATTATTAATATATAGATTCTGTGGATGTATAAATAGTCTACCTATATTATAATAATGATAATAAAAATAATAAAAAGAATTGTTGAGACTAAAGAGTGAAAATAAATTAACTGTAAAAAAAACCTTTTAAAACCAACGTTTTATTTATAAATGTAGTAAAAATATAAAAAAATAATTATTTTTTGTTACAGAATTTGTAGAACTTGTAAGACATGGTCGAACAGCCGTAATAAAATTTACTACAAATTGATATGTTTGTGTCAATTTAAATTTAATATATAAAAGCTTGGCGCGAATAGTTAATACCCTTATGGAAGATATGTTCTTGCTATGGTTGTGCAGATGAGTTATACTTTCTATATTGCAAACAGTTAAGCCTTACACACGATATGTGCGTAATACGCTTACGCAAATGAGCTATACATTCTATATCGTGAATAGGTAAAAGCTTTACTCAATATATGGGCTTACAACGCTTAAACGAAAATGAAATTTACGGTATGTATTGCGCCAAGCTTTTATATATCAAATATAAATTGATACAATCATATTAATTTGTAGTAAAATTTATTACAGCTGTTCGACCACGTCTTACAAGTTCTTCAAATGCTCTACTTTTGTAATTATTTTTCTCTTTTTAGTGAATTAATAAATAAAATGTTGGTTTTGAATGGGGGTTTTTTTTTTCAGTTAATTTAGTGCTGCGTAGAGCCAAATTTCCATTTACAAGTTATACAAGTTAATTTTCCTGCTTGCGTCATCGTCAAACGATATCGTACTTTGGAATGTATATTATGTTGCTGCAGAAGTTATATGCATTGATAAAATTCTGACAGCACTCTTTGAAAAAAAAAAATCGTGGCCACACAGTCCTTCCTACCACGTACATGGATCTATTTTACTTCCTTCAAGAGCCTTCCACACAAATGGTTCGCTCCACATCCCCTCTCTTCTACGGCACTTTGCCAAATCTGCTAGGACAACGCTCTCAGAAACGTGTTGCATGTCTCTAGTTACTTTATCGATGAAGGCGCTGCATCCAGTTGCTCTTCAGATCTCGTGAAATTCCCTTGATATGAGGGGTCCAACATGCGTGATTCGAAATGCATTATAGGTTTCAGAGCAAATCTTTCTCTTTCATTTTATTTACACGGCAAAAATTTCTAATCTGCTGATGAAAGGGGTGACACAGTGAGATGTTCAACAAGTATTAAATTTCCTTGAAATATACAAATGCACAGTGGATATTTGGCATGCTCCCTTCAAGTTTGGTTATCCATGAAATTATTGAGTGCAACAGATCAGCCAATTTTTTTTTTTTTTTTTTTTTTTTTTAACTTTAACCCAAAATATTTCGTCACTCGAAATATCACTCTTCATTTGTCTTAAAATGGCGGCTGCCACTTTCCCACTGACAACAAATTTTGTAAGTTGGCCATTTTCCTTCATACTGTCCAGACAATTTGAGTTGTTGCCCCAGCGGGTTTTAAATGGTAAGCTATGTGCTGATTCGCTATAGACTGTTTACGGTAAAGTCAGCACTATTTAAGGCCCTTCCAACATGTAGGAACCACTAATAACTATATCTTATTGCAACCTCGGGCATTACATTTTGAGGGTGGATAAATGTATACACTGTGTTTATTGGCCACATTGCAATGTTTGTATTAAAAAACAGCAGGAAGATGGAAATTGAATGAGAGGAAAAATTTAGAAGGGCCTTAAAAAGTGCTCACTTTACCGTGAACAGCCTACCTATGTTTTCTCTCATTTCTATGAGTGCTGATGTTAATATATGAGACTTCTTTATAGATTCGTCAATTTCTACTACTCTGTTAGCAAAAATTGCAGGGCACTTCTGATACTTTTGCAAATTAAATACCGTAAGCGGGTGTTGTGACAATTTGGGGTGACTGATACAAAAAAAATCACTTTTGAATGTCTCCCTATTTCAATGGGATGTTTCAGCTATTCAGTGGTGTCAATTGAACCAGTGAACATTACAAATAGCCTCTTTTAAATGGGAGGAAATGTATATAACAGTGGAAGTTCGTGTGTCCCAAATTGACCCCACATTAAGTCACCCCCGCTTACGGTATCACTCTTGTGGTATTTTTGAAATACGAAGTATTACAAAAACTGCAAAAAAAACTTTCACTTTTTCACCTACTCTCTTTTCACTATAATACGTAGTTCCAAACACTACATTTAGTTACCCCCATTAACCCAACTCTGCATAGCAACTACCACAACATAGAGACAGCAGTTTTGGAAGGAAACAGAAACAGATGGTTTGCAATGTTACCGCCTTTACAGAAATGTAATTTATGATATTAAAATCGATGAGCCTGCAAACTATCACATAATCAGAGCATTATCCTCTTTAGAAGGAAAGAGATAGTTAATTGAATGTAGCTGTGTCATAACCTTTTGATGTTTAGTACAAGGTTGCAGCTGATTAGAATAGAAACACATGCAATGATAAACAATTATTATTTTATAAAAATTTTAACGTGCAAAATTTCCAAAGTTCCTGTTACGAGTGGAAACTTTCCATTTCGGAAACTTTCTAGTGGGCACTTTTCCCCTACCCATCCTAGACGCGACGCAATTTTACGATTGCACAAACCACAGTTCAGTCAGCCATAAAGATGATAATTGACGGGAATAATTTGCAGCGCAGGATAGCGGTTGATGTAATCATTGCTTTTCCATTACCTACCAAAAAAAAAAAAAAAAAAAAAAAAGGAATGAAAGTTTATGAAAGGCGTAGCACGTGGTTATTAGATCAGAGAGTTCAACCGGGATTCAAAGACGCGTTGAATGGGCCCCAGCGGGAAGTGCACGTTGCGAGTTGCGAGGCTGTGAGTAGTACCAACTGGCTCTTTAGATCATCTACCTCGCCCCCTGCGCCACTTCCTTCAAATTGCGACGAGGCGTAAACGGCAGCCCGAGTTTGGGATTCGATGTTGTGTGTTGGGGGGGGGGGGTGGGAGCCTTTTGTGCCACTCAAATGGACTGTCCACCGCAGGACAGGCCTGGCCTAATCGCGCGTCTCTTGTCGAGCTAATCGCCCCCCCCCCCCAGAGGCGGCCCAAAGGGGATGGGTCCGCTTGAAAAGGGGTACGTGCCCTTCACCGCCTGACCCCTGGTGCCCCCGCGGCACCATCTTCCGCCCGTGACGACAAGGCCTCATCTCCGGGTGGCTGGCCGGACAGGGTGCGCAGGGGGTTAGCGAGGTGGCGGAGGGGTGGATTGGAGGCAAATTGTAATTTACGACCCTCGGGTAGCGACTGGAAAGTTTAGGCGCTTACCCTGGAGAGCGACGGCTTGTACGCGCACACACATGAAATTCAGGGGAATGGTGCGCGTACTTCATCGAACACTTGCCCTCTCAGAGCGTATTTTACCTTCTCAAATACCTGCCAAATCTGACTTATTGCATAACCCAGAGAGGGTATGGAAAGTGCAGTCATAATATTAATGTTTTAAAAGGATGATTGCGAGGACGTAGGGACACTTGTTTTTATCGCGGAGAGATTTCACGATCCTTTACACTCAGGGACAAGAAAATTTCGCGTTTTTTTTAAACCTGTAGGCTAGACTCCGCGGTCTGCTATTGGCTCGGAGTTCACCTGGGCGTGTCTGTTAAACTGTGATCCAATTGCAAACGTAACAGAAATACACATGTGTTTGAGGTCTAGCTTGACCTGAAATGAATTCGCTAAAATTTCGAGTCGCTGCTTATACTTTACAAAACTTTAGATCTTACCCACGTTCGTGATTGGATGATTTAAACTGTGATGCGTCTTAGGTGTCTGCCTGCCAATCACGGACGTCCAGCGTGATCGTAACTTTATTCTGAGTGGCCCAGTCAGGTAATGAACTACCTTTTTACAAACAGGCGCGGAAAGTTGCAAATGTAACAATAGTAGAAAGAAATCAAGCTTGCATGTAAAAACAGTTGCTCCTACAAGTATATCACAGACCAAATATTTCTAAACGGTGTAGCAAAAACGACTCTAGGCAAAATTCGGTTAGGCGAATTGGAGTAAGAGTTTTACTATAGAAATTCTTTAACGGGGATTGGCGAAACTTTGCACGCTGAAAAAGGTGGGAAAGCCCTAGCCTCTACCAATGTTCTGCCGATAGTGGAGGGACCTAGCTTGCAGCGACAAAGAGGAAAAGCCCTAGCCTCCGCAATGTTCTGCCGATGGTGGAAGGTCCTAGCAGGCAGCGAGAGGGAGGAAAAGCGCTAGCATCCCCAATGTTCTGCCGAAAGTGGAGGATCCTAGCTGGCAGCGAGAGGGAGGAAAAGCCCTTGCATCCACTAATGTTCTGCCGATGGTGGAGGGTCCTAGCTAGCAGCGAGAGGGAGGAAAAGCCCTACCCTCCACTAATGAACTGCCGATGGTGGAGGGTCCTAGCTGGCAGCGAGAGGGAGGAAAAGCCCTAGCCTCTACTAATTTTCTGCCGATGGTGGAGAGTCGTAGCTGGATGCGATAAAGATGAAAAGCCCTAGCCTCCACCAATGTTCTGCCTATGGTGGAGGGTCCTAGCTGGTAGTGAGAGGGACGAAAATTCCTAGCTTCCACCAATGTTCTGCCGATGGTGGAGTGTCCTAACTTGAAGTGAAAGGGAGGAAAAGGCGTAGCCTCCACCAATGTTCTGCCGATGTTGGAGGATCCTAGTTGGCAGCGAGAGGGAGGAAAACCCTATCCTTAACCAATGTTCTGCCGATGATGGAGGATCCTAGCTGGCAGCGATATGGAGAGAATGCCCTAGTCTCCATCAATGTTCTCCCGATGCTGGAGGGTTCTAGTTAGCTACTGGAGGTAGGAAAAGCCCTAGCTTACACCAATGTTCTGCCAATGGTGGAGGGTCCAAGCTGGCAGCGAGAGGGAGGAAAAGCCCTAGCCTCCATCAATGTTCTCCCAATGCTGGAGGGTTCTAGTTGGCCAGCGAGAGGGGGGGGGGGTAAAGCTCTAGCCTCCACTAATGTTCTGCCGATGGTGGTGGGTCCTAGCTGGCAGCGAGAGGGAGGAAAAGATCGACGCGTCCGCCAATGTTCTGGTTTCGCCTTATGTGCTAACCAAACAGCGCTGTAGGTGCGTAACTCAAGAATGGCAATGACACACAATATCATTTCACTACGTCATTTAGTTTCATACAATTTCTCACGTCATTTACAGAACGTTAAAATTCATATCTTTACAACAAGTTACGTTAAAACCGGGGGAGTTTAATATAATTTTTATCATTAAATTACCGAATTACTTTACGTTAATTAATGGCATTATCTAAAGTCTATGATCCTTACATGATCCGCTGGACTGATATCACGTAGTCTGTTACCTAAGGCGGCTTTACATCTCGGCTACTGCAGATCACGGTACACCCTGCGTCGTTCTATCTCCTTGGTTGGCGGTCGGTACAGGAAGACCGCGCTTGAGTATTTCCGCACGTTTACAAACTGTGCTGCTGTATTCCAAACCCTCTCTCTATTCGCGGCCTCACCCTGAATACTGTCGTTTGTTGCCTCTGCGTGGGGCGTGTAACTGGTAAGCGTTAACTATGTTGCTTTGCCTACACCGTAACTCTATGGTGGTAATAATTGGAACTGACAGACGCCAATGACCTTCTGCAAGGCGTATACAATTGCAACAGCCCACCAAAGTAATGCTTCTTCATGTGGTAACTGAGGAGAGACTTGAGGCAATCGATTTGCCTTAAAGCCACCCGCTAGCTTCGGCTGAACATCGACACGCTTTTGAATGACAAGTATACCGAAAATATAGCCGAGAACCATCCTCTACTCTAAATTCAATAGTCTGTTTCCTAATGGATAGTAAATTGACCACAGTACTTATAGAAATGAAGTAATTGAATACACGACGTCATTTATACTAACTATATTTTAAGTATTGCAATAACACTTCTTACTGGTGGCGCTGAAGTTTCGCTAATGGAGATTTGCCGAACGTTAGGAAAAATGCCATTTGACAAAACTGCGCTTGGTAAAACTCCTGCGGGCATTAAAATATGCTTATTCCGGTAACATGTGCATGTAATAATAAAAAATCTTATTTCATTTCGAATACATGGTTATGTATAATGACTGAGCAGCTCAATTTGATAATGCAAAATCTCTATGTTCTTTCCTGCACTGTGTAATGTATCGAGAATATGTTGTCGTTTTTATTTCGAAATGAATTTCAATCGGTAATTATAGTGAACAGGATTTCGTAAATTTATTCTTTATATAAGTTCAGCAACTTACAGATATTTCATATCTAGGTTTTATGAAAGCAGCAGAGACAGAAGGGATTTGAAGGAGTCAGCAGGCATAACTGTTAGTAAAAAACAAAGATAAGCTGATTTGATTAAATACTGAAAGCACAGCGAATGACTCATAGTAGCAAAAAACCGCTGTTTTTATCATAAATGTGGTTGCCAAGGTAAAGCACATATTTAGTTTTGGAAATTTATAGTGGGCCAATAACTGGCCAGTCTTCTTAATATAGGTTTTTGCAGTTTTACGCTACTGGACTCCCAAATGTGGGCGCCTACAGACTAAAAGTCCTTGTTATAGTCCATTTACGGTTACTTCCAACTTTTCCTCGCTATTCCTCCGCCTCAAGCAAACAAAGCCTAACCGAGCCTAAAATAAGACAATACACCAACAGCACACCATATTCATGCGCACTCATTTTAGTAATATTTGCATAATAAATATTTCCCACTACCAAATCAACTTGTTCGTCCCTATTTTAATTAATCTTAATCGTATATTAAATATTATAATTTGCATATAATATATAAGTAAACTTTAAATATATACAATAGTAAGGTATACGCTGTTCACGGTAAAATGAGTACTTTTGAAAGCCGTGCTTAAGATCTACTTGTAAACACGTTGTGTATTCTTCCGCCTTAAGTAAAATTAACATTGCCATGGGTCTCATATTTTTATTCATGCGTCGTTTAATTGAAACCGTGAAATTATTCAGAAAGTAAATACTTTACAAATCTGCTCATTTTTACTATTCGATGCATTAAAACCACAGAAAGCGACAGAAATAGTTTAAGTTATCACAAATGGTTAGCTAACACTTCTTCTTTGACGTTAAGATATTGAACTACTTTCCCTCCATTCGTTACCAACTCAACTGGGCGCGTGTCACGCAATGCGCACATTAAAATATATGCACGCAGGGGCAGTGACTTTTTTATAAGGTCCATTTCTAAAGTGCTCACTTTATCGTGAACTGCCTTTACTTTTATGTTACCACAAATATAAAACGCTTGCGATATATGCCAAATTGAGGAAACAGCCGAACACTTCATGCATTGGGTAGTTTTCAAAGGTTTGTTAAAAAAGTGTGAAGAAATCGTGAATAGACTATAGTAAGGAAACTATAATGAATATCCCTAGAAACTTCCCCTTCCATGTGGGTGCTCAAAGAAGGAAAAAACACCGCTCAGAGTTTTCGTTTGATTGAGTTGCGAGCCAGGTTGCTCCTGACAGCTACACTGTTCGAGTGATTTTCCGAGCCAGGTTGCTCCTGACAGCTACACTGTTTGAGTGAGTTGCGGGCCAGGTTGCTCCTGACAGCTACACTGTTTGAGTGAGTTGCGAGCCAGGTTGCTCCTGACAGCTACACTGTTTGTGTGAGTTGAGAGCCAGGTTGCTCCTGACAGCTACACTGTTTGAGTGAGTTGCGAGCCAGGTTGCTCCTGACAGCTACACTGAGTGAGTTGCGAGCCAGGTTGCTCCTGACAGCTACACGTTTGCTTCTCTCGCCGAAGAAGAATCCATAGCATCCAAGCGCACGCGAGAAGAGCCGTCGTGGTCCGGGGCAGTTTCCTAATTTGCGCAAGGGTCGCCACCCTTTGATTAAAGCCAAGGAAGGGGGCGTGTGAAGCTTTTTGCTCCGTGCCGATGGGCAAAGCAGTATTTGCGGGGCGAAACAGTTCGTCGTCGATTCCCCGTCGCTGCCGGGGGGTGGGAGCAGATTTACGGCTTTTAAGTTCGTTAGCTGGTTCCGTTCCGTTCATCCTTGACCCTAAACTAACTCGTTAAAGGAGCATTTATGTCTCTCTGCCTTCGCCTCACAGACTGAAGGAAATGAACGCAAGATTGGTGGCTCGAGGTTTTATAAGCGTTTGAGTAAATTACCAATTTGCTGATTATCGCAGTGGATCTTTTGTCCTGGATCACTACGAGCCCTGATGTTCTGGATTCAAAAAAACGTAACGTGGTTGTTGAATTTTATTTTCTAATAAAGGTCAGATTCTTTAAGGATCTAAACCTCTTCCTGGGGATCGGGAATGCGTTGAAGTGGCGAGTCTATAAACGTATGTTTTAAATTTATTTCGATAGTGCATTAATGCTTTCTTTCTTCAGTTAGTATTAAAAGTAGTTGCACGTCGTGATTATGTACTTAACTGATCATGGCCACTTTATTGGTGGTATTAAGGTTTCTTTAAGACTATATTTTCAAAAATTAGCATCAGGCATGGTCGAAAATTTTAAAAGTTTAAAATTTTAAGTGCACCGCGTTTGGGGAAAGTCGCCGAAGGAATTAAAATGTTGTGAAAGGGTTGGGTGACTAAGGGCATTTTCCCACACCATACAGATAAATCTTTTATCTGAAAAGATTCTATTTTATTTTAAAAGTATGTTAATAAAATGTCAGTGCCATGCCTTTAATTATTGTATGAATGGAAGGTTATAGCGTGTTGGGCAAATATTCATTCCGTGTTCACTCTATCCCAACTGAATCAGGAATGGTAAAAGCAATGTGTTTGTAATATCATGTATAAACAGCACATGTGAATGCGTTTAGACAGAAACACACAAGTAACCTTTGGTAGTTCAGTAAACAATATACAAGCTACATATGAGATCCTAGCTATTTTAAAAGGACTACATGTCACGTGACGTTTTCATGTCTGGTAAATCATTTTTAAAATGTTAATAGCTTACTTATAAGTACATACATTTGCCCCTAAAGTCACGAATAATTCTGCATTTGATCTAATATGATGATGCGCTGAATACTGTAACATTGAGACAATATTGTGGATTAAAATTATTTGTAGAAACAATTAATGCATTTATGGTGGGAATCCAAACGCATTAGAAAATATATAATTTTAATTTTGAAGAAATGATAGCGGTAATAACGTAATTCTTGAGTTTGGCAAAATAAAGTTGAATTTGAATGTCATATGCCTGTTTAGTAAATACGAATATAATAACACCACCAATATATCTCACAAAATTTCAGGCTTTTCACATTTATTCGAATTATTTATATGTCTAAATTTAATAAGAGAACGTTTTAAATTGTAGGGTCTGCAGTCATATATTATAGAAAAGTGAATTAACAGCAAATAATTAAATAAACCTACTGTTTTAGGAAAGACAGTAAGATAAATTGTCTTTTGAATTCTGTAAGCGTTCTCTCATACTCCCATACTTTATCCTCACTTTGCATTAAATATGATAGTTTCGGTGTCTCCAAAACGTCAGTGACGCATCTAACATTTTACGACAAGTGTGAAGATACCGATTCATTCAAAATATCGTGTAAGCGCCCAGAACTGAAACTTGGTTGGATATAGTCCCGCAAAAAAAAATTATGATATGAACACACCGATCTTTAAATGGCGAACAACATGTAGGATCGATATGTTGTTATTAAAAAAATTAATAGTAAGGATCGTGTCTGCAGCTACATGTTAAAAACGCAAATTGCACAAACTAAAATGTTAACCCATCAAGCAGCATGACTCAGAAAAGTAGCATTACAATTATTTTTAGAAGTGTATTATCCGCAATATTCTTGACCCTCTATTCACAGCATTATTGACGCTCCATCATTATCGTTACCTGAAAGCATCACGTGAAAGTATTATTAAAAGTGACAATGGCTGGTGAAATAAAATTATTCAACGGTGCGATTATTTAAATAATATCGAATAATGTAGTTATTTTTTGCTGAGGTAAGAATCTGTTTCCCTTCCTTCGTCGAAACATAGTTTTCCAACTTTTTTTTGCCAAATATGTCTATTTATCCCAAGAAATTGTTTAAGTTTACATGTGCGCAAGGTTAGCGTATTAATGTAAACATCGTAACCATAGATATAACACTAACTATGTTAAAAAAATCCTTAGCCAAATTATGAAATTCACACTAAGAAACAATTTTATTGGATCAAAGTTTTGTTTCGTGCAACCAAATAAATTGGTTGTATTGATGCAATGGGATATTTTGTTGTTGAAAGCAAATTATTTTGTGATTATTTGGCGAACCGAAACTCTGAAGATTTTGTTGGTGCAACCAAATATATTTTTTTGGCTTTAAGTGCTACACAGTTTCGGTTTATACAAAAACAATTTAGAACCATACCGAGACTCGAACCGACACCGTTTGCGTCTCAGCGCCCCGCCCTAACTACCTCATCTAAAATGACTACTGGCGATACTTGATTTATATATTAAATAAAAACTCTAAAAAAAAAAAAAAAAAAAAAAAAAACCTTAGAAGAAGTCACTGCCCCTGCATGCATATATTTTAACGGGCTCACTGAGTAACATTCCCCCAGTGAAGCTAGTAATGGTGGATGGAAAGAAGTTCCATATCTTAACGTCGAACAAAAAGTGTGAGGTAACCATTTTTGGTAACTCGAATTACCTCTTTCGCTTCTTTTTTTTTTCATCTAAGTGTAAAATTGACCAGATTTGTAACATATTAATTTTTCTAATAATTAAACATTTTGACCTGACCACCACATGCATAACGTGATGAGGCCGATGGCAATGTTAATTTTACATGAGGTTGGAAAATTCGTAAAGTGCATACAAGTAGATCTCAAGCAGGGCTTTCAAATGTGATATTTTTTACCGTGAACAGCCTATATAAACATTTCAAACATTGGACAACATGCGTAAATAGATCTTTGAAATTCAAAGTTGTATATTTTAGTTTCCTGCTCAACTTGAGGCATTTTATGCCATTACTAGGAAGGCCGCAATATTTGCACCAACAAACACCGTTCCTGTATTTAATTGGCACAACAATTACTAACAAACTCTCAAACTGTATTATCGAACGAAGGAAATCAAATGAGTAGCCAAACAAATACATAGAGCTGATTCAACTAAACATTTTTTGTTGAAATTGTAATTGTTTTGGACCAATATCGGGTTTTTTTTTTTTAAATTCAAGCGTGTATTTTATTAGATGAACAGAATCAATTTTGTTGCTTTCCATGTTTTGTTTACTTATCACAGTATTTTGTTGGGAAAGGTAAATATATTTTGGCCCTATATAAACAAATATTTTGTTGGCTCGACCGAACTATTCTGTTACTTTACACTGAGTTAATAAGGTTGACTTTCTGTTACCCAAAATTTATGTGTGTATACATCCTATTAAAGAAATTTAAAAAATAAAAATATACAAAATATTACAGAGATTACCACCATACAGTAACTTAAGCTTAAGGCATTATCTTGTCATGCATATTACACATTTCATTCATAATTTTCTGTACGACATTTAAAACCATTTCTTTTAGGGTATTTTGTTTTCAGTAACAAATAGAAGATTAGAGAATCGAACGTTTGCTGTTAATAAATATTTTCCTCGTACGTTTCTGTTTTATGGCAATATTACCATCTTTTATGTCCAAGAAATATACATTATTTGAGTAGCTTTTGTTTGCAATGAAGAAAAATTACTCCGTACAAAGGAAACGGCTTAAAGGTATTCTGTCGTTCAATGTAAATTTCGGCACGTATCTCTTGTCCCGATGCAGACATTCATAAACAAATTTATCCTGCTGTTGCGAAGCTGCAACTGAGCAAATGGTCTACCTGCAGACGTTTGATGTCATTCTGAGCTGCAGCGATTTTCCAAATCACTAACCTGAATTATTCTTAAGAGGTGACATTATATTATTGCCCATGTTACCTCACATAATGTACCTACCGAAAGTAACATGATAGTGATCAGAGATAGTGGTCGTAATGTGAATGAGCGAGTGAAGAGATCTAGGCTGTTCTTAACATCGAGGTCTTGAGAGCCGATGATGGTGAAGCGGGGGTGAGTATGGGGCAGCGCCGAAATCCAAGGCGGGGAAACGGGAGACCTCCGAGAAAACACGCCGACCAGCGGAATCGTCCGGCACGATTCCCCGTGATAAAATCCGGGAGCGAGTCGTAATGTGAAGGGAGTTAGTCTAGTAACAACCAAGTTGCGGGTTCGAGTCTCGGAGCAGTCGTTGGTTTATTTTTGTGGATATAATTCTGAAAAATTGGTTACTTCTCACTTAATTGCTACTTATGGTTGTCTTGCAAAGCACAAGTTTTCTTTACAGAGTAATTTACTGTAACGACAACGGAAGGTTATCATTGCCATTACCATACAGGTTCGGAAATGAAACGCCCAAACTATGGGAGGCAATTCCTTATGAAAAGTAAAGTTCTAAAATATACAGGACACCGCATAGCTAAACGGAATATCAAAGTAGATATGAGCCTGTGAATACGAGGTTTCCAAAATGTATTTTTGCCGAATGTCTTGTACTTTCTGTCAACGGTAGGGATTCAACGGTAGGGATAGTAGCAATTTACCCGCAGTACATCACACACGGTCGAATGGGACACTCCCTTTGGCGTGGTCACGTGGAGGGCACGTGGTCGATGTGCTGACGTATCCTCAAGACGAACATTACGCACAGACCACGGATGGCCAGCATTGCGCATGTGTCTCTGCAACATGGAAAGCATGAGTCACTTTTCCGTTACGGACTTTGTAGGTGTTGTACAAGACATTAAAGGCTGTTCACGAGAAAGTAAACACTTTTGAAAAGAACCTTAGATAAATGTCACTGCCCCTGCCTGCATATGTTTTAATGGGCGCACCGAGTGACATTCTCCCAGCAAAGTTGGTAACTATGGATGGAAAGTAGTTCCAATATCTTAACGTCGAACAAAAATTGTTAATTAACTATTTGTGATAACTCGAATGATTTCTTTCGCGTGCTGTGTTTTCTAATGCATCGAAGTGTAAATATGAGCAGATTTGTAAAATATTTACTTTCCTTATAATTTCACCGTTTTACTTGACCGACGTATGAATAAAGTGATGAGGTCCATGGCAACGATAATTTTACATAAGGCGGAATAATACACAGTATACATACAAGTAGATCGTTAGAAAGGCTTCCAAAAGTGTTCATTTTACCATGAACAGCCTTCAGGTGAAAATACGTTTTCAAAACCCAATATGCACAGGCTCAAACCTCCTTTAATATTCCGTTTAGTACATGGTGTCCCACAAGTTTTCCACTTTATTTTTCATAAAGAATCACCTCCGGTAATTTGGACGATTAATTTGTGAACATTATGTATAAATCAAACACGAATTGTGTTTGTGGAATGCCTACTTTTCAGTTGTTCGTATTTAACCAACTTCTTCATATTTGCGGTAACAAATCATCTGTTGCAGCAGAGAAAGTGTTTTTTTTTTTTCCCCCAGTGTAGCAGTTTGCAGAACTTATAGTTTCACGCATTTATCTCGGTAAGCTAACTGACTGTTAAGCCTGCGATCTCACGTACACTCAGTTTCTTCACATCGCATGCGGAGAACGATTCTGGCGCTCGCTGTAGGTTTTCTCGCTCGTATCAAATAATTTCCTCGGATAATTGGAATGCTATTAGGAAAGTTTAATTGGGAAACCTGCGCGGAGATTGGGTGAGAGGAGGTGGGCGAAGGGAACGGGGAGGTAAATGGTGTGAGCTTCCAGCTTTCCAAAACTCTTTCGTCCCAAGGAAATGTACTTCCTAACTTATTTACATGAAAAGGAAATAAAAAGTCGAGGAAACCCAGTGGGAAAAATTATATATATATATATTATTTTGTCTGGATTTCTTGCTATTTAATCCTCCTCCTACTTTCGCAAAGTTACGGTCTAAAGAAAAAAAAAAGAGTCCAGCTCGACTTCCCTCGCAGTAAAACAATTAGCCTTTGCGCAAATCACTGAGGAAAGACGAAACTTGGATCCGGAGAGTTGTTCTTAGGTTGAAGAAAGTACGATCAAGCGCATATATATATATATATATATATATATATAATATATGGCATATTAAATTTATTCGCTGGAATTAAGCTGCGTAGGAGAGAACTAGATGTAGCGAAACCAACATTACCCCATTTGGTTTGTCCGAATATCTGGTTTCTTCAAAACAATATCAGTCACATGCCCAGGGATTTATAAAGTTAATAATATTTACTGATTGTGAAAATGTCCAAAGTGTAAATTATTTCGCAAGAGTTGTGGATAGCAGCACGTAGGCCTACAAGCCGGCATCGTTTCATAAATTGGCTGCATTAAAACGAACAGAGAAATAACTAATATGTTCTGGGAAAAAACTAACCTTCAGTCATTCGTAACACAAGGTCGACATATCGATCGTGCAGATGATTCAGGTAATAAATTTTGACACATTTCACGATTTTAGATTTAATTTCCTTTACACAGTTAAGTTGTTACTGCCTAATACAGTTGTAATATTTTGGAAGTTTTAAATTTAGCCAATCACCAATCAGTACAGTTTAAATAATCATATTTTAAAATGATGAATTATAGTCCATTCACGGTTTCTTCAAACTTCTCTGAAGCTATCCTGAAGTTCTACTTTCAGGATATGCTTCCGCCTCATGCAAAATAAGCTTAAGCAAGTCTCAAAAACTTCACAAAATAAATAGCGCACCATAATCGTGCAAACTCATAGTAATACTATTTTCCACGAGAACTATTTATTACTGGGCATCACCAAATATCTTATTTTCTCTGTGTTCACATTAATAATATATTAAATATTATAATTTATAGATAAAATATATGTACGAAAAAAATTAATTTAACGCTTGTGATAAATTACATATTGTGGAAATAAACAAATACTTTTATATTTGAAATTTAGTGGCAATGGTGAGTTCCAGTCATCATATTGTTTGATTGGACTGTGTCAATTATCGACTATGAGACTAAATAAAAATCTCTCTTCCACACACACACAGAACTCAGCCCGACAAAAGACGAAGAAATCTTTTACCCCACCACAGGCAGATAACTAGGAAAAACTGTTTTAATTTCAATGAAAAATAAATGTGTTGGTTATTAAAATGACAAAACTAGACGAACACATTATTACAAAACAGGACAGGCGACGAAAGAAAACCAAAAGAAAAGACAGCACGATGATGAAAACGGAAACACCACACGAGTGAACGTAACAGTGGAAAAAAACATCAGTGGATATTGCTGAAAAATAAAACACAAAACACACACAACATGACAAACACCACAATGAAACACAAGCCAGGAAAAGCATTCCCTGTCAGATTATAAAACCAAATAAATATGTCACTATGGACAACACAGGAACCGCAAAAATAACCAGAGAGAATAATGGATAAACCAGCAGAAAAGACACAGAGCAACGAAAATAACACAAAAAAATATTAAGTGTTCAGGACGTTTCGGGGCCTAAAAATCTGTCCCTTCTTCAGATGAGACATTGAAAGGACTATCGCAGTACAGTAGACTGAGCTGATAGGGGAAAAACAGGGAATATATATATATACGATTCTGGAACTCTTCCGAGTGCGCCAATAGGAGGGCTGGTAGTCTCTTTTGACTTGCTGATTTCTATGAATGTATGCGAGATTCTTACCTAGTCCCATGATCGGCAAAGTACACAGTGCAATCAAACCATCATAATAACACAGCCAAACACGTCCTACATGGGGAGATTTTACAATTGGTTCGTATTGTAAAAGTGCGAGGAAACCACTAATACACTACATAATGTAAATTTACGCTGACCTGCTTCGAAAAAATAATCCCCCGCAACATATACGAATTAAAAAAAAAACTAACATTTCCAACCTTACGAAATACAGCACACGCTGAGATGTTTTTCTAATGGCCGAATTTCTGCGTTAATATCGCTGTTGTGTCAGTTGAATTTTGAGAACTTAATACTCACGGTTTATTGCGTAATTTTTGTGTGTGTGTGTGTGTGTAAACCTTTTTAGGCGGCGCCACTCAGCTCGCAGCACGCTTCCATTTTGTCAAGTCCGCCATTTCACGCACACGCAATCAACGATGCTGACCGCACCCCCCCCCCCCCCTCGTCCTTGTCTGCGGAAGTGACTCCCCTCCCCTCCCAATCACTCGCTCACCATGCAACCACATCGCGCGGTCGGTCACACGGGCTGCAAGCCCACGGCCGTTCGAGCGACAGACAGACGTGTAAACGGATCGCAATATCGCGTAACGAGATTCGTTAGCCGTATTAATTACTGCAGTAATACCTAACCCCTCCCCCCTTCGCCCCCCTTCCCCCTCCTTCCCAACCGAACAACCACCGGACTCGCTTCGCTACCGCGTGGCCACACGCGAATTCCACGTTTATCAGACCAACAACTCTCAAATTAAAACGCAACATTTTTGTTTACCCCTCACCGGTCGAGTGATTTGAAACCGTAGAGAAATTTTTTAATTATTCTGCCCTAACCATAAAAGTGTTAGTGTTAAAAGCAATTTCAAACATTCTTTCTAAACAAATTTCGCTAAGTTTTTTTTTTTTTACATCTACTGTTCGTAATTAGCGCAACCACAAATAAAGTTTCGCTGGATACGAAACTGTCAGAAAATACTAAATATAGCTTTTCAAGTCGTCTCATACAACATTTTCCTCTGACTCCATGTTCTGCGGTACAAAATTCTTGCCGCCATGTTTTGATGAGTAATGCTTAGGAATGTTTCAACATAAAAGACAGAAAGCAATGAGCTACCCTTCGTTCCTGAAGACTACCAGGAAATATTCATTATCTGGCTTATGACTGCGCGGGGAATCATAATAAATTATGAAGTGTATGAGTGCAAAGAGCCATTACAGCATATCTGATTCTACAATAGTCACTGTATTTAGCACACAAACCATATTGGTTTCTTCAATACAATAATAAACACTCAGGCCACACTTGATAAGCAAGCGTTCATAAAATATTCAGAATCTTTCACTTGAATTCGATTTCCCGAGAGAAGTTTGCTTTGGTAGCCACTTCTTGTCAAAGATGATTACTGATTTACTTTAGGAATTGCATATATTCTGATTCATATGACCCTGTGCCAATACTTATTTAGCTAGATATTAATTTTACCTGTGGAAACCCACAATAAGCTGTAGTTAATTCAACAAAACGCTTATAAACCAAGCAATTGTTTTAACGAATTGCTTTGTGTAACATACGTCGCAAAATATTTTATTTTTATAAGTTGTAATATCTATTTGTGGGGTTTTCATGTTTAACACGGAACAAAATTTCTGGTTGTTTGCCTTGTTTGTAGTTGCACGCTTGCGTGACATAACATTCATAAGTAGTATTAATTTTGTTTAATTATTTCATAATATCCGAAATAGTTAATGGCGGTGTTCACTACTGAATTTTATTCAAACATATGTTCTGATTTACTATTAAGTCGTTTAAATGATTTATTGATGACGGAAGTTTAGGGTTGGGGAATAAATTGTTCCTTGCCCTTAAATAGCGACACTAAATTTCACCATTAAATCCTTAATATAAATAGTGTGCACTACGATATGGTTACAACAAAGTGTGAATCACTGTATATGTTAATTAAATTCTCAGAACCGCCAAAGTGATTGTAATGAATACTATTCAGAACTGACATCGTTGGGTGTGTTGCTTATAGAGAAAGAAATGTCCCAGTGCTCACCAGAAATTTCCCAGTGCTCACCAGAAAATATTGGAAAATGTTCATACAGTTTTTCTGCAGGATTTCACCCGATAAACACGACTCTAAATACCGAACTGAGTAAATAACTCCGTACATGAATTGGTTTTTCCTCGCAACGCCGCTGGAATGTTACACGATAGACTTTTGCAGATGTTGAGAGAAAGATAGAGAGAAAGAGAGGACTGCGGGTGAAAATTCGGGATAAATCTACCTCTGAGCGTCTCTTCGAGAACGTTCTATCCCTCATTTTCAAACGATTTTCACCTCCCACGCCAACTTGCGAGCCGTCCCCGTCGCCGCCATTTCCAATTTCAAGTAAGCCAATTAAAAAAAAAAGACAGTCTAGCGGCGTGGGGGAGGGGGAAATGGAAGGGCGAGTTTCGCGTCGTTCGGGAGAGCGCGAACCGGCTATCGACCAGTGGCGCTAGACGCGAGGGCCGACAATCGACTGTGAAATCTCGCGGCGTCGCTCGACACGGTAATCGCATCACACGCCAGGACACATCAGCGCAGGAGTCGGGGCTTTTGGCGTGCAGGAGTCCCTTTCCCGGTGCGACAGACTGCAATCAAATACTTCGCTACCCCCTCTCCAACCCCGAACCGTCCTTCTATACCCCCCCCCCCCCCATACCAAAAACCAAACCAGCGTCGTTCTCCTGATGTTTGCCTGCGAACATCGTCCTCGCCCAGTCTCAAAGGATTCCCGACCATAAAGCCATTTTCTCATGCTTTGCGCTTGCTCGCGCCAAATATCGCAACGAAATAATCTCGTCTCGAGCACGCGGCTGCACGCAATCCGACATTTTACAACACACACACACACACACACACACACACACACACACAAACAAACGCACACACGAAGTTCCAGTTCCGTCGTTACGTGTTGACCGTACAGCATGTGTGTGTCCCTCGTTTCATGTGTCCTTTGTGATGAAACATAACGTGAAACATCTGATATTTAAAAAAAAAAATCTCAAATTACTACAGAGCATATTAAAGGACGCCCTCCTTTTCAACTTTTTTTTCTCGACATACTAAAGTTCCAAACGGCAAACGGAAACCGCAAGCAGTTTCTTTTCCTGCAGAACAGTGTAAACCTATTTTCACCGAGCTGGGTGCAGTTATAATCACGGCAGTGTCCAGTCACTTTTTACAAGTAAATTACTTGTCTAGATAGTATTTAAAGTTATATTTAAAAATTCAAAACTTTTTTTTGGATATTTGTAGGTGTGGTATGTTAGTGGCCTGCAACCGAAGATACAATAAACAAATTATATACATTGCAGTACATTTTTAAGTACATGCGTATGCAGAAAAGTTTCCGATATTTTAATGCATTGAGATAGGAAAGAACTAATAAAGAAATGCAAGATTCATATGCTAAACCTAAATCATTTATGCTAATAATTTAAAAGTTGCGTTAGAATTAAAAAAAAAACATCGGACGTAAGAAAAGGTAAGAAATATTTATCATATATGCATGTTTTAAGAAGAAACAAAATGTAACTGATATTACTAATGAGTCTACTTTAATCTACTCTACACTGATGCTAATACTTCTGATAAAGTTCTTAATAGCGTAGATTATGAACAGACCATGACATCTTGTTAAAAGAGATAAAATTAGAAATGAAAATAGAAACACATGCAGTACTAATGAAGCAATTACAAATACACATGCGCCTTGGACAAGGTCATTTGGTCCATAAGCGAAGGCATGGCTATTTCTCTGCAGTAATTAAGAAATAGCTTTCTCCTCCTGTAACTGTAAAGATTTAATATCGTATTGTTACTAGCAGTTCATTTAGTACTTCTGGTATAAGACTTTTGATTGGTTTTACTCTAGAAGGTTCTGAAACATTTGGAATCATTTGTGTGCCTTTTTCCAAAACGATAACATGGTCCCCTCCTCAAGACGAACGGCACTATCAGGCAAATTAATCATTCTAATTAGTAAACTATCAGTGTATGAAGAGACCAAAGTCATTGCTACAATGGCATATGGATACAGGGGTTGACTGATCAGAGAGGACTCCAATTGGAGCTTCATAGTGTTATGGCTGAAGAGAAATTACATAAGTTGTGGAATAAGTTTGCAACTAAGATTGATAAAAGGCTTGAGGAGTTTGGCCAGTGGCAACTGGAGCATTCCGATGACCCACGAGGTAGCGGCTCGGGTAAAGGCTTTAATGTTTAAAGTTTGGACATAACCGTTTGCCGAGGAGGTAGGTTTAACTGAGAAAACCGGCAGAAAGCCGTGTGAGACCAAGAGAGAAAGCACAAGGTACTAAGACAGAAGAGGAGAAAGTGCAGTGCACTGTCTTACTTATCTGAGTACAGTTGCAGTGCTGGAGGATGGAGGGTGTCCCGGCCTTTGGCCCGTTAAACCTGATACAATGGCGCTGCCTGGCACGATGCCATCTTGCTCTGCTGGCTCAATTAGAAACAAACAAATCACAAGTTTTCCTTGGCATCTGACAGTGATGAAAATTTCTCTAGAACTGACTACTGGGCAGCTCATTAGAAAGGACAAATCCTTCCAAGTTGATACAACCAACTCCTTACCGCCCACCCATAGCACACCGTCGAGTATAGATACATGGCCACAGCTTATGTAGTACATTATTTCCCAAAACACATTTAACCCCTATTAATGCTTTTTTTTTTAAGTCAGTGCTGTAGGCTAAGGTCACCAAGCCCTAAGTTCAACCTCCTGTTAATCTAGTTAAATAGTAATATTTAATACTGTCGTCGGGCACTCGCTGAGGGGAAGGCCCGGGAGTATCTGGTCTTTCTTCTGTTACTGTTGCCCCAGTGACAGGGCCGTTGACAGGATTTCCAGGCGCCTATGTAAGTAAGTCTTCAGGGTCCCATACCATCTCAACTCCACCCCTTTTTTTTCGTTTTTTGTTTTTCCTAGTTACAAATAATTTACTTCCGAATAATCCTCCTGAATGCAGGATTAATCAGATAAACATTAAAATTTTAAAAAATCTTTGTCTTCCTATTTAATTTCCAATGCACCTTGACAAGGTATATAGTCCCACTAGTTTCAAAATGTAATATACATTTTTGTGCACATTTCAATGTAAAATACTAGTTAAAAATAAACTTACACTAAAATATACAAACAAAATAATGTAATAAGGAACACTAAAATAGCTTAAACAAAAATTTAGAAGTAAAATTGTACAACAGAACATAAATTAAAATACAAATGCTGTAGTAATAATTAAGATTAAAACAAACTGAGATGTAAATTATAAGTTATAAACTTATACACTTTCTGTCTGGCCTTCTTTGATGCAAAATTGTTAATAATGCCGTCGAAATTGATCGTTTTGGCAAGAACACTCTCAATTGCCAAGATAGTTAGAGCAGTCATTCTTTCTTGGCTCATAGTTGATCTGTGGATCTTTTTAATAAGTTTAGTTTTACTGAAAGACCTTTAAGTTTCAGCCACAGCAACAGGAATAGTGCAGAACATTCTTATGGCTATACATGCATTTGGAAATTAACTATCGAGTTTTAGTTCCTTAAGTCTGTTCAGCAGCTGAAGAGGTTTCAATTCAATTGAGCCCAAGTTCGATTCATGTATTTATTTCAGGTACTTCATTTCTTCACCCAATTCTAAATTTAAGTCATTAGGATAGGCCACTTGCAAAACAGAACATAGGCTTTCAATTTCCTGTTCACTTAGTTGCTGGTAAGTCCATAAGCATTTGAACATGTTCTTTTTTTTTTGTGGTGTGAAATCTCTCGGTCAAACGCCTAATCACAGAATCTATCGATTTGTAAAATATGTTGACTTTGAAATCATGCTCTTCTCGACTTTCATCACTGGGTTGAATCGGGGCACCTTCAGTTTCACTCTTTGTTTTGGAAATTACCTTTCACAAAGTAAATCTGAAGAAATGCTGCCTACCACCAGCTTTGCTTCCGATAGTAGTTTATTTCACTGGTTTCTTAGAGCTTTCAATTTATCTAGTAGGCTTTAGATATTTGCAACCTCGACATTAAAAGTAGCGTCTCTTGCTTGCAGCACTTTATTTATAATGTCAATAGAAACTAAGGTTTTTAACCACAGAGTAACCATCGAGACACATTTGAACGTGGATAAATAGTGAATTATTCCCTGCAAATCCGTTTTGCACTCGGCCGACAAGTTTAGAGTTTTGCACTCGTTCAGGGCGTGTTTAATAAGTGGCAAATGTTTGGCAAAGGGCTTTATGCTGTCAACGCTGGCAGACCATCTGGTGTTGGAAATACTATGTAAGGAATATCCAATATGTTTTTCTAGTATTTCCCCACAGCTGAGGACTCTGGGCAAAGAATTTATAAGTTTTGTGGACAATTCCAAAAAAATGTTATTATTTATTCAGAGCTTTCAGCTGCGTTAGAGCCACAAAGATTCAAGCTGTGTGCACCACAATTTGAAAACAATGGTAGTGGATTAATTTCCCTAATTATTGCATGAGCACCATTGTAAATGCCAGCCATATTGGCGCAGTTGTCGTACCCCTGGCAACGAGGCCAAAACACTTGGATCTTTTTCTTGACCTTCGCACCACAAGACTCTATAAATTCATGTGGAGACTCTGACGACAGATAGTGAGCCTGAAGTCTTTTCCCGCATTCTTGCGATTGTTTCACTTTGACAACATGTTCCCTCAATACTGGATCGTACTTGGATAACAGCTCCAGGATCCCTAAACATTTACCATTGTTAGTGTCACCAATATTACTGGATGTTCCTCTGAATCTAAGTCCTCTCTCCGCTAGAAATAATACTACTGACAGTATTCGTTGAAGGTCTTTCCAAAACCGAATTTTTGTTGTAATTTCTGTGTCCTGTTTAGAGCGAATATAAGTACTTTTGTTTATGTCACGCCACATCATATGCCATATTTTGTGATTCGCCGACATTTCGTATTTCGGCAGTTTGTTGTATAACTTTCGCCATGTATACTTTTTTTTTCCAACCGTCGCCAGTTAGTAAAACTTATTTGTATGAATCTTGTGGTCCAGTACAACAACCAAGTAGAATACACGGAAAACAATGTAATGATTTCATTGTGTCACTCCACGAGAGCCAATCTCGAGGTACAATTTCACCATTCGCTCGTTTCGAAACTAAGACACTTCGTGGAAATGCTCTTGTCCCATCATCAGTAATTTGTTCAGGAAAAGGCAGAGGACCCATTTGAACAAGTATTTCAACATCTGTTGTACTTATAGTCCTAAGGTTATGAAAGTGTCCTAGATCAGATGTTACTATATGCACTGCAGGTGTTTCATGTACGTCTTGTTTAGATGACTCACAACTTCTGATACAATGAGAAGAACTGTCCTTAGAAGTATCTTCTGAGACTTCTGACATAAATTCATGGTCGATGGGGTCTGTAGAACCTCATTCATATTCAGCTGCGGCGATGTCTCACGTTAGATGGACCAGCTTGGTCAATTTCGCAAGAACCAACATCGCTAGCTCCACCAGTGTTATCGTTCTTGCTTTTCAGTTGTATTCCAAATTGAAATAATGATCGGCACCCTTTATTGGAAATTTCCAGTTTCTTTTCTTTTTCTTTGCGCTTTTGCGCACCTGACTTGTGTTTAAAGTCCATTGTGGCAATCTTACCTGGAATTCATAATCATATATGACCTGAGTTAGTGATTTGAGTTTGAGCAGATTCACACACACACACCGTGTACACACTGTGGTTTATTATACTAATTCACACTATCTCGGTGTCCATTTTGAAACATTGTTTGCGGAATAAAGTTGCATTTTGTGAAATAACATAATGTTACTGTTATCCTTATCAATATAGTTGTTATATAACAGTTCCGTTACATAAAACGTTTCTAAAAGAGTACGTTACATCTATTTAATTTACACTTTACTGCAAACGAAATAAAAGTGTAGAAGTTACGTTTCTTATTTAGACAATAGACAAATGCTGCAATCTATCTACCACTTCCGAATTTAATTGACCGGAATAAAACTTACGCAAAATTTTTCAATTTCTATAACTATTTAGCATTTGTTGAGTTTAGGGTGATACAATATTTTTAAAATACACGACACAGTTCTGTTTGAATAATAAATGTTAAAGCATCGAACTCTGGGTAAAATCTGAGATCTCTGCTATGCCCATGCACCGAGATATGTACTTAGCGTTGCTCGGCGGACGTATGAAATGGGCTTTACTCTTTAGTGAAGGAAAGATACCTAGAAGACACTTAGCAGTGAATTTACCACTCAAGTTTTACCATCTTCACACACACACACACACGACCATATGACGATTAGGACTGAATGACAACTGACAACATAAGCTAGTGCGCTGGGAGCCGGCGAGTTTAAATAAAGCAATCGGCACGTGACCTAGAGAGGGCGGAGGAAGGGTAAAGTCTGTCTACCTGCCTAGGAATGAGTCACTCCCGCGCACCGCGTCAGGTTGGTAAACCTCCTCCTGCCCTAGTCACTCGCTTTCTCATTCTAACCAGACAATTACTTGATTATGAGATCTGACACACTGAATTGTTTTACATTTTCATTATGCTCGACTCTGTTTAACGCTTAAAACTGCTGATTAATAAGTAATTTTTTTATTGTTTACATAAAGATACACAAATAAAATTTAAAAAATCGAACCACCAACGCCGGGCCCCTTTTGGCAAAGTAACATATCTCAGGCTCCCCTCCAACAATATTTCATTCAAATCCTGTTTCGCCAAATGTATATATAAGAACATTGGGATTTCGGGTTTTCAGAATGTGGCGTACGCTGCTTCTGTTGCCGCTTCTGCTGTGGGCAGTAGACACTCAGGTAACCCGGCTGTCCACATGACCAACACTCTGACCGATTTGGTGGGTGTTGCGAATATCTGAAGCGCTGACCGTGAAAGCAAGGCCCCTCATGGTCATCTGCATATCCTTCAATGTCGTGTTGATACCATCGTCATCTTTGTTCAGCGTTACTGCCTGTACCTGACGATGGGACGTGGGTCCGTGTCCTGCTGACTTCACCTCCAATGCTCGGGCCAGGGCGTCCCGGGACATACACACACGATGTCTTGCCATAGCTACTGCATTGACTCGCTTGGTCGCTGGGTGCCGCTTCGCAGCTGTGCGTGGTGGGCATGTGGCAGGCATCGATCATGGGAATTTAGCTCCAAGGCCGACACCAATGCGGGGTACTCCAGTCGATGTCGCTCTGGTAGAAACTGCAATGTGTTGAGTGTGGGGATTCTCAGCACAGCCGCGAAGTAACAAGCCCGCTGCCCGTCTGACCAGCCGTCGAGGGTGGCAACTATTTCAGTGTGGTGTTTGGTGCTCCCACCAATCAGTCTGGCCATGGTAAGGGGTGTGCTTGATGCGACTCCATTCCGCACTGCTGACTGCGTGACACCAATGCTAATGAGCCGCTGGTTGTTCTCAGAGGTTGCTTCGGAGGTGACGACTCGCACTGCTTCCCACTTGTTAGAGTCGAACTCCGCTGCTGAAGAAACTCCTGCCATTTCTTCTTCATTGCGCCGATTTACAGTTTCATTTCATCTTTGGAATTGTTCATCCTTTCGCTTACACTGTCCAATTTTTAATTTACGCCGTCGGTTTTTCTTGTCAACGCAGTCAGTTCTTCTATTCACTAACTAACTAATGCTTTCCAATTTCCCTGTCAACGTGATCTATTTTCTGGTCTACATTCACATCTACTGTGTCTATTTTCCTATCTACTAATTCACTTGCCTTAGTTATCTGGCTATTTGATTTCTTGCCTAAACTATCTATTACAATATTAATTTAGTTATTTACAACTTATTGCAAACTATATACACTTGCGTTCACGCTAACCATTTGGCTTCCTAGCCCCTCAATGCCCGCAGTGCTTCCAATTCGGCAGACATTATTTTCTGTAAAATTCACTGCAATGATTACACCGAGGTTTTAATATTTCGACCTAGAGCTCTTTCTATTAACTATATTTTCTTTATATCACTAAATACTAGCTTACTGACCAACTTGGTATATTACTGATTAATTAATAATTGCCTCCACCTCACTTCTGAATCCACACTGTTAAAAAAATGTCATTAATTTTACGGAAAAGAACTGGTAAAAATTTATCCAGTAGTGTCCGTAAACTCTCCGTAAAATAATGGACACATTGATTTTCAGAAACTGACTTTCCGTAAATTTCACGGAACCTTTCCGTTAATATCCAAGTAAATTTTCTGTACTTTCCGTTTAAAATAAAAAGAGATAATGAAAATGTCTTTAATTTTCGTTATGTGGTTGTTCTACCGTGTATAAAAATGATATCAAAAATGTTAAACAATGTTGTACTTAAGCGAGGTTTGAACCAGAGTCAAAAAATTACCAGTCCACGAATTTAACCATACACCTATAACTCTCACTTGAAAAGCGTGGTATAACGTTTATATCTGTATTCAAATGACAAAAGCGAAAATTCAGTTTCTATTAAATTTAGTGTGTATTTAGTGTTGCCAAATGTTACAGACGTCTGATACTATTTTCTAATGTTTGAAGTAATAGGACATAGTCGCGTGGATAACCTTAACTGCCGCATAAACGATAATTTTCTTGTTACAGTGGCGAAGAAAGCTTCGTGTAGGATCGGCATTGTTCGTCCCCGTAACTCGAAGCCAAAGGAAATACGGAGAGTTTCTGTGTTTTGTATTTACGACCCTAACTCCGTTTTTCGTCATCACAGATCGACTTCCCGTATATACGCTGTACAATTCCGTAAAACATTTCGTAAATATACGGAAATTTTTAACAGTGCAATGTTACATGTTGTATCAGAGTTCGTGAAGGATGGAAGTCTTAATAAAATAAAATAAGCGGATTTAATTTTTAATTTAGTTGTCATGATTAAAATATTAACGCAGCTATTACTTGCCTATCTCCTCTAATACTTTTGGTATTCTAAGTGAATGTAATATTTTCCCTCGCAATTCTACTTAAAGTTCTAATCGCGGTCATTCCTATATTGGTTAGTCGCTTAATTCACATTCGTTATTTACACATCTTCGATCTGACGAATGCCGTCATTCCAAACGTTTGTCGCTCACGCACCCAGTTCAAAGGTTCCGCCCTCCAGACCCAATCTCCATTGTACCGATGTTCCCAGTCTGCAGACTTCACACTCGCTGGTCAACTTCTTCGCGATTCGTCGTTTCGCTGTCTTCGAACGCCAATGCTCCAAACTGTAGACAGTCGAGTCTGACGCCCGTCGAGGCTTAAACAGTCTCACTGGCCTGCTCCAGAAGGTTCCCCGCACCCGCTGATTCTCCCCGAGAGAGGCGGGGCGGTGACTAAAACATTCTTGCAGTGATAACCCTGGACATTCAATTCTCTCGATGGCAAAAGGCGGCACGAGTCCCAATAGGCTCATCGTGGCAACGATGCTCCTTGTTGAATCTCTGCGCACTCCTCGGGTTACATTTCTGCCCTTGATACACATTTCGCTGGCTGGATCGGGGCTGGGGATGTGAAGCCATGCAGTTCAGCAACATGAAACGATACATTTATACGTATTTTTCTCAGTGAGTAAAGGAAAAATACGTATGTTTTCTTTCACAAACAAGACATTCTACAATATACATTACAATAATACTTATTCTCTTATAATTATATTAGCTGAAGGCGCACGTACACGACGCAAAATAAAATATTACCATTTCCTTCACTTCTACAGGTCGAGGAAGTTACCACACGTCACGTATGCAATAAACATGAACAGTGTCGTAAGAAAACCTTATTTCATCTCGATAAGTACATGTACCTTACGTAGGTACTATTTTTTCAACGTAAACCGTCTTTGGGCGTAAAAAATAATTGGCTCCGATAAAAAATTATTTTATATCTGCAGCCACTGCAATTCATCTTGAAGACATTACCTATTATTACCTTCTCCACGCTAAAAAAAAATTGAGCGCGTAGGTTTTTTGCATAAATGCATGACAAGGTTAGGAGGGCCACAGTGGTGTAGTGGTCAGACTACTGGTTCCCTCCCCCCCTCTTCCCCAGACGAAACGGGTTCGATTCCTGGCAGGCTCGCTCCCGGATTTTTGCATATGGGGATCACGCTAGACGATGCCACGTCGAGTCACCCTCATCGGCTCTCGAGACCTCGATGCTAAGAGCCTCTTTAATCTCTCCATTTTACAGCACACGTGTCAATGTCGCAATTTTACTTTGTACAAATAATGGAATCTTATTGGCTGAGAGCTGCTTTGAGACATTTATAAAATCTTACAAAGTGAAGGAAACGGATATGCAGTTTCAAATAATTGCTGAATCTAAGGGAATTCTTGCGTGTTTTCTATTAGTGTCAGCCCCTAATCTTTTGGTAAAATAACTTTACCTGAACCAGGATGGATCCACGGAGGGGGGGGGGATGGAGGTGACAGCCTCCCCCCTCCCTTCCAAGGCCCCGAACTACCAACTTACCAAACTTTCCACTGTAAGTAATCTAAAGAGCCCTACACTCTTAGCGCATGAACTGTGTTGCAGCGTGTTAGGAGAAAGCGTTTTCAAGCGAAACTATTAAACTTGCGTTCGATAGCTTTATCTCCAAATAACACACACTGCAAGCTATGTTTCTCTATTTTTGTTTTCAAGACATCATACTTAGAAACATGGTTTTGGAGCACCTCAAAATTGCTAAAAACGGGTTTTTTTTTCTTCAGAATGCTATCGCGTGAAAAATATCACACAAATGGAGAAACATGTGTTGGACTTTACTACATATTTTCCATAAAAATAAAAGTAGGGTCACCGCTTAAAGTCCTATAGGAGAAATCAAACTACCAAAAAAATGTTTGACTCGGCAATTTGGTAACAAAACCTCTCACTAAATTCTCAGATTTGACTGAGAAAGCGGGAGTACACGTTGTTGATGAGCCAACTGAATATCACGAAAATGCAGTTGAAGCAGGGAAAAACTTTCTCAAAGTTCTCAACAATGGAAAGAGAGATGTATTAAACGTGAAGAGCAGTAAGCGCCGTGAACAAATCACAGAAAATCGCAAGAGATTTGTTCCAATTGTGAAAACTGTAATAAAACTAGGACAACAGAATACCCCATTTCGGGGGGCCCATGACGATGGTCATCTACTACTGGAAGATATGTCACAGACGAATAAACCTGAAAGTGTAGTCAACAAGGAAATTTTTGGGAATTTCTAATGTTTAGAATAGATGCTGGGGACAAAACACTTAAAGAGCATCTCGAAAACACATCTTCACGAGCGACCTACATAAGCAAGACTGTTCAGAATTAACTGAATGAATGTTGTGGTGAATAAATCGTAAATACAGCTGTGAGGAAAATCCGCAATGCTGGTGAGTATTGCATTATTTTTGACAAGACCACTGATGTTTCTCATTGTTCTCAGCTGTCATTGAGGAACCTATGTGTTTCGAAGGAGGGCGTTGCTGAAGATTTCATTGAGTTTCTTAATCTCCACGAAGAGCTAGACAATACGAGGTTAGAGGATTCTGGAGAAGTAGACGACGAGCCTTTCTTTGAGCCAAAAATTTATGGAATTAATCTAAGTAAAATTGTAGTGAAAGCTATTACAATAAAAGGTTTTGACCCCCTTCTGTGTATGGGTATCGTCTCTGATGGTCGCAGCATGACCACCTCCGATACTTGCTGTGCAGTACATGAGATTAGGAAAGTATGTGACAATACTGTTCGTTGTTCATGCCCTTAATCTCTCAGTTGGAAAATCCTCTAAAGTGCAAAGTGTAAGAAATGCTATTGGTATTTTGAAAGAGATCCACTCGTCTTTTACATCATCCGCACAAAGATCTCATGTTTTAAGGATGAAAGCATTACTGGGGAAGCAGTGAATAGGTTGGTGTGAGACACGGCGGATTGAACGCCATGAAGAAGTGCTGCAATTTCGAGAGGAGCTCCCCAAGATCATTCAATATTTGCACAGAATTCAAACATCTGCCGAAGCTAAATGTATTCTTGCTGCAATCAGCACCGACAAATTTGTCATCACAATAACCACTCTCGGCAGTATACTGGAAACTGCATTAAGCTTGAGTAGGCTGCTGCGGAAAAATTCGCTTCATTTGAAAGATGCTGCAAGTATGCTGAACTACACAATGAATATCTTAACAGGGGAAAGGAACTCGGCCAACGAAGCTTTCCCGAGCTGTTTGTTGAAGTAAGAAAACTATGCGACTCTCTAGACATTCCAATAAAAATTCCAAGAACTAGCGAACGGAAGGTTCATCGCTGTAATATAAAAAAAACTTCACCAAAGGATTTCTGTAGAATTTTGGTGGTTATTCCTCTTTTAGACAATGTCTTGGAAGACCGTTCTCGTTTCCCAGCTGACACAATGGACTTGTACAAGCTTGTTGTTGTCATTCTATCAAATGGAACAAAAAAGGTAACCAATGAGGAAAGAAAAGAAATGATTCATGCACTTCCTGCAAGATACAGTTCTTTGTTTCAGTCGTCATGTCCTGTTTTTGAGCCTCTGCTTAAAGCAGAATTATTATTATGGGAAACACGAGAACTGCCGAAAGAAGATGATGATGATAGCAATGGAAGAATTTATCAACTGCTTCAGGAGTGTGATAGGTATATTTTCTCTTTAACTCGTAGATTGTTACGTATTCTACTGGCATTGTCAGTAAGTGTAGCTACGGCAGAACGCTCATTTTCAGCTCTACGGCGTCTAAATACCTGGATACGATCAAGAATGGGCCAACAGTGGCTGACAGGATTGGCACTACTTCATGTCCATCAGAATATTTACATTGATCCTCAGCAGCTCATTACCCGTATTGCCGAAAAACGTACTCGTCGCCAGGAATTTGTACTGTAACAACATGATCAATCTTCCACCAAACTGTTATAGATATGAGCAAAGCCTGTATCATGCAGAGAAAAGAGAAATACTACGGGCATGCCATCAGCACAAAGTGAATGAAGTGAATGCACATATAAGTGTAAATTGTAATAAAATGAGGAATGAACAAATCATAATTTTTTTAAAGTGCTAAGCCAAGTTTGACAATTCCGAACCATTTACATGAAAGTTTTACGCGAGTGTTCCTTGTAAGGTTCACTGGAACATTTAAATATTGCTGTAGTTTAATGCAAGTGCTTACTTTTAATGTAGGTATTGATGTTTAAATTTGTTACTTAATTTAATTTTATTAAGATGGTTTAACAATTGTTTTGTACATATCAGTTCTCATCATAATTCGAGTTGGAAGGCATTCAATCATGTGCATATATAAAAATAACGGCTTCTCATTAAAAAGTTAACCTGTAAAGGAAGATGATTAGGTGTTAGATTGTACATATGTACTTGCTAGGAAATTTATTTCCCTTTCCTCTTTCAATTTTCTGAGAGAAAGCTGTTAGTCACCTCCCCCCCCCCCCCGACTAAAAGCCTGGCCTGGATCCATCCCTGACCTGAACAGACCTTTCAATTGCCCATGTTAATTGTTCTTCATATTGTTTCGTTTATTATATTTGTACAATACAAATACAGTAAATTCTTGATATTGACATGCCATTTTGTAGAAAACGTGACATCGAAAAACAATTTAAGGTTCGGTTTAGTCTTTGTGTGGAAATTCTTCGTTTTCTCGTGATAACTATGGAATCGTAGCAATTACTGAAAATGTACGATGAAAGAAAATTTACATTTTATGAGTTGTTTAGTATTTTTGTGCGTCATTTTTAATTATGTGTTATCTGCTTGTTGTAAAAAGTCGAAAACATCTTTTTATTTGATTAGTAGGTTCTCGACATATTACAAGCACATAGCTTACAATTGAAATTAAACACCAATATTAAACGACACGTAAAAATTTTAATTTTCAACAATAGTACATCGTCAGTAATTGCTATGTATTCGTATTTATGACGCGAGATGGAAGAATTTCTGCAAAAAGGGTTGAACCCGAGCCTTAAGAAAAAAAACCGTTACAGATGTTACCTGCAAATTGAACAATAAGTATGTGGTGCAAATATAAAATGTAGTATATTCGCAGTTTCTTCACAATTTTTGAATCAAACATTTGAAAAATTATCCCACGTATGACGTGTTTGGTCGTTTCCTAAACATGCCATGTATCACAAGGGTGTTATACCTCTGTTAACATAAAAGTATCGGATCTTTTATTAAATTCAAGTTTTATCTGCATTTTTTTAAAATAAATTATAGTATTTCATTTATAATAAATATGAATAGAAACAGTGAGAAAATATGTGTGTTGGTTGTGCCTAGTAAGAAATATTTATCATGCAAAATTCCATTACAACGGAGTGCGCACGAATTCAGTGCGTTGTCCTTTGGCGTAATTTTCCAGACTTAGGTAAGCTTAGGTCGTGTACTAATTCGCCGAGAGAGTACTCTCTCGATCACTATTGACGTCACAGAGAGTCCTCTCTGCTGTCCCAACTCGGAGTAGAGAGCGCGAGAGGGAGAGTGGACGACGATGTACACTCGGTGCTCACTCTCGCGCCCTCTCTGGCAGCCATGTTGTTTTCAAGTCTTACTTAAAATATCCATACATATATTTCGTTATTCCTAAAGCAGCGTTATAAATATTTTATCGACTTAGCTTAATCACTGCGAATGCGAAATGTGCAATAACAACAATATTCTGTTAGATATGGAGAATAACAAATTATAATGTTATTATGTTCAAGTTTCATTTAGGTTAATTGTGTGCCTATTAGTAAATACTGTGATTTGCATAACACTATTATGTTTTTTTCAAGCAAAAGTGTAACAACTTAAAATAAGTAATTATCTCATAAAACACTGTACATTTATTCGAGGAAAGTTAAAAGGCCAGCAATATTTCATTTTTCACTATTTATTACCTTTACTGTAAGAGAAATAATGCTGAAGGCTTACAGAGGGCACAAGTCTCAATTCGCTAGAGTGTGCCAGAGTGAGAGTGAGTACACTTTCTATAGGATATTCACGGTAAAATGAGCACATTTGAAAGCCTGCTTAAGATCTACTTTTATGTACGTTGTGTATCATTCCGCCTTATGTAACATTAACATTAACATTGTCATTGGCCTCATCGCTTTATTAATTCGTCGGACAAAAAAATGTTGTTTTATTAGAAAAGTTAATATTTTAAAATCTGCTCATTTCTACACTTTGAAGCATTAAAATAAACAGAAAGCGAGAATAATAATTTAATTATCACAAATGGTCACCTAACACTTTTTATTCGACGATAAAAACGGAACTACTTCCCATCCATCGTTGCCAACTTTACTGGGCGCATGCCACTCAGTACGCCCGGTAAAATATATGCAAGCAGGAGCAGTGACATTTTTTAAAAGGTTGATTTGAAAAGTGCTCACTTAATCGTGAACAGCCTTTAGTTGAGACGCGGTCATCGTTTCCACGAGGCGGAGGAATATCCTGGAAGTAGATGTTTAGCAGGCATTCACAAAAGTATGTGGTAACCGCGAATGGATTATAACCAGAATTCCCGTTGCCAGCGCCTCCTTTAACAGGCAGCGCCTGGAAATCTGGAAAAGGAGGAGGATGAGGGTTGGGGTGGGGCGCTCGTGCAAACGGGACAGCGTTGCCACGTCGCGGCGCGGCAAACAGGCGCGCCCCTCTAAAACGTTTTTCCCTTGTTACCAGATGCGAGAGCGGGAGGACTAGGTGGCGTTGTTGACGAGAGGGACAAAATAACGGGCTGCCGCGGGCAGCAAGACGCTGCGACGCGAACTTTGTCATTACCGGAAACGAAAAAAGAAGAGTCCGGGCTTGCTCGGCGAAGGGGGAGAGAGAAAAAAAAAAAAAAAAACAACAACAAAATAGGGGGTGGGGAACTCGGGAACGCTGCTACGCGAAATGTTTTTATTTATTCAGCCTTCGCCCGCCGCGAGCTCTCTCCTCTTACTCGCCTCCAAGAACAAAGCCTATTATTTGAAGTTCCCTGGGGAGGGCTCTAGAAAAAATACGCCCCCCCTTTTTTTTTTTTTTTTTTTTTTTTTCTAAACCCTCGCTATGCCATCAATTGTCTCGCCGGCTGTCTGCTGTTGGTTTATTCCGTCGATTGACTGTGTGGTGCTCGGCCCGGAACTGTAACTCGAACAGGGAAAAACGAACCATTGTCGAAGACGCCCGAAGCCCTTACAAGTCATGCGTTTAAAAATAAGAATATATTTAAAACCGTATACACAATGATAACATTGCGTGATATACAACAAACAGCCATTTAGTTCCATGCATGAACACACGTTTGATTTGCATAGTATTAATGGTGGCCGCGAAGTCTTCTGTACATAAGTGACCTTTACGTACTATATTCGTGTCACGTGGCATTTCTCAGTAATATGCGCATGGAAATTGTTATTGAAATAGGTGTTTCACCTTAATGGTTAGAGTTTACATACGATCAAATATATGAAATAACTGTGAGTTCGCGAAGCGTCGGTAAAACTGCCTGGAGAACAATGACAAATAGCCTAATAGAGGTTGTTCGTCATCTATATTGCCACTAGTATAAAAAAAGTTGGCATTTGTATTTGACACTGTGTTAAGCCGTCGGCAGTATCGTATATACAAATATGTTATTCGTAACATATGTACAACTTATACCGGGTGTTTTCGAAGAACGCTGAGAATATCCAGTAGGTTATTCATTAGAAAAATTTAATACGAAATTATTTGTATCAGTTTTCCCTTAATGTAACGATTGAGGAAGCAGTGCGCTCTCAAAACAATTAAATTTTGAAATGCTTTTCGTTAAAAACGTTATAGAATACTTGCTATTGGGCAACAAACTGGTGAAAGGTGTTTTGTAGAACAGAGATCTTACATATCTGAAACGCGGTTGGCAATATCATTCCCCTTCATAGTGAAAATGGGGTTTGGCATCTTATAAATGGATGAAATATTTTACGTAATGCTCAAAACCGAATATCTGTCGCCTGACTGGTAGGCATCATAGTATTCATACGTAAACGTCTTAAAATTAGATTTTGTGGGTGCACTCTAATATCATTTTAAGGGAAAGTCTACATATATTTTTGTCTTGTATTTTCATGAGGAATAACCAGTCGGTGTTAAATGGTGTTCTGCGAAAGATCCCTTACAAGCCTTTAGAGATTATATCATATCAGATTAGATTTTATTGATATTAAGCAAATTACATGCAATAAATAACGTCGAAATGAGAACTTGCTCAAAATATACAATTAATTCACTAAATGGAATATTTATAATAAAAGTTCACAAATTATAAAATTATCTGCAAACGAACATAAAGCTTGTAAAAGAATTAAATACTAGACATATTTTAATAATCAAAACATTCTTGGATAGAGTAAAAAGTTACATCCACTAACCAATCATGTATTTTTCGTTGAAAATCACTTTCAGGTGTCTCTCTTACTTCTAAAGGCAACTTATTATAAAGTTTTAATAACAATACATCATAGCTCTTCAGGGATTTATGAATCTGAAGTCCACACTGTATGTCATATGTATAAATTAGGCTTTCGCAGGGTGCTCGCGTTTGCCGGCGACTCCAACTGAACGATAATTTTTCCCGGACATACCCCAACGCTAAGTGAAAAGTAAAAGCCAAGTGCGTGGCCTCAATTGCGGGAAGCATCGTCAGGGGTGGTGTTGGCCCAGCAAAACTCGCAAACGTGCGGCTGTCAAGGGGTACAGGAAAGGGGCGGGCGGGAAACCACCCTTCGACACGCTCGGCAGTGCAGCACAAGGAGAGGGTGTTCGAAGGACGACGACGTGCGACATGTGGAGTACGTGAGGGGTGTTTAGCCCCCGACCCTCCACCCCTGCGCTCACAACCCCGTGTCCACATCCGTCACGAACTTAACATGCCGGGCAGGAGCGGGCGAAAGGCTGCCGTGTGTCGGTCCGGTCAAGGGGTTGTGCGGAAGGGGGGGGGGGGGGGGGGGGGGGGGGCCCGGAACGAGCGCGAAAGAGTTGGAGAAATTTTCGCCCTCCCTAATCTCCTCTCGCTTTTGCCTAAAAAAAAAAAAGGGGGGAGGCGCGCGCGGGTTACAAATCAAGCGAGGGTAGGATATCGCCACGTGTGGAATATTACTGTCCTTCCCTCACGCCCCTAACTTTCGTGACCGATATTAAAGTGTTAGTATTCCAGACGTATATTCTGTACAATCGTTTTTTTTTTTTTTTTTTTTTTTTTCGCGTTTATGAGTATCTCAGCTATTAAAAATCCTGGGAATACGAGTTTTTGTCATAAAATTTATCAACCATTTATAAGCTTCGTACACAATAGAAAACTGTAACATTTGACTTGTACATTTTCTTTCCTTTGACGAAACCACCAATACACAATACAACTGAAAGCTCAGAGTTCAGACAATCGAACAGCGGTTCTGCAAGCTTCGTAAAAATTTGTATTTTGTTATGTAAACAATTATCATATTATTCAGGAATCCATTTAACGTACCTTTTAAAATTTATATAAAAAATTTACAAAATACTGATTTGTTTATTTTATTTTTTTAAATACGTCAATCCATATATTTACTCTTCACATTATATTCGTTTGCCATGCATTTAATTTAAGACGAGCTTTGTTTAATATTCCAACATTAAAATCGCCCTCCAGTAAAACAACACACATTCCACATAATCTCTGTCAGATTCTCGGCAAAACGGCTGTTTGACAGTTCCATTGTATCAAGCTCAATAAGAAACATGTCGGAAAGCAAACGTAAAGTCAAATTGTAAAAGTCAAATGTTAAAGTTTTCAATTGTGTAAGGGCCTGAAGCCCCAAGAGAAAAAACCGTGAATTTTGGTTCATGGATTTTCGCATGTGGGAATCGTGATGGACGATGCCGCTTGCCGGCGGATTTTCTCGGGGTACTTCCACTTCTCCGCCCTTACATTCCAGCGCCGCTCCATCCTAGGGTCTCATTTCATGTCATGTTAAGGGACGACGGGCACCTACGGATCCCAGCTGGAAAGCCCGCCACTAGAATTTATTATTAGTCGTATGGTGCACGAAAGCCGTGTATTTACCTTAATTTTGGTCAAAAGTTGTTTTTCGCAGTATTTTTTTTTAAATTTTTGGTACGACAAGATATAAAGAATAATTTCGAACACCTTCTTACATTGACAGATATTCACTACCATTACTATTATCGGAGCACTGATGGAAGATAGGGAAGAATATCTTATTTCTCATCTTCCATCAGTGCTCAGAGAATAATAAAGGTAGTGAATATTAAGCAATGGAATAAGATGCTTGAAATTAATATTTACTTCTCGCTGTGCCAAAAATTTCGATAAGTACTCTGTAAAACAAGTTCTAACGAAAATCGGGTAAATATACTGCTTTCGTGCAACATTGGCCTTAGTCCCTCCTTTACAAACCTCATCTCATCTGCACAGGAAAGCTTGACGGCGGAAGAACAGCACGCCGGTTCAGCGCCTTTGCTCGTAAGAGCGATGGGACGCTGGGCGCGCGTGTTATTGTCGCCCTATTCGGTATGCCTTAGGGCGCGAAAAAATCTCGGGCCCGTGCAGTCTTAAGGGGGGAGAGTTGGACGTAATTTTTTAATGATGTTTTTTTTATCATTACTTATTGTCGAGATTAATTTTGGCTATAAGTGATATTGTTAAGGCATTCAATATCATTTAACTATATTTTAGTGGCCATTATCATAATGTGCCATCTTGTACCACTACCGCTTCTGTAGAGTTTCTCAGAAGGTAATTAATTTCACGTTTATACCACAAGGTAAACAAGCGAAGGTACTCCATTAGAGTTATCCGAACAGCTGAGTGGTATAATTTTCTTTCTCAAAGAAGAAATTCTAATAACGAGTAGTGAACACATTTGCGACTCAAAACTGGTAAAACCACAATGATTCCTCCTATATTTTCCCTCTTAATGCAACTTCACTCTGGAGACGATCAGCAAAGGAGTGAACACGGATCCGTTCTGTAATCGGGTTTCAGAGTAATAGTGACCATACTTCGGTACCAGTGTTCAGTGTCGTAAGTAATGAAGGGGGTGTGAGTGGCATGTCCCCGTCCCAGATACCGTTTTGAGCTGTGTCCATCTTCCACTTCCCTCATACCAATTTTCGCGTGGCGAGGGCGAACGATATTTGGTGCTGTGTTTTACTTCACGAATATCATGATACAGTAAGGTGAAAAATACATGGCAAAACTCCTCACCTTTTTCTCACGTTAAAAGTATCTAGAATATCATATTTTGCCGAATATTCAATCTGTGTAAACATGTCTATTGGTCTATATCTAAACTACGTTTTGGACCACGTATTAAGTTTAAAACATCAATTAATTAAGCTATATTTCCACAATGAACTTCTGTTGTAAATCCATAATGCTTTGTATATATGCTAAAACGCATTGGTACCATACATCTTTGTGTCCCTTCTCCCCTCCAGGAGAATGTAGTTTCTACTCCACTTCCAGTATCATTTGCTGTGTTAGTTTATTAGAGTTAAGTTTTAGTTTGAATTCGGATTTCCGCTTGTCTCGGCGCGTCAGTATTCTGTGCAAGAATAGTGAAGAGCAGAAAAGAAAGACGGAGTACCTACAGCCAGATCCTACAATCTCAAAATGGAACCCTTACCTGACTGATCCCTTCAAATAAAGTCAAAATAATGATAAAGTCTCCTACGGCGAAGTTACGCGGTATTTCTTAATAGCTTCATTCGCCAATGGAAGATAAATTATCAAAAATACAAAACATTAATTTTATTAAGTATTATAAAAATACTATAATAATTTGTTCTAAAACTATGGGGGTAGTAAGATGAATACAAATAACAACCAAAAATAATTTACATTAAAAATACAGAAGCTATAAAGTTAAATACATAAATTATTTACAGAAAATTTGTGGTGGATCAATTCAGAATTCTGTAAGCAGACACAATCAGCAGTGAAGCGGCGGTACAAAATACCATATTTTTCATGAAATGCCTTAAAAATTGGCCTTGAAGCGGCTTCCAATATTTTCATATAAGCAAACGTAAAAATGGTGGTCTAAATTTGTTTATCTTTTTATCTGTCTGACCTACTGTTACATATTTTTCTTTAGACACACATATCTGAGCACGAGAAATCACCGATTTCCTCCGCTGGTCATCTCCGTTCTGTAACTACACTGTTTCTGTTACAAACATTCCGACTGGACCAACAGCCCACTTGCTTGCTGCTTACAGCCTAGATGTGTTGTGGCTAGAGAAATTTGGTTCCTACGAACCAATAGGATTACGAAACCAAAATAACATAACTATGACACTTATTATTTTGTATCTTGTGTGAAACAAATATTAAATTGTTGCAGGAATGAAATATTTATACCCAGCTGAAAAAATGTTTTAATGTCACTAGAATACTACAAAGAAATTTCTGGGTAATTCATGACGTGGTTCTTATATAGATTAATTTAAAATTTGACGATATAATTAAAAACTAAAAATCTATAGGATAAATCTAATTGTAAGCAAACAAATTGCTACATTTAAAATAAGTTCCTTCACAGCATTCATATGATTACAACGAGAATTTTACCTAAGTGAAACAACTGATTTTTATTAAGTATTCAAAAATCTTTGAAGTATAATTGTGTTAAAATATACCACGTGATATTTTTTTTTTCGTGGATTGAGGTATTTTCGTCAAACTGTTGTTTTTATCATAGGCCTATTTTAAAATAGTACATTTTTCCATAAGCTACAAACACTTCTTAAGACACGTGAACGTCTTTAAGACCAGGCGATAAAGACCTGAGTATATAACTTAGCAAGCATGGAATCGATTCTCATGGCAGGAAACTATAGGTGAAGGCGGGGGGAAGCTATGACAGAGCGGTTAGACTGCTCGTCCCCCCCCCCCACCTAGGCGAACCGGTTTCAATCCCCGTCCGGGTCACTCCCGGATTTTCGCAAGTGTGGATCGTGCCGGACGATGCTGGTCGGCAGGTTTTTTTCGCGGATCTCCCGTTTCCCCCGCCCTTGCACTCCGGCGCTGCTGCGTCCTCACCTCGTCGGCTCTCAACTCGACTGTAAGTGAATGGAACGCCGTGTGTGTGTGTGTGTGTGTGTGTAGTCGAGTTCGAAGCTGTCTCCCTTACATCGGCTGTACGATTAAGGCTTGGCTTGCCAACACGAGTGTCACGTTACCGTGTCCGCTACCAGTTATGCTATCCCATCCGACCAGAGTTGCTTAGCGTGCAAGTCAACACCTAAACTAGCGTCTTTGCAAATGAGGACACAGAAGTTGATTGCTGTTGCCAACTGTAGACGGAATTAGGCTACACGTAGGCTTATTTCAAGTCGTTAAGCCCGGGACTCCAAAGAACCCTTATTCTTCCTAGCATGTCGTAGAGCTCGTAGCAGAACGGGTGCAACCGAATGTCAAAATTTAGCTAAGTTAAGGTTCGACTTACGGACTTTGTTCGTATTTTATGTACTGCTATACTACACTAGTTTCATATTTACGGACTTTGTTCGTATTTTATGTACTGCTATACTACACTAGTTTCATATTTTATGTACTGCTATACTACACTAGTTTCATATTTACGGACTTTGTTCGTATTTTATGTACTGCTATACTACACTAGTTTCATATTTACGGACTTTGTTCGTATTTTATGTACTGCTATACTACACTAGTTTCATATTTACGGACTTTGTTCGTATTTTATGTACTGCTATACTACACTAGTTTCATATTTACGGACTTTGTTCGTATTTTATGTACTGCTATACTACACTAGTTTCATATTTACGGACTTTGTTCGTATTTTATGTACTGCTATACTACACTAGTTTCATATTTACGGACTTTGTTCGTATTTTATGTACTGCTATACTACACTAGTTTCATATTTACGGACTTTGTTCGTATTTTATGTACTGCTATACTACACTAGTTTCATATTTACGGACTTTGTTCGTATTTTATGTACTGCTATACTACACTAGTTTCATATTTACGGACTTTGTTCGTATTTTATGTACTGCTATACTACACTAGTTTCATATTTACGGACTTTGTTCGTATTTTATGTACTGCTATACTACACTAGTTTCATATTTACGGACTTTGTTCGTATTTTATGTACTGCTATACTACACTAGTTTCATATTTACGGACTTTGTTCGTATTTTATGTACTGCTACACTACACTAGTTTCATATTTTCGACGATAAATGACGCTTTTCAGCTTAAAGTGACGTCAACACACTGCCTATCCTCACGGAGAAGGTTCTCACAGTTTATGTAACACGATATATTAGTAATGGTGTGAACCAGACTGGGATTCCTTTCTTTGACGTGTCTAACAATTTATGACTAACCCATTCATAAAGAAAGGCTTAAATATTTGCATTATTGAAATCAATTAATATGATATGTATTACGAATAGTAGTGTGCAAATCCTTCGATTTTGGACCGTTGCTTAATATTTTATTCGTATCCAAATTTCCGAGCGCATGGCAATTTTTAGATTGGCAACATTGGCCGAAACTGATACAATCTCGCGGTGGGATCCCAAAACTTTTGGCCATCGACTGCAAAACCCGTGCGATCTAAAAAAAAAAAAAAAAATATCCGAGAATAAGTAGTTATACGCTGTTCACGGTAAAACGAGCACTTTCGAAAGCCCGGCTTTAGATCTACTTGTACGAACATAATGTATTATTCCATCATATGTACAACTAAAGTTACTATGAACCTGAGCACTTGATTCGTGTGTCAGTCAAGGTCAACTGTGAAATTAATTAGAAAATTAATTATTTTACAAATGTTTTTATTCTTATACGTACATGCATTAAAAATATAAAAAAAGTAAAATAAAATATCTCAGTATGCGTACATGTTTACTTTACGCTTGTAATAAAACGTTAACACGTGGAACTACTGTTCCCCCGTTGTTGCCAACTTTACCAGGCGCGTGGCAGATATACGCACGTAAGGGCAGTGATATTTTTCAAAGGGTTGATTTCGAAAGTGCTTACTTTATCGTGAACAGCCTTTACAGATAATGTTTACAAGTTTGACGGGGTGTAGTACAAATACGTAATGAACTATATTTTTTATTCGTGGCCAACAACTTAAGGTCCCCGTCCACCTGCAGGTTTTTTTTCCCCTCCGCGTTTGAGAGCGAGAAGCGCGGGAACGATAATGGCGACAGTGCCATGCGCTTCAAGTGCGCCATCGCCACTAAGCGCAAGCCTCTAAACTGGCGTGCAGTTTTCTAGTTGCACTGCGTGTACCCACGTGACTTCCACCGGTCAACCTTACATTTTCTTTGTGAAAAGTCTGTAGGAAGGTTCAGAGCAGGGTCTTCGAGTAATTTCATATGTATCTGATGCGTATATTTTTACGCACAGCGCTTCGAAAAAAAATAACCGTTTGTGTTTCTAACGCCACTCGTTTGAAGTGTGTGTTCCTCTCATCAGCACGTTGGACGCACGTTTAATAGTTTCGTGGTAAAACATGTATTTCGAACACACTGCAGCCCAGGTATAGGCTGTTCACGTTAAAATGTGTGTATTCTTCCGCCTTATGTAAAATTAACATTGCCATGGGCCTCATCACATTCTTCATGCGTCGGTCAAGTGAAACTGTAAAATTAATAGGAAAGTATACATTTTACGAATCTGCTAGTTTTTGCACACTGATACATCAAAAAAAAAAAAAAAAGGAAAGCGAAATAAATAATTCGAATTATCACAAATGGTTACCTAAAACTTTTTATTCGATGTTATGATATGGAACTACATTTCATCTATCGTTATAAGCCGTTCACGGAAAGGTGCGCACTTTTTGAAGCTGCTTCATCAAACATAATAATCAATAAATACATTTCATTATGGCCTTGGACTTTAGGTTTTGGGTATGGTGAATGTATACACTGTGTTTATTACTCACATGGCAGGGTTTACCTTAACAAGTGGTGGAAGGATATAAATTAGTTGAAAGAGAAAGGTAACTAGGGCTTCAAAAGTGCTCACTTTATACTGAACAGCCTATACCAAATTTACCGAATGAATGTCACTCAGTGCGCCCGTTGAAGTATATGCAGTCACATTACCCCGACGAACACGATACGACAGACCGACGCGTCGAAGCTCGACGGAATTTCACATTATATTTTCTTCAGTGTTTACAATACCACTACGAAAAATGTCCGACAAAAGTGTTAGTTGGCTGTATTGGAAAATCCAAAAATGGCAAGTTATCCTAATAATTTCTGATATTTACTTAAAAAAAAACTCACGACAAAGCAAATTATTATTTTGCTTTTGACAATACTTGACTTTACACAAGAGAGAAGAAGTATTTAAAAACAAGCCGGAACGTTATTTTGGCGGCAAGTTAATTTATTATTTACTACGCACGAAATTTTGTTTTATAATGTCGTATTTACATTTTTTGTCGCGCATTTGACCGCCAATGGCCCATAGACTGTCTGACCACGGCGCAGACAGCGAGTGGCCAGCTCCAGGAGAAGTACAATCCTCGTCTCCCCAGCCTCCTTGGGGAGCGATCCCGGACAATTCGTGGCATCACGTCCGCGGCGGCCTGTCGTCTCCTTTACAGCTCTTCTTCGCACCCTCCCCCCCCTCCTTGGCAAGTCATTCTGCCTGCGAGGACATCAGGAGCCAAACCCGACACACACAGGGGAAAGCCCAGGTCCCTCTCTGTGCTTCCTACACACTAGTCGGTTGCCTCTTTGGCGGTTTAGTATAGGCTGTCCACGCTTAAGTGAGCACTTTTAAGGCCCTAGTTAGTTTTTACACCTTTTAACTAAATATTGTCTTGCAAGAAATAAATACAGTGTGTATATTCCACCGGACTCTGAAGATAAGGGGGATCAGTCCCCGCCATCTTAGATTTTCAATGTTTTTGCCCTAAGTTCCATTTAAGAACGTTTAATGAAATTTCTCGCACGACATTGCGTAAGTAATAACTCCTTAAGTTTAATCAAACTATTACCTCTCTATATATAATTGATTGTTGTTCGACTAGTGATTGAAGGTAAGAAATAAATATTTTTTTTCTTTTTTTTCCGCTACAGAAATTTTCCTGGAGAGTAATCTAGGAATGCATATTGTAGAACATGTACAATTTAATGCCCTACGCTTTGATCGAATCCCAAATTAAAATACAAAATCTGTAATACAATTTACGGTGGAAATTCAGAAAATCCAAGATGGCGGAGACCGTTCCACCGGGTGAGTGAGCGAAGAGATTTGGACGGCTCTTAAGGGGATTAAGAAAGGGAAAATTTTCTGTGAAATCGTCCTTTGCGTGGAAATGCGTATATCGGTAAATAAAAGTAATCGAAATACGACTTTTTGAAAGAAAGGATAAAAAAAAGTCTATATCAATATCGATTTAATTTTGTAATATTTAGTGTACTCTTGGCGAAAAAAAAGTCTGTATCCCTATCGATTTAATTTGTAATATTTAGTGTACTCTTGGCGAAAAAAAAGTCTGTATCCCTATCGATTTAATTTTGTAATATTTGGTGTACTCTTGGCGAAAAAAGTCTATATCCCTATCGATTTAATTTTGTAATATTTAGTGTACTCTTGACGAAAAAAAAATTCGTGGAAGTGGTCAAATATAGCGCTTTTAAAGCTTGCCTATTCAGTTTCCTTAAGCGCCAAGACAAAAGTACAAAGATGCGGAATTTGTTTGATATGTGCACTTTCATCGCGTGTAATAAAACCCCACTGTTACATATTTAATATCCACAGTACAGCGTTACGACGGAAACGCTTCTTGACCTTGGAGCGCAGGTACGTAATACCCTCAACATCGAGGGTTTGAGAGCCGATGAGGGCGATTGAGGTGAATGAAAGGGCAGGGGGAACAGGAGATCCCCGAGGAAACCCGCCGACCAACGGCATCGCCCGGGAATCGAACCCAGTTCGCCTAGGTGGGAGGCGAGTAGTGTAACCACCACATCATCGTCGTTTGTTGAAGTTTGTACTCCTCTCGATCGTGAATAGTGAATACTAACATCGATGACTCGCAGCTGTTTCTCTTGTCGCGGGAACTGCACTCGACAAAACTACGACGCACAACCAAAATATTGAACGACGGGAAACCTGCGGCTTATAATTGACACCGGCTTTCAACCGGTAACTGTATAATCTTAAGCCAAACATTTTTCTTTGTCTTGATTTTATAATCCCAGCGCCTCTTTCAAGTTTCACTTATTTCATTTCATCCTCTACTTCCCAGTGCCGATATTTTTATGACAATTAGTGTACGTAAATAGCTATTTACGAAAAATTCGACAGTATAGTTTGTGTCTATTGAAAACTGCTGCTAACACGAGAACCATACATTGTTACGTTTTTTAGGTCAAGTTTCTTGGTGCATTATTAAGAGTGCAGGCTTTATAAATCATTCTCTGGTTGCTTTCCATTTCAGGGAATTCAAATGTTATAGATAAGCATAATATTACCCAACCGAAACCATAATTTCAGTGTCAGTGATTAAATTGTGGTTTCTGTCAAAAATTTAAGTTCCCGTAAAAAAATTAATTATTTAGTAAATATTTGCCAATAACAATCTATAAAATATTAAAGCACAAACAATTTTATGTTATTTGCATTTCATATATCTTAGTGGGGCCACTATCTGAAAAATTATTTGTGATACAGTGCTGTCCCGCTAGGTATTAAGTAATCAGAAGTTTTTTAACTACGGGCAAAATTAGTGAAATAATAAGAGAACTCGTGCCACTGTTCACAGAAGTACTTTCAAGCTAATTTAATTTTCGAAACTGGTGAGAAATTCTGTATAAGGAATAAGAAAAGTAAATGAGATAATTATGGAAAATGCACCTCTCAATATAAGTTTTGCCAATAATACAGACACTGGCTCAAAATTAAGATTTGTGATGTTTTTAATACTGGTCTGTCGAATTTCATAATTACACTGTAAGCAAAGAAGAGAACGCGACACAAACAGTATGAAACTTCACTTTGAAATTACTGGAAACGCAGAGTGAACACGAATTAAAAGTTTTGTATTACTACAGAAATAAACTCACCCTCACGGCAAATAATTTTTCTTCATCTAATGTCATTAGCAAAGCAATGTTTATTTTTTTTAGTTTCAATGCAGTTGCTAAGTTTTTCAATTCTCTAAAATGAAAATGCTTGGTAGACAGCCATTTTTTATATAACAGAACAATAAAACATGTATATTTTAGTTCACCTATTTCATGGGGTATAATTCACTTCAGTATGACGTACGAAGCGTTTATAAGTTTTAAGGAATTATCTACAAACATGGAAATAATTTAGAAAGAAATGTGTAAATTAATATTTGCATGCTGTAGCTTGCCTTATTCTCATTTGGAAAGTCATTACATATACCTCAGTTGATTAAATTTCGTTTGTAGGTCTCATATGAAATTCATTGACTCAGTAGAAAGAATGTTCTACCAATTTTGATAGCAATCGGTAGAATAGTTTCTGAGAAAAAAACTACTGAAATGAATAGCGCACTGGCGATGTATATGCAAATCGCCAAATAATGTGTTATTGTGAAGATTGAATAAATATTCTCATTATGTGTAACCTTCGTGAGTAGGTTTGACAGAGAATAGAAAAATACTTTAATACTTGTAAAAAGCATCACCCTTGTAGACTTGAAGTTCTGGGAGCTGACAAAAGGGTTACTTGTCTCAACAAGCATAGATGAGATACAGACACTAAGGACAAAAGGAATTATACTCTACCAGCAATGCTACAATGCCAACGCGTCCATAGGTGAAGCATATGTTCAATGAAAAATGCTTTACTTTATGCAGTGGATTCAGATCAAAATTATATCCCCATGATATAAAAAGCAGCATATGTAGTTCACCTTAACTTGTAGCAAAATACCAATCTTAATAAGTAATCAGGCAGCGGGCAGCTACAAGTCCTAAACAGTGCCAAAGAAAAGTTTCCTTGAGCAGCATTCAATTCTAATTTAAAATTGTCGCACAACGCTAAGTTATATATATAATATTGTTTACCTAAATTCGAATTAAATAGGTAGAACAAAAGAACACTTTTTATTTGAGGGTATTCGTGAGATTACTAACAGGAAGTTCTGATTTTGTTGTACACAGTCAAAATATCTCAGCTTCACTACCGGAGCAAAAGACTACTGTCTAAATGTTAAAAACTCGTACCGCTTATTTTGCAGTTTTCACACTGTAAATACTCAACAGCTCTCTTCGTTTGCACTTCAGCACACTCCGACGGCTATAAACCTTATGTTGAGCTACATCTTGTACCCCGATTCCGTCTCTGTACTATAAATTGGACGGATTAAAATCTCCGGGTCAGCATCCCTGGCTGCCCTATTCGACGGCTTAACAAAATCAAGATGAAAACCAGGTCCATTCACAACAATAACATTTTCCCTGAAAATTCTTAGTTTGAATTAACGTTGCTGAGATACGACTTATCTCTTAAGCATATTCACAAAACCCTCTGTGTCAATGACGTCATGCGCAGCTGCCAACTTAGGTGAACCATAAACCTTAATGACTCGTAAAACACAATGCAAATATCAAAAGAAAAAATGCAGCGTTTGAAAAATTATCAATGAAACAGAATTATGACAATTCGGATAAAATTTCCCTTTAGCATATCATAAAAATAATTATTACTTTAAAGTGCATGCACGTAACCAAAACAGGTATTTAATTATGCACATTTTGGTCCATGCCAATGAAATGTAAACATGTTATACGTCACAGAAAGCTACCCCAAACTTTAACGAAATCAAGCGTTCCAGCAATAAATGAAAGCAAAGTTGTCATTACAAGAGTAACGTCAACATAATTGCTGAAAAAAATTTTATTTACGCTGACATTTTATTTATTAATTTATAGTATACTATTTAACCTTCACTTCCGTACACTCCAACATTCGGAACAAAAAATATAGCCATGTATAATCAAAGCATATTTGAAATATGAAAACTAAAATACGAAATAACTTAATGAGATTTCTATCTTTTTTATTGTCGGGAAAATTTCAGAAATCTATGGTGTTAGTACTATCGATCTTACTCTGTGAAATAAAGCTACGAAACTAATCGCAGGACGATATTGTTAGCTGCAGAATCTTAGAAACTCTATACCATACTTCTAACATAAGTATGAAGTATATAATTGTACGTACCAATTAAAATTTTGTTTTATCGTGTTTATTAAATATAACATAAGTAACTAGCCGAGGATTATAATAATATGTCTTATTTTAAATGTTTTCTTAAAAAACGCAATTCTGTTTATCGGAATAATTATTCAGACATAACAATTTAAAATCCGAAATTGTTTTTATAAATATCACCCTTGTGGTCTTAAGTCGTCTCTTACATTACGTGATCACTTTACGTACAAAATCACACTTAGGATTGGGCTTCTAGAAAAAGCAGCCAACTTTGTTTTATAATTTCAAGTTTATTAACGTTCTGTTAATTATCGTCTTCATATTCTTTAATACAGTTATGTTATCAATTCATAAATACTTTTTTGTCTTACATTCAGGATTGATTATTTCCACCCATGAACTTCGAATATTTAAATTTCAATCATTAATCCTGTATTGTTTCAAACTCGCAATTTTCTCGGGCCATTACGAAGTTCTACTTTTCCTTCGTTTCATTTACATCGTGACAAAACAATATTAAACACAAAAAAACATTTGCTTATGGTGTAGCTAAAAATTAATAAATTGTGTACAATATTTATTGCATTGTTCTGATAGTACTAGTGTAAACCAAATGGAATTGCGAAATATAGAAATAAAGTGAATTATTTATGGTGGGTAGTAAAATATTTTGAATCACAGTAACAATATATTACAGCGAGTTATTGCAGTTTTGTGGAAGTATGCGGTGATAGACATGCATACATCTTCAATTAAATATGCATACAATAATTGTGTCATTTAAGGATACCGCTTTGTAACATCGGCACCATCGAAGTGGACTAATAACCGTATCCTCCTCCTCCCCCCCCCCCTTACGAGAATACTGACTGCTAAGGAGTTGTGTCAGTCCCGCGAAGCTTGTTAAGATGAAAGGGGGTTGTTACAGGATTACCATCCATCCCTACTCCTTCACGACGTGTATCTCCTTGGGATTCGATCAACAGCCCGGGAGATCAATGCCACCCCTTTCCCACTTATCCCGAGGCAGCCAAAGCCTCTCAACAAGATCAAGGCCTCTGGAGCGCTGCGCCTGACTCCCGATCAGAACGGAGAAGCGACAAGTACGCTCAGTTCGCCAAACCTAATATACAGTACACCAACATGCGTCTCAGGCATGCCCCTTGACACTTGTGTGCTACTGTCCCGCACAACAAAGCCGGCGTGCAAAATGTATCTACGATCTTGCAGGGGCCGGTCAGAGCAGGGCATAGTATTAAGGCCTCCGCCTGCCTGCAACATTTATCTTAATTTTTAGCAGCGAAGCCTGGGAGCTATAAGGTTTATATTGGCGCGTGCAGCGTTCTTGTAGTGCTGCGCGTATCTGATGCCACTTTCAATGACAACCTTGTAATTTTATTGAGAAAAATGTGTAGCAATGTTCAATGCTGACTCCTATCGCAGTTTTGCTCGTGTCCAGCTAGTATGTTTTAAGATAAGCCGTTTCTAACTATATTGTAGAGGATCAAAATAATATTTACAACAAGCACGGCAACTTTAAACAAGCATTCCGTCCTCGTCTGGGGTAGGATTTCTTTTTTTTCTTTCAATAAACATACTAGGAGCACGTTGAATAGTTTCGTCCATAAAACCAGGATTTCAGACATTCTGCGAACCAGAGTTTTTAACTATCATCCCTATTTTTTTCTGTTATACTATTGCAGAAGTAAAAAAGAGGGGGCTGTGGGTTATAATTTTTACCATTCCTGGAAAAAAAACTGTATTCCCAGACCAATTATTTGCTGAGATATGCGTTAGCACAAACACTGATGTTAATAATAATATTCCCCTTAAGGGCAATAGTGCACAGGAAAACGTATGTTTACCTCATTTTTGTCACAAGTTGTTTCTCAGAGCATTTTTTTTTTTTTTTTTTTTTTTCGAAATTCTCGACACGTTAAAACATTAATATTAATTTAGAACATCTTCTTGTAGCACTTATGAAAGATAATAAAACTATTTATAGTATTTCTTATCTTACAGCTGTGCTCCAAGAATATTAAAGACAGTGTATATCTGACGAAGTCGTGAACAAATTCGATGAACCCTCTGAAATAATACGTCCGCTTTAGTGCAGTATTCCTTGCAAGGGTACATGAGTCCTACAAAAGATGTAAACGTTAATCGTATTCCAGGATTTTATACAAGTCAATGCAAATGACAAGAAAGGGAAATCACGCGCAGCAGCTTGCCACTTACCACTCAGCAAATATTTGACCAAGTTGTGCATTTCTGTCGAGCAACAACTTGCGCCGTGATTTTGTACATTTCATTTCGCCGCAAAGTATTCGGAAAATAAATACATCGACCTGGTATAATATTCGCTCGAAAATTGTGCAAACCCTGGTATCATGGATTCTTTGTCCTCCCTTTGTTTTTCTATGTTGGCTTTCAAGAACCTTTGGGCTTCAGTTAACTAATTACACCCTAATGTATGACTCAGGTGAAATTAACGGCCGTGGACAGTTCTTGCAGTAAGCAAATTCCAGAAGCATAAAATGAATCGGATTCTGAACGTTATATTCTATTTTAATAGGGTTAGTTTTATTGACAAGATATTTGGATACTAATAAAAAATTAGATAGTGTCAAAATTGTTACTAAAAACGGCTAACTTTTATGAAAATTATGCAGAAATATAAACAACGAAATAGGTAAATATGGCAAAATAATTGTCGTTAAATCAACATAACAAAACTGGATCTAACTCTATGACATTGAAATTTATATACATAAAAATATACCATTTCTATCCGGAGTTTTTAATAAAATTAAAATTAGGAAGCTGTTTTTTTATTTTAATCTTGATACTGTAGAGTTTTAGATAGTAAAGTTTTCCAAAATTTAATGCAAATATATATTTTTCCAGTTATTCTAAATATAGTCAATATATTTGTATTCAGAAACTCAAAATTTGACCAATATTACTGCACGAAACGTTTTTATTGACCCAAATATATAGTCAATAAAAGAGACCTCTATCAAAATGTGTCAAGTAGTTCTAATTATGATATTGGTTTTGTGCCTTATTTAGCCCTTGATAGCGAATTACCATATAGTGTTATTTAATTCATATGTTCCACATCAACTCTTGCCGATTTGAGAAGTTAGAACAAGGGAAAACAAGAACTGAATTTTCAAACTGCATACACGTCAGTCAATCAATATTTAAAAAAAAACACTGTATGTGTGTGTGCCATATGCACTGCGATCAAGGTAAAAATATACAGATGTGGATTTATTTTTAGACTCCTGCAACAAACAACATGCGACTTTTCAGATCTGTTCATTGCAGTCATATTTGGATTGCAAATTTCATTTTATATCTTACATCTTTAAAATGTTGCGTTACATTTAATGAGAACGACAAAAAAGTTCATAACAGTAAAAACCAGATAAGTTCAGCAAAAATATGTTTTTTTTTTTCCAAGGACAAATATTTTGTCCATGCAGTTTTGAGAATTTTTCGTAATGTACCGGACAAATAAAGTTACATTCTATTTTATATTTTAAGTGGGAGGCTGGGGTATTTGCACCAGTAAACTTGATCTTGATTTAAATGTTATTTATTAAAAATATAATTTATTTTGGACGTTTTTTGAAATTCCACATGTAGTAGAAAGACATTAAAATTATCTGTGAAGTTTTATTTATAACAAAATGTGATTTTATATATTTATATGAGAAATATAACCCTACGATATAAAATAAAAGGAGTTTAGAAATAAGACACAAACTTCCTTAGTTTCAAAGGAACATAAATTAATTTTATTAAAGAGTATAAATTTTATACATATTATATTAAATGGATATATTAATTACACTGTTAACGGCAATTGCAAGGTCCATTAAGTATTAAAGGAATTAATTTTGTTATTTATTTACTATATTACAATAATGCCACAACAAACACGCTGCGATATCCCTTAACATATTCAAGCTGTCAGTGAAAATGCGATTATTAATAACAAAGTAAATCATTACAAGTATCGTATTACACAAAACGTGGTAATAATTTAATTAATCCTAATAACATTAATAAAAAGTTGAATGCTCCACACCAATCACAGTGGTGCCCCGGTGTATTTACAGTTCCAATCCTCGCGAACTCCTGCCATTTCCGCAACATTTCCTAAATAGCTGACATGCACCTCTCGTACGGAAGAACCTGGACTACTCCCCGCGGTCGCTCGAAAACATGGGTAGTTTTCTCCGTGTGCTGCCAGTAGCCGCCGAAGTTCGCCGAATCCCCAAGGGCACTACTAAATAATTATAATAATACTCGTCATGTTTTAAGGGTAAATTATCGACTTTTTTTCTGGCGAAGTTCCCTAGAGTGTAGATGTTTCCATAACGTGCACAGACTGTTTGCAAGCAATTTTCAAAATATGCTATCTACCAAAAAGTAATTGGGCACCTGTCCACAATGTTTGCTCGGTGATTGTCACCCAGTTAGAATCTCGTAGGGCTACATCTTGCGGCTTTAACAGCGGCCACCCTGTCTGGCATGCTATCTACGAGTGTTTGCAGGACATCCACGGGGATTCGTCGCCATTCCTCTTGCAACCATTCCATGAGTTGAGCAATGGATTTTGGCCGCGCCTGACGAGCCCTCACATGGCGATCCAAATCGTCCCAAAGATGTTCTATAGGGTTGAGGTCGGGGCTCTGGGCGGACCAGTCCAATCGGCGAACATTGTTGTCGGCGTACCACTGCACAGTAGCCCTTGAAACATGGCACCTGGCATTGTTATCCTGGAAGTAACACGGGTCCATTCCGTAAAACCGCCACTGTGTTGGGAGCATTTCATTATCCAGAATGTTACAATAGTCCTCTGTGTTCACGCTGCCACGGACAAACACCAGCGGTCCTACGCCGAAGGCCGTGAAACACAAGTCAACTGACGTAATGAAGTACCCATCTACACGGGTGCCCAATTACTTCTTGGTGGATAGTATATATATTTTACAAAAAAGCACACGCTGCATATGTATATATATATTTATAATATACGCTCGTCTGTAACTTCTCTTAAAACATTCCTGTAGAATACATTTTGTTTAAAACGTATATCTTTCAAATTAACTCACTGAGGCGAAATTTTTTTAACATGGGAATTCCTATTTAAATTTCGCAACTGACAGCTGGTAGACATTACTCGTAAGACACTGTGACGAGGCTTCAGTTAGGAGACTGATATAATCCTTATGTCAACAATAAATGCCTATTGATTTGATCATAGCCTTGAAGGTTTCTCAGTCGTATTAGAACTAGTTAGTACGGAATACTAAATCGATAAGTGGAAAATGGTTTTTCCGCCTTGTTTTTAATATTTTTTTTTACGCCTTACGTATACAGACTTAGGATACGAGTGCAATGACTTCACGTTACAAGTAACGGGCAACACGTTTACGTAAGCCAATCACCTTTTTAATAATGTTCTTCGAGTGTATCATGTTGTGGCATTATCTCTCTAACTTAATTTTTTTAATTGCCTTTTGTTAGCAAGTTCCTTCCTTTTTGGCAAAGCTCAGTCGTCTTTAATTAATAATTATGGAAATTATTATTTTTTATGGCAATTTGTTTTCCTTTTTATATTTATTACGTCGTGTTATAGATTGATGTGACCTTAATTTAAAAGATTGTTTGAAGCTTGTAATTGTACATGCAATAAGCAGTAACATAATAATGTAATCATCCTTTTTTCACTTTGTTTGTTGCTCTTAAATTAGCGTACATTTTTGGGCTGTCTCTACTTAACCTGTGTTTTCAGTTCACATTTTTCACACCATATGACAACTGGTGCTCTTTACTGTATAATGTTTTTATGTTATTTTACGTTATATGTATATCATGTTTTTAGAATTATTAATATTGTAATCTAAAGTTAAAAATAATTTACGCTGTTTTTCGACTCCTGATAACTTCGGTGACCGCGACATGGTGATTCGAGATGAATCGATTGGCCATGTTGTGTGTATCGGAACGACCCAAGTTTTTTCGGTAAAAAAAAAAATGTTGACTCGTCCTTCTTCACAACACCTTTTTTGAGATGTCACGACACATTTATTTTCGCTGCTCGATAGGCTTCTAACGTAATGTATTAATAAGTTCATAGACCGCTCACGCACACAAAAAATTTATTTCCTTCATTTTACGGAAAAGTGCCGTTTAAAATTTATCCAGAGGTGTCAGTAAACTCGTCGTAAAATTACGGACACATTGATTTTCAAAAACGCACTATCCGTAAAATTCACCGAACCTCTTCGTTAATTCCCTAGTTAAGTTTTCCGTACTTCTAGTATAAATAATGTTTAATATCTATTTTATTTTAATTTTTATTATGTGGGTGTCCTACTGTGTATAAAAAAAGGTATTTAAAAAGTTAAACGTTTCTTTATCCTTAAGCAAGATTTTAACCCGTGTCAAAAGTCGCAAGTTCACTACCCTAACCACGTGGTGAACCTGGTATAACTTTTGAGTTTCTTTATTAGCCACATAAGTAACTTTTTTAGTTTCTGTTAAAGTTAGTGTATTTTCAGTGTTGCTAAGGGTCACGTGCGCCTTTTGCTACTTTTTAATGTTTGAAATAACAGGTGTTAGTGACGTGGATAACCTTAACTGACGCAGAAAAGGTAATTTTCTGGTGGTTACAGTGGCGAAGAGAAAGCTTTGTCTAGACTCGGCATTGTTCGTGCCCGAAACCCGAAGTTATAGGAAATACGGGGATTTTCCGTATTTTGTATTTACGCACTTAACTCCGTTTTCCGTCATGGCGGATTGCGTTTCCGTATATTTGCTGTGCAGTTTCGTAAAAATTTCCGTAAATATGCGGAAGATTTTAACTGAGCAGTAACTAAATTCGGATGCTGTATTGTTTCTGCCATCCAATAATGTGTTTGTTTTAAAGCGGAATGTTGACGTTATTTATCTAATTTGTGTTAAATTAGGCCGGTCCAAGTTTTGCCCGGGAGTTATAACCATACTGTGGCTCATTATTATGTACAGTACTGTTTCCTGGTTTGTGCCATGGCCTGGCTGTGTGGTGGGACAATGAGCATATCTCTCATCTTTTCTCCTGTATGCCGGAGTCCGGGCCAGCGCCGGACAATTGCCAGCTACGATTTCGTGTTACCTTTCTGCATAAACACGCAGTGGTGTAAACCGCCACGTCTGCCCGTTTTCTCGTCTCCTTTGGAAAAGTTTGAGTTTAATTTTGACCTAACCAAAAAAAAGGCTGGAAAAAAAAAAAAAATTCTCGTGTGTTAAAATAATTTTTTAATAAAATGGTCTCGGAAAATTCTTCTCGATTATAACCAGTATAAATATTCATGGGTGCACTCACGTATAGGCTGTTCACAGTAAAATGAGCACTTTTGAAAGACCTACTTAAGATCTACTTGTATACATGTTGCGTGTTCTTTCGCCTTATGTAAAATTAACATTGCCATGAGCCTCATCGCTTTATTCGTGCGTCGGTCAAGTGAAACTGTGAAATTATTAGAAAAGTAAATACTATAGAAATGTGCTCATTTTTACACTTCGTTGGATAAAAAATACAGAAATCGAGAGAAATAATTTAAGTCGTTACAAATGGTTACCGAACACATTTTGTTCGACGTTAATATATGGAACTACTTTCCGCTCCATCGTTACCAACTTTACTGGACACATGCCACTCATTGCAGCCGTCAAAATATATGCACACAAGGGCATTTACATTTTTCTAAGGTTGATTTCAAAAGTACTTACTTTATCGCGAACAGCCTTTAACTATGAATGCACAAACACTCGTAAATTCATAATGTCCTTGTCTTGCTATTTTTTTATTTTTATTTTCTCCCTTTATTGGGGCTTTATGGGTGCTTCGGTGTCCGCATCCGAATAAAGAAGGAAAAAGCTATTTTTAATTATTTATCTTTTATTTCTGAGTTAAGAAGTATTCATTCATTAGATAAATAAATGAAGATAAGCAAATTATCATAGCAACTTCTTGTGAACAGTTTCAAAGCTTAATATTTCATACTACTTCTCCTCTCTTGTATTCTCCGTACATGTCAAAACCTGCTTTTCTATATTTAAGGTTTTCCCATGATGACGCGAAAAGTAAGAAGATATGGTATGGCTCGGTCCTATGTTTTACACCGAAAAATTATATTTTGTGGCGGCCACAAAATTGTTCGTGTACACCACAAAAAAATTTGGCATGGGGAATACCAACAAAATATTTTTGTGGCCGCCACAAAATATATATATATTTTTCAGTGTAATCTTTTTGTAGCATCAATGATCGCGCTTGTGGTGGATTTCATACGTAGTTCTTCTCTCGGGCAGCTTGGTGCTCGGGATGGGAGCCGTTTTGGTTGGCAATCCCTTTCCTTGAAATTTTATATTTCACGTAAGATTCACGTAACGGACAAGCTTGCCAACGCGATAGATGATTCTGCGCCATGTCATCTCACTGGCCAATCAGAACAGGTGCGAAGTTGGATGATTTTTTTCTTTTAATGGGTTTGTTTTTATTTTCGCGCTAGCCTCTGCTCACGTATTCAACTCGTGTCCCGCAATGAGAACGAAAGAGCAATCGAGGTTAGGCAAACACGGTTTAATTTTTTTAATTCGAAAATATTTAGGCATCTTTACTTCGTCACAGTTCATTAATTATGCTTCTCAGAGGCGTAAAAATTCTTCAAAATGCTGACATGAAATTCAGAATGTTAATAGTTAAGTTTGCAATTTTAAGTAGGTCTATTTCATTAAATGCAATTCAGTTTTCTCAGCAGATCAAAGTTTATTACATACGAGTTATAAAATGCACGCGTAAAACGTGACTACGGCCTCCTGAAGCATTTAGCTGTTGATGTTATGACGATATCCTAGTCGTTTTCAAAGTTGATATAAATCATGAACGCCATACTTTCGCTACCTGTTCTTGGCACGTGAATAATAAAGCATAAATACATCTGAATAATTAGAATTTTGATAGTGTTCATCTGAAAAGCAACAAATCGTATCCACGATATTTTTATGCCGTACGTAATGGTATCATGCTTACGTGAAGCTTTATAATATATCACTCAAAAAGACAACGTTTTGCATACATGTGGATGTGTAGCGTGATGAATGTTACGTATGACGTGTAGTTATGGTAATAACGGTGTAAGAGAGAATAAAACCAATATTCATTAGTTTATCTTTCACGAATAAAAATGTACTGGCAAAAAACATCAACACCTAATTTGAAATATCTTCAGGATACCATTACTTGAGTACCTAATGTTAAATATCCTTGATACTCAATTTACATCTTGGGTATATAATATAGATCACATTATATTCCACTGATATGGTAAAGTTAATTAGTTGTTTAGAAACTTGGGCTCCCATATTCCGAAATGTTCGATTTTTCGGTACTATATCTTAAAAACTATAAACCATCTGACTAGAAATATTTTCATTTATGTGGTTCGTATACAAATCTCTTTCAGATAATGAATGAACCAATTATCGTGAAATATCGTCTTAGAGCAAACAATGATACGAATCCAAACACAAACATTTATACAAATGGCAAAATGCTTTCATGGCTGTCACACATATTATTTTCTGAAAAAATGTAGTAATATATAATCATAACTGTATATTTGTTTAAATGAAAATTTTCTCAGTACGAAGGTTATAGACCCCATATCCAAATTTAAGCAATTTATACACCTTACATCGATACCATTGCAAATATTCAAAGTCAGATAATCAGGACACTTACATAATCACATAATATTCATATATAAATACAGTCAAGAAACAATAAACCTATTTATATCGCTTTCGTTAAGCCACCAGGAAAAAATCTTTTTTTAAATCATGAGTAATAATTACAGTAATAATATAATTGATGTGTACCCATCATAAATTACATGTATACAAATATTTAAAAAAATATTATAATACACGGTATAAAGCTAATTTGTATGTGAAAGTAGTAGAATTTTCGTCATGAGGGTGAGGAAGGGGGGGGGGGTGGGGAAGGGTGGTGGGAAAGGGGGGGGGGGGCACGGAGAGAGGACGGTTTTCATAGTTCATATTTCAGCGCGAACCATAGAGGGAGTAAAATGGTAAATGAATTTACACACAACAGTGAGCGAGGCTTACATATTAAATGAGACGTACAAAGCGAAACGGGGGTAAAAATAATAAACCAACACTCTTGCTTTGTTCGTTCGCAAACGAATTTAATTACCGCGATATTGATCTTCGTGGAAGTACGCTGCTGCGCAATACCTTCCACGTGTATATACGAGTGCTAGCGCCTTTATATATACAATCTCAGTTTCAATAATTAATCCCGAAACCTCGTTGAAAGCCGACGCGTGACAAGAAAAAAAGTTACACATGCTTAATTCCTTATAATTTGCTTTGGGAATTTCCAAACTTCAAGTTATATCGAGTATTTCTAAGATTATATGCTATTGTTGCTGAAAAATACGCTCCCTTAATTTTAGGTTTTGTATCAATGGACAGTTTGTACGTAAGAGACAAAACATTTGCACTGCGGTCAGCGTATAACGAAAAATATGCGTTTATAAACTGAGTTGGAAACCATTAACTATGAAGTTAAAGAAAATGTCACAATTTTTTTTTTTTGTGTAATATGAATTATCACCGTATAAATTACTGCTTTTGTGCAAAACATATAATGATAAACATTATCGTCTCAGATGAGAGGAAACATCGAAGTGATCAGCCAACGAAATGAGGAAAATATGTACTCGTGAATAGAACAGATTTTAATTCGGCATAATCATATCAGGTCACTTAAAGCCCTGAGAAACAATTTATTCTCCTGTAGTAGACAGTCACCAGTGAAGATCAATAATTAATAACCTGAAAAAAGTTTGAGTGTAGAAGTTGTGATGTAGCATTATCGTAGTATACTCGGCGATACACGCGCAAACAAAATAATACGGTACATTGTAAATAAAGTATTAACTGGCGTATAAAATTCTCGTCATAAATATTAAGAGCGTTTTTTCTTTTACTAGCATGGTTAACCTATCATTGTTATTAACTATCTTAGAAATTTTAATTTGGTCTTACGGAAAGCAAAAATTCCGAGTCCAATAACCACAAACAACTCAGCAGTTGACTAACTGATAAGAAAATTATTGATTCAAATGCTCTCCCTTAAACAGCTCAAATTCCTTAACCCATCCAAACACCAGAATAAGTTAAAGGCATAGGGAAAATCTGGGATACTTTCCCACAGGAATCCTTACGCACGCACGCACAGAGTGAAAGAAGATAATTTTTTAAATTTAATTTTATATATCGGGAGCGGAAAAACTTCGTTTCGTAAACGATAGAGGAGTGTTAGAGGACACAAAAAGAAGTATTGTGAACACAGGAACAATAGGTCCACGGTGATTAGTCTCGGCGCTACACGCTATATACTGCGGCGCTGTCCGCGCGATCATCATTACCAGTAGTCAGGTAATTCGTGGATAGAGACTGCACCGCACGAATCTATGGTCAAAACTAAGGATACGATACTATTACGAAAAAAAATAAAAAATCATTAGACGCTTCGTTCACGAGAAAGAATACAGGAAAATTCTAAAAACCATTGTAGCAAACATGTGGTATTCCAGTAAGATAAAGGTGAGGTGATATGGCGATGCCGCAATTAATGTGTCGTCGTAAGACATACGGTAAGGGAAAGAGCCATATTCGGTAGTGCCAAGGACGGCATGGATTACATGCTGTAAGTACTGGGGCATGGAAATGACCATGGTGCACCCGGCGGCCAAGCTCCACGCATGCTGCGTGCATACAACATGCGAGAAACTGCATTGCTATAGGGATAGCAATCTTCGAGCACCTGTTATGACGTCTCGACATTTTGTATGCTGATGATGTACGCTGTGCTTAACGTGGAGTGAAGTCATTTCATCTACGTCAATGTTTTTTTTCCTCGTAAACTAAGGCCCTTACGCATTTCTACCAGAGAATATTTTATACTTAGTTTTGACCATAGATTCGTGCGGTGCAGTCCCTATCCACGAATTACCCGACAACTGGTAATGATGATCGCGCGGACAGCGCCGCAGTATATAGCGCGTAGCGCCGAAACTAATCACCGTGGACCTATGGTTCGTTCACAATACTTGTTTTTGTGCCCTGTAACACTCCTCTCATTTACGAAACGAAGATTTTCCGCACTTTGTACTATATCGGTGTAAATAGTTACATCAAACTTGTGCCCCAGCCAGATATAAAGTCGCTCACACGAGCATAATGAAACATTACGGCGATTACATAAGGCACAAACCACATGGCTTCTTCAAATATATATATATATATATATATATATATATATATATATATATATCACATTAAAAACTTCAAACTTTACAAGAAAATGCAATAAAACAGGCAATCACGCCTATAAAATTATAGGTATCAAATGGGCCCGCCATACGGCGAGCCCATTTGTCGGCGCTGGTTGGTCGGTATGTCGGCAAGAATGGAGAGGTTTACAAGCCAGTAGGCGACACTTCCAATGTCAGTTTAACGTAAAGAAACGCCATAATGTCCCCTTTTTCAGTCCGCACCTAATTATTTCCACCGGGATTCGGACATTTTTCAGTCGTGCTTCGCAAGGTGCTTAAGGGAGAGAGCCAAGCGTCTTAAATAGTATACGTCATGTAATTAATTTAAACATATTTACTTTTAGGTGAACACATAAGGTAACGTAACGCGTAGCGGGATAACTTAACAAATGTATAACTTTCTCTAGCTCTCTCCAGAAATATGTTAGTATTTTTATTAATAACTAGCTGACCCGCGCGACTTCGTTCGCATGACACTTAGGACTTGTTCTCCTAATTTTTAAATAGAAATTTCGCTTCGCTTAGGTTTCATGAAGTTATTAAAATAAAGCCCACCATAGTTTCACAAAGGTTCTATGTTTAAAATAGTAATATTGCTTCTTTCAGGTTTAAAGAAGTTATTAAATTACATCCTTCCATCGATTCCCACATTTTTTATGGTTTTAATGTTGTAGATACCTATATATCTAGCCACTGGGCCACTGAGGCCCCACATGATATAGTTCTATCCACTGAGCCAATAAGGCCCCACTTGGGATTGCTCTAGCCACTGGACCACTGCGGCTCTTGGGAAGGAAAGGAGTACAGCCCATATACAAAAAAGAAAGGAGAAATGACGGAACATTTTTTTTAACAATGCTTTTTTTGTGCAGTAATCATAAGAAAAGTTTAATCCAGTACCCATGTACATCCCTGATCACCATCATATTTTCGGAACCGTTTGAGATATCTGTATGAAACAAAGACTAAGTTAATCCGGGTGTTATTATCTATAAACTGTGTAAATTTCATGTTAATACGTTCAGTGGTTTTTGAGTTAGATCCGGTCGGACAGACAGACATAAAAAAATGAACATTAGATATGGCTTGGCAATCGATTATATTATTTGAAAAATAATTATAAGTGGAAAATTCGAAAATCACAGACAAATGCTTCTATTCTGTTATTTTTGTGTAGATAAAGCTGATAATTATTATACCATTGAAAATGTGAAAATTCTAGGAAATTAGGTGCTTCCCTCAAATAGTAATGCTGCTAAAACATAAGCACAAACGCTCTTTAAAAAACGATCGAATCGATGTGATTAGTCGGTACCCGAGCAAATATTCTCACTGCGGACTACACGAAAGCCATGGAAACGTTTGGACTCCAGAAAAGGATAGCTGCAAACGAAGTGAGCGTCCCTTTGATCACGTTTCAAATTAATTACACTCAGTTATACGAAACAATTAGTTCGCCTGCTCTTTCCATTCTTCAAGCAGGGGGGAGACACCGCATGCGAGCGAGCCGCATGTGGCACAAAAACCGCGAATTATTTTTCGGTTCGCATTGTCCGACCGCCACAACGGCAGTGATTAATGCGGGTGTCATCAGAGCTTCTGCGCCTCACCACAAACAGCAATGAACCGTTTCGACGATTCCATTAATTAGATAAGTATTTCTGCCTTCGCCAAATCAGGTCGGCGCCACTGGCAGAACACGGTTTTATCGCACATTGTGGTGCACCAGATGAAATTGATACCCAGGTCTCCAGTGCATCGCTAGGAACTACTAGAATTTTAAGTTAAATTTGTAGTTTTTTTCCCCCCCTTTCATTTATGGCTCACTGCATAAACGCAAACGCGCAAGATTCATGATTTCTATAGATTTTTACCCAATTTTTCGGAATAGCAACCGAATATGTTTCTAATAGATTCTGCGAAGTTAAGTAAATTGCAGCGAATCTGTTTTTCGTAATTTTTATGTACGAAAATGTTTTTTTAAAACTGTATGTATTGAACACGTGGATGTCAATGTTCCATTTTAAATACTTTCTGTAATATTTAACATAAACATCAGTTCCAACTTCTCCTTCATGGGCACATGCCTTCCTAAAGAAGTATCATCGACCATATCTCATTTATTTTTCTCCTCGTTTTTTTTATAAGAAATGTGCCCGCGGAGTTTGTTGCAGTTTTCAGACTTACATTGTACAGTTTCTTTCAGCCTATCACAGAGATTCTTGGAGTACATTGCTTCCTAAATATCTCCACATTAAGCTGTATTCACTATAGAGCCTTGTTGTGACGCCGGCCGCCGGCGACACAGACCGTGCTGCCTTCTGTTATCCTGCAAGGAAGCTTCCAATGAAATGCCCAAAGCGAATGAAATTCAGCGGATTTATTTGCTATTCAGTCAATAAAACGGTTATTTTGTAGTCGTATATAATTTTATGTTTTATTAAAGTATTATATTAAAATTCGAAATGCTGTGGAACACGAACATCTCTAGGCATCGGTAAAGAACACCTACCTTTGTTTTCCCAAGCTAGATAAAATTGTTAGAAATTTGCATTGCAATTATTATTTCTGCAAACTGTTTGATATGTGTATTTACATTGTTCTTTGCCTTAGCTTCTCGCCAGTTTATTTACTATGGAGTACAGAAAACGTTTGTCGCTCGTGCAAAGTCTTCGACGCTAGCGTCAAGGCTCTGATTGGCTGATGCTCGACACGACGCATCGCATCGCATCGCGTCGCTCTATTGTGAGTACCGCTTTACAGTGCCATCGATAATGGTGGCCGGTGCACTGAAAAAAAAAAAAGAAATTTTAATTTTTTACTAGGGAAAGCTTTGAAATTTTACAAATGCTTGTTACAATAAAAAGGTTTTATCTTGTAAAACTACTCTTTTGAAAAACTACAAGGGTCATGTTTGTAATATACTGCTAAGCCCTAGAGCCTCGGATGTGGCAAAGTGGATTCGAAAACACCATCGAAAACAAAACACAATCACCTAGGTGAAAACAACCCTCGTTACGGCAAAATGAAATAAAACATGGAAGAACAATAAAGTAGGAAAAAGTCTATATACTATGAGCTGAAATGCAATACACATGAATTCTGATACCGTGTTTTGATTTTAATAATTTTTTTTCATTTCAGGCGTATATTTCATATACAAGGTAAATTTTTGTTGCCGCCAATATCTTTCACAAATGTGAACTTTACAATTTCCAACATTGAAAATTCTGGCTTTATAGTCTTAACAGTTGCCATTTCTCTCTTTTATATTGAATGTTAGAATGCATTTTCAGGCTATATACAATTTTACGCAAGGCCATAGAAAATGCAAGAATATTATGTGGCATATCCTAATTTATACTCAAGGTTACAGATTATTTTCTAGCCATATTCAAGTTACCAAAGGCTATTAACTTACTATATATATATATATACATATGGCGCCGGAAAATCCGGCGCCACGTCAAAAAAGTTCAGTAACAAAACAGGCTCCAAGCGGCGAAGCTATGTCAGATGTCCTAGTGAACTTCTGGTTCGGTAACCAAAGTTTGCCGTAACAAACTTCTACGCAGCTGTTCAAGTTTTCACCAACCAGGTTGGTAAAAAGGTAGTAATAGTTTATGAGTTCAGGCAGAAGATATTTTAAACCAGAAACGGGAAAAGTTCTTTCACTTCACGTGGTCGTGTTGTATCGTACCTGAGTGGTTAGATGCAGTCGTCAATCTTGGTTGATGAGTAAGGTAAGGAGACTGCAAAACTCCGTGCAGGCCGTCTCAATTCCCAAAATAAATGTCTGTGCTGTACATGCCCGTTTCCACGTGCTTCAGCAAAATGGCGGACATTTCACAATTTAAAGCCATATTTATCTGTTTGTGCAGAAACCATTGGCGATATAAAGCGTGGCTGCGTGCACGAAGAAATGTATTGCAAGTTTGAATAACGTTAAACACTTAAAGCAACTCAAATAATCATAATTAAACGACGATTTCAATAAAACGGGATCATATTATTCATTAACTGTTGTGTTTCCTAGCTACATAAAACTCCTAAATGGGTTCTCAATACCTCGTTGTTGAAAGAAGACCAAAACCCTTAACTCAACAAGAGAACTCTTAAAATGAAATATATGTACCTTGTCTTATCAACCGAATAATTTCATTAATATTTTGTAGGTACTTGCAATTATATTTACTGTAAAAAAATAATTTTTAAGTTCACAAATCAAGTTGGTCTTGTGATTAAGGGCGCCAGTTAATGATACAAGAGGTGTGGGCTATAGTTCCCAGGCTCGCAAGGTACATTTTCTTTTTCTTAACCTATATTTTGAAATATTTTTTTTAAAGTTATTCTCTGTTATTAATTCATCCCATTTGTTTCTTCGAAGAAAAAAAGTAATATCGTGTACACTTCTCAATAATATCACTTTTAATACAAGGCTATCATTTGTAATATTACAAATAAATGTCTTGTAGATTTAACAAGAAAACACTTTGTTTTATTTACAAAGCATGTTCTTCGCAACTGGGATTCCAAGGATTTTACTGGTAAAAGTACAAACAATTTTTTCGAGTGTGGTAAGCCTAAATGTCGAGAAATCTCGTTGACTGAGGGTACGTAATTGTGGGCCCTTAGAATTACTTTTCATTCAAATACGCGCTGTAATTTTTTGTATCTGTTCAAGGAAGTCTGTGGATACAATTTGCCAATGATATTGCAGTAACACTACAAAATAAGTTAGAGAAAATTTCACAAAATCTTAATGTGACATGTGTAAAACTAGCGACGAATTTTGAACTACATTAACAGTTTTGTATGCTTTCTAAAATAATGTGCTCTGTGAATATACAATGGTTCAGCTATGGATTCGCAAAAAAATAGTTACCAAATAATTGTTACCCTGAAGCTGTAATAATCGTTGGGCTACATAAGTTTCCAAATCCAAACTATTTTTTTTTAAATAATTGCAGATTTTTTTAAAATTAAATTAATGCTAAGCTCTCGAAAACCTTTAAATAAATGAGAAAAAAAATTTTTTTTTTTTTTGTTTTGAACACACAGCTTTATTACTGCCAAAAGTTTATTCCAAATAGAGTATTTTTTATAAATATTCTTAATAAATTATATACATTGGCATTCAACCACTTATTTCAGTCGATGCTCGAACTTTTAAAATATAATTAATTTAAAATTAAGGAATTCTGAAATGACCAGGATTATTTTTTATTTAATGATTACATATTCTTAATTTGGACTAAGGATTTCATAACACACAGTTTCCTTGTGAACTTGTTAAGATACACCACAGACATGTCTCTAAAAGTAGCCAAGGGAACAGAGAGACATACCGCAGCAGTCGTAGTAAATGATAAGTTCAGTTTCTTCTCAGAACTTGTAGTAGTTCTCAGAGTACTTCAAGGTCAATTTAGGAATAAACATTCGTCTTTTTTTTTCGCATCATTGGGTGCTTCTCTCAAGGGTAATATGCTATCCTCCCAGATTTCCGCAGTAAAGTAACACGTCTGTAACATGTTCCGTCCTGGTCCAAATATCCTGGATTCAGCTCACCAGTTAGTGAACAGAAAAAATGAGTAATTGTTGCAACATTCTGTTCTTTAGAACAGTAAAAAAAGCAATAAAAGACATGTATTATACCCTTTCAAGCTTCTGACAAGCGCTCCCGTATTGTATCAGAAAAACATTGCTCTGCCAACGAGAAGAAGCTAATGACGTCGAAGAAAGTTCTAGACACTCTTGTTTCTTGAAAGATCCGATACATGTTTTTATTTTTTTGCCTGAAAGGGAATCGTTAAGAGACAGTGAGTGATGTGGGCAAAGTAAAAAAAAATTAAGCGTCAGCCTTCGCAGCTTAGATTGCTGAGGTAAGACCTTAGGATCCCAAAGTTCCTCGGTCTAAATCACTTGCGAATGTAAAATTTTACCGTCTAAATTCCCTTCCAGTATAAAGTAGGGCGTTAAAATTTTTTCTTTCTAAAATTGGTAGTTATGAAACAACTTGCAGCCTACTTTTCTCTATAAAATGTGTAGGTACATTCCATATGATCTCTCTGAGAATACAAATTAGAATACTATTACACCTCGAAATTTACTCAATAGCATCTACTTGTTAAAATACTTTATTATTAATATTTGCTGTAATCATTTTTCTAGTAACATGTCATTTGTTCAAACCTGTGGTTCGCAGGCAGGAAATTGTTGTTCAGAGGAATCTGCAAGGAAGTGGTATTGGGAGTAATTTAGTTGATATTCCGTACATGGCATGTTTTACTGGCATGAAGATAGATACATTGGTGATGCCTACACAGACGGTGAATGTTTTGCCGCGGTGCAGCTCTCGGGGCGCGAACATCTGAGAAACAAACGGAGAGGTTATGTGGGTGAAAGTGAGTATAGCATCAATTGGTTGGCAGGGTAGGCAGTGAACTGAAATCGGAGGTCAACAACGACTGAGAGTTTGTTGTAATCGTTGCGGTTCTTGTGGTTAGATAGCTAATTCACGAAGACTCGCGAGACTCGTGAATTTTGGAGTCCAGATGTCTTTTTGTAGTGGACGATAATAGGAGAAGGATGCTGTCGGCAACGCTATTACGAGTAGACATTTTTGTGAGAAGTTTCTTACCTATTTACCACGTTTCTACCGCAAGCGAGATAATCGCTTACATGGATGACCTGATTTGATGGTATGTATCCAAGACTTAACGACTTTCCATCGCGGTTCTGATTTCATTGATGATGACGTCGGGCATAGCTGAGGTGCTAACTAATTGAAGTGGATCGAGTGGCAACATCGTCGGGGTAAACTAGTCATGGAAATTGACACAAGGAATCAATCGACCACCACTGATTGGCGAAAATTATACTTTACTGAATGATGACCGATTTTGAGCGTGGTGAGTATGATCGCAGTGATCAGTGGTGATCTTCACTGATCGCTGAGTTGGGTTGGAAGTGGAAAGACAGGTGGAATTCTGGGAGTCGTGAAACTCTTCAATCAGGGGTTCTTAAACTCGTTCTCAGATATTGAGTTTCATGCGTCGTCGCAAGCCTTGGAATTACAAGCGTACGTCGTACCACGACTCCAAAACTCTTTCATCTTAAGATGTATTCTTCATAGTTATGTATCACTTTTGAATTTTTACAAAAGCACCACAGTCCTATGGGAACCATTTGGATACGAGCACGTAAAAATAAACTGATGGCAAAAGTGCCACTGCAATATTGCAGTGCAGTAAGTTTTAATTATTGTTTGTTTGAATAAGGCTGATTTTTTAAATTTTATAATGACTATCATTCCTAAAATAAATCTCGGAAAGGAAGGAAAATCAGTCTCGAAGTCAGTTGAGGTGGCATCATAACATTTAGAACAACAATGTTTAGTTATGTTGAGTGTTTGTAAAACGTGAGAACACCACCAGGCTTTGTCACAGAAAGGCACGATATTTCCGTTGTTTGTGTCTGGTATATTATTGCATTGATTTAAATTAACGGTAAAAGGAATATATTATTTTATTATTCTAGTCATCCTGATGATATATATATTTAAATGTAAATTATATGTATCACATTGCGTCTATCAGTGCTTGCATACACGTGTAAAGGTGAGTAATTTGATGACAATAATAATGCATGTATAATTATTGCACCTCATGCAACCATAAACGTAACACACTCGAACTGAAATACCGTTTTCTTAAAAAGATTTACGCCCTTAAAAAATTAATTATCTCGGATAGGTATTAATATAGAAGGTACATTTTGTTGAAAGACTGCATCGTGACAAACGTTATTGGCATCGTATGCTTTGAAAAGTTTATAACAATCTGTCCGGTATTCAAGGTGTTACAGGTATTCATACAGACAATCAACAGATCGTGTAAGTCTATCCTCCCGAGCGAAATAGGCCAAAAATGTAGTACAGATGAAAACACAAGATTATGAAGTGGAGTGAACTGTTATCATACCAGTTTTGGTTCAAATTGGTTGAATGGTTCACGAGTAATAACATAACTATCAACATTTCTTTAATGGCTATATTGAAAATAAGGAAAAATATTAAAATTTGTTTGTGCTCACAATTAGTAAACGTGTCGGATGAAATTAGTTAAAATACACACACATATGGCAGGAAGGTCATCTCGTATGACTGAATTTTGAAAGTCGATAAAACCGATATATAATTTTTATATTATATTATATGATATATATATATTATATTACATATCAACAGACTCCCAACAATAAGACTCACTTACAGAATTGTGACCTACACAGAAAAACTGAAAACCATACCTCGGGTGCAGCAGGTAAAAAAAATACCTAGAACAAGCAAACATAAATTCATCAGAAATTTTGGACGAAACGCATACAGACAAAAAATTTCCAAATGGAAAGAACTGTCTAAGAATGAAGTCACCAAGAGCCCGAGAGACGAGGTGGACTGAAGAAAGGAAGAGAATTCACGGAGAAAAAATGAGAGCTGTATGGAAAACTCCGAAAATCGGATCGTTAAGGCTTTGCGTGATCCAATAGGGTTCAATCGCACCTAATAATAATAATATTTTATATATGCAGCATAATGTTGGCTAATGACAGACGAATTAATATCGGCTAGCAAAAGGTAAAAGTAGAATTATTTTGTCGCTTAACGCCCGACCAACTCCGCCGACGCTTGTTGAGTGGGACGATTCAAAGCGTGGTGACGTCATGTGTCACGTGATCACCCTGGCGGCAGCGCTAGGGTCGACACTCGTTGCAACCGGATGTACGAATTTTGACGTGCACGAAGAGAGCCGGCTGCCGGGTTGCTGTCACTGCTGGACGAGAGGCCCCATTTGTACTTGGAATCTTGCTCTATTCCTGAAAGCAGTATCTCTGAAATTTCGCACTGTATAAAATGCAATTTATGAACTTTCCCTCTGTCACTGGGTGTGTGAAAGAATTCCTCTGGCAAAGTTGGGTGTGTTAAAAGTTGGTTGTTACTACTGGAAACGTGCATATTCATGGACATCTCGAGTTGTTTTGCAATCCTTAATGTAGAGAGGATTTTATCCTGGGATTTATGAAGTGTTGAAGCTGTTGGGTTTTAGTTTAAATAAATCTTTTGTGTACGAATGTACGCTAGTGTTTTTACTTCATTTTTGTTTTAATTTTGTAGCTGTTTTTAAAATGTGTGTGTGTGCGGTAGGGGGGGTTATTGAGGGGGGGGGGGACATTTATGATATTGATAATATATTGTGTCATCCGTGGCACTTTTGCATCCAGATATTACTTTGACATTGCACCCTTGAAAATGCCCTTATAAAATATATAGCGTTCATCAGAGAGCTTCCTTAGGGAAACGTCCAACATTGTATACTGATATTATTTGTACTAAAAAAAATATTTTTATATTAATTAATGGTTAGTTTCAGTGAAAGGCAGTCAAAATTTAGGGACACAGGTAATATTCCCCCCCCCCCCCTGCGAACCCTTCAAAATGGCCAAACGGAAAATTTTATGTTCGCTATGTTGGCGGATCACGAGTTATTTTGGCTAACATGTCTGCAGTTGTTCAATAAAGCAGTTTGTTGCTGGTGTGTATTGCAGTTCGCTGGTTTTCGACAGATGAGGAGTTTCAGCTGTTTAAGAGAAATAATTTGAATAAATATTTTGTTAAAAGTTAGCCAACTGCATAGTTGTTGGTGGTTGAAGGACTCGGGACGGTCAACGGGTTCAGAATTGCTCGCATGATCTGCCGGCTATGATACCCTGGGAGCTTCATGGTTCATCATTATATCTATAAGCTGTTCGCGGTAAAATGAGCACTTTTGAAAGCCCTGCTTAATATCTACTTGTATGCGTGATGTGTATTCTTCCTGCATATGTAAAATTAACATTGTCATGGGCCTCACCAAATTACCCATGCGTCGGTCAATCGAAACTGTCGTGAATGTGAAGATATTTGTACGGCTCTTAACATCGCGGTCTTGAGAGCCGATGAGGGTGATTGAGGTGAGTATGGAGCAGCGCCGGAATGAAAGGGCGGGGGAAACGTCTGGCACGATTCCCACATGCGAGAATCCGGAGTGACCCGGCCGGGGATTGAATCCGGATCGCCTTAGTGGGAGGCGAGCAGGTTAACCGCTCAGCCATCGTGGCCTCCGAATTATTAGGAAATTAGTTATTACACAGAACTGGTCATTTTTATACTTCCGTTAGTTAAAGGAAAACAGAAAGCGAAATAAATAATTTAAGACATCACAAACGGTTACCTAACACTTTTTATTAGACTTGTGGACGTACTTTCCATCCATCATATCAATTTTACTGGGCGTATGCCACTCGGTGCATCCATTAAAATACATGACTTTTTTAATAAGGTTGATTTCAATAGTGCTCACTTTATCGTGAACAGCCTTTTTCAAATGTAGCAAGAGCGCGTTTCTGGATTCAATTTCTTCGACAATCTGATGCAAAAAAATTTCTTCGATCTTTACCTTCCTTTACTTTTCCTGCAGGAATACCAGGCCAAGGAGTTTGAACGTTTTCATAATTAAGTTTTCTTAGAAGGTGCACTATAAATTTAAAAATGTGTAGGCACCTAAAAAGGAGCTTGACGGAGGGAGGGGGGGGGGGGGACTTGGTGTGAGTGGATGGTCGCTATGAGAAAGCTGGTACTTTCTGTTACTGCCACTCATTTTTACTTCTCGCCAGTTTCAACCGGAGGCCATACAGACGTACAGAGAGAATTAATGATAAAAAAAAAAGACCACAGAATAAGTTCGAAACTTCCGCAAGAATTTAAATTTTTCTCTCTGTTTTCTTGTTGCGAGGAAACTTCTGAATGATCTTATTTTCACCGGCACTCCCGACTGCTCTGCTATTCAAACGGAAAGCGCTGTAAACTTTCTACGCGAATTTACGAACAAATAATCTCACTTAGTTTATAATGGCAGACGCGAGACTGTTTCGAGACCAAGGAATACGTTACAAAGGATTTAAATGCTGTTCTTTAATAAACTGAAGGTTTCAGCTGAAAACGTCCAGGCACGTAACAAGAACTAAAATATTTCGGTCGTAGCAAGTACATTTGACACGCAATCTTCCCAGCTATAAATTCGTATTACGGCAGTCGTTACTTTTAGCTTCCCACGCTGTAAATCTCTCCCCGTGTCCTGAAACTATCTTTAAAGCTATGTACAGTGAGGATTATGGGGTGAACGTAAATCTTACTATACGCCGACAATATATTTTAAAACTTTTCTGCTTTGTTCTGGATACTGCAGTGTCTTTGGCGTTAACGAATATTTTCTCACGAACACTATGCGGTAGCTTAAAAATAATATACCAGGTAAAGTACCAAATGGTTACTTTATTACTTTTGGTTTTATATTAACGCCTGAAAAATTAAATTCTTGCGTTCCCGATCAATGTGAAGGTATCGAAGAATTTAATGATATTGAAGGCACTCCGTATGCTACGTTAAACATTCTTTGAAGTGTCTCCCGTTTAAATATCGTAAACTTAAAATACAATAAACGAACAAAAATACTTTCCTGTTACAAATATACAAAATAATGCTTGTATATTCTCTTCTCTTTCTAAGGAGATTGCCTCGTGTCTCAGGTTTTGATTTTAGCCCACTTCATGCGAACAAATGCCACTGTACTTCAGACGTAATGTTTTTTTTTTTTCTCTAGCTACCATTCTGCAAACTGAAAACAGTTGCCACTCTCTCCGCTAGGTGCTCGGACACAGGGAAATTCCTGAGCAGTATGCAACGTGCAAATTTAGGCATACAATTGTATTGGTTAGTATGGGGGTGGACACGCCGCTGGTGAAAACTGCATGTTAGGCCGAACTCGTCTATAAGGTACATTTACAATGTATTCCAAAGAAGCACTGCACCTACTGCAAAATTCGGAACTCGTTAAAAACAGTACTGATGCTATCAAAATGGTCAGAGAAATACAATTCTTTTGGTATGAGAAAGAATAATGCATATATTTGGTAAAATTCTACAATATTCTGATGGAATTTACTTTTCGCAACGCTTAAAAATAAATCATTAGATGTCAATTTGTAACGGAACTTTAAGTGTACTTCTATTCTGAATACTTGAGACAGCACATTTTGAGCGCCCCCCCCCCGCCCCCCTTCAGCCTTTATTTCATTTCTTTTCGTCAAGCAAAACTGGCATAATGAGTATTCTGGTTTTGTGTAGCAAAAATAAGTAATCATTGAAATATATTTTCTTAATAACTGATTTTATGCACTTCCATTTTGCCACGACAAACAAACTTCACACCAGCAACTATTCAAAATGCGCTCCTTTAACCTCATTGCAGTAGGTATATCGACCTGATTTGTCTCGCACCTTTTCGCAGGCAGCGTAACGATCCTCTCTAACAATTTCTCCTCGGATTCGATGGCTATCGCGTATACCAACGCCTTGACCGAATCCCCACAGCCAAAAGTCTAATGGGGTAAGGTGCGGCGAGCGATAGGAATATGCTGCGTCCACGTGGTCATGCACAATTTCCTTGAAACGAGGTGGAGCGTCGTCGTCGTGTTGTAGCCACATCCGTCGTCTGGCGGCGAGCGCAACATCCTCCAGTACGTCTTGCAACGTGAACTGCAGAAAACACCAATACTGATGGACCGGGTTGGCAGCAAGTTCAGACCAAAAAAAAAACATGTCGCCAAGTACCCTATCCCAAACGGTGATCAAATATCGGTGCAGGTAGCCTCTCACTGCAATTAACGTGTGGGGTAGAGTCATCCCAGATGTGGCTATTACGACTATCAAAACACCCTTCCTGCATGAATGTGGTTTCGTCTGTGAAAAATCACAACGACAGGAAACTCCGGGAGTATTTCACACTCGTGCAGGAACCAACGGTAAATATCTCGACGAGCGGCAGAATTCTCCGGTTGTAATGGTTACACCTTTCGCACACTGCACGGTCTGTTATGAAGTGACCAGGCCTTAGGTGGACGGCCAGCCTGATCACGCCTTCAAATAGTGAACCAGGGCACGAGCGTGATTGTAGTAATCACCTCGCGAAGCGAGTTGCAGAGAACCCCCCCCCCCTCCACCGGCCAGTAATCGGGGACGAATGTATTTAAACAACGCGCCTGATGTAGGCCATCGTAATACTGGGCACGACGTCTTTCCTCATCGGACCATCGCAACAAGAAGGATACGGAGATGGGTATGTCCGGCCGTCGCTAACCGACTACCAGAAACAGCCTCCGGCATCATAAATAAGGCGGAAACTTTCCAATTAGATTGCAATAATAGTGGTGTGTGGTAATTATTAATAACGATGTAAATAATCACGGTTAATAATCACGTAATATGATATATTTTTTATCAGTTTGTTTAATAAACCCCATCACTTACTATTGTGCTTTATCTAATCATCATCATCAGCCATTTCAATCATGAAATGATGTGGCCTCTTAGAGTTAGGAATTCATGTAGAACTTCAATAGTCTTCTCCAGGTAGAACGGTCTTGGGCGATTCTCTGCCAGTTAACTCCAGCAACCCTGCGTATGTCTTTGTCCCAACGGTCTTGTGGTATTCCTCTTGGTCTCCGATGATTTCGTGGACTCCATTCCAACACCGTTTTTGTCCATCTGTCATCTTCCGTCCGAGCAACATGGCCGGTCCATTGCCACTTCAAGGCGGCTGTCTTTGCCAAGGTGTCTTTGACTTTAGTAACGGATCTGATTTCTAGTAAAGCCCAGCATTGACCTTTCCGTAGCTCTTTGGGCTGTTCTAAGTTTTCCTTTTGTAAATTCATTGAGTGTCCAGGTCTCACAGACATAAGTCAGCACTGGAAGTACGCACTGGAAATAAACTGTTTTCTTTAGATTTATGGGCATATTTGATTTGAGAACAATAGCATGACTCATTATTAAGCTAAGCCGTTAGCCCTTTCTTGTATGAAATTGACCATAGGTCAATTTTATAACAGGTCGCAGAAACTGTTCATGAAGTACACACCTTCGCACATCGAATGCGACTGTATCAGTCGCATTCGATGCATTCATTACACGTGCGATAGCACGGGTGCTATAGTATAAGGGTTTTTCTCTATTCGATGCATTCATTACACGTGCGATAGCACGGGTGCTATAGTATAAGGGTTTTTCTCTATTCGATGCATTCATTGCACGTGCGATAGCACGGGTGCTATAGTATAAGGGTTTTTCTCTATTCGATGCATTCATTGCACGTGCGATAGCACGGGTGCTATAGTATAAGGGTTTTTCTCTATTCGATGCATTCATTACACGTGCGATAGCACGGGTGCTATAGTATAAGGGTTTTTCTCTATTCGATGCATTCATTGCACGTGCGATAGCACGGGTGCTATAGTATAAGGGTTTTTCTCTATTCGATGCATTCATTGCACGTGCGATAGCACGGGTGCTATAGTATAAGGGTTTTTCTCTGCACTCTCCGAAGACTGTATCTTTAAAACGCTTCTCTGCTGACGTGGCTCACCTCGCCTCCAAACAGTGCACGCTTCTCGTAGTCTCTATGTGACGTTTCGGAACGTGTGACCGTTATGCGGGAGTCACATAGCCCCGACAAACATAGCACGACACGACGAAAACCGTAACCACGACACTGCATTTAAATTTTCAATGTTACTGCTCGAATTTGCAGCCCGACAGTTTACTGTCACAGCACGCAGAGTAAAATTTTCCGGAACCATTTACAAGGCGCTGATCAACTTCGCTAGTTTCAAAGGCGTTGGGAAAACTGGAAATTTTGGAATACACGATGTTATAGGCTGTTCACGGTAAAATGAGCACTTTTGAAAGCCCTGCTAAGGTCTACTTGTATGCATGTGGTGTAACCCTTCGCCTTATGTAAAATTAACATTGTCGTTTGCCTCATCACTTTATTCACGCGTTGGGAATGTGGAATTATAAGCAGAGAAAACATGTTGGAAATCTCGTCATTTTTACACTTCGATACATAAAAAAAAACTTAAAAAGCAAAAATTATAATTTAAGTTGTTACAAATGGTTACCTAACACGTTTTATTCGACGTTAAGTTATGGAACTATTTTCAATGTATCATTACCAACTTCACTGGGCGTATGTCACTCAGTTTGCCCTTTAAAATATATTCAGGCAGGGCAGTAACTTTTGTCTAAGGTTTATTTTAAAAGTACTCACTTTATCGTGAACAGTCGCTGATGAATACAAAGGTTAAATTATTATTTTTAAGAGTTAAATATAGTAATTTTCCATTTTTTTTCTTTTAATCGGTGTATTTGCCATTGTAGGTAAAGTTTTCCATACTATTTAATTTTGCAAGGTTGTGCACTCTGTGTGTCGTGCCGCACGACACGACGAAAATATAAATAATTTCTAATTCAAAATTGCTGGTCAGACGGCAGAATTGAATTAGTTCTAAGTGTCGTGTCGGGGATGTGATGTCGTGCTTGTCGGGGCTATGCGATACCGGCATAAGGGTGATGTAGTGTAGGATATCGCTGGCTGTACAAACGTACAGCTTCCCTTCTATTCCCTCTCTCTTCTCCATACACTAACACCATGTACGTAATCTCCGAATTAGTGTAAGATGCCATACTCCTCGCTTCCGCTAATGACGTTACGCAATGACACGCAGAGAAACAGGCTGCTGTGGCATCAAGGTAGCGCAGTGCGTGGTAGAGGAGGAGCGGGAAGGGGGGAAACCGAGTGAGTGAAGATATTTGGGTGGCTCTCAGCAGCGAGGTATTGAGAGCCGATGAGGGTGATTGAGGTGAGTGTGGAGCAGCGCCGGAATGAAAGGGCGGGGGGAACGGGAGATGACCCGAGAAAACCCGCCGTTCAGCGGGATCGTCCGCCACGATATCCACGTGCGAAAATCTGTTGACCCAGCTGGGGATTGAGCCCGGTTCGCCTTGGCGAGAGGTGTATCCGCTTGGTCACAGTGGCCCGCAAGGAGGGGGGGGGGGGCTGTTATGACATTAAACAACCTGCGTCCACTATTGCAAGTCCGATTCAGGTAAACAATTAACTAACTGTAGTACGAAGTTAATATTTTCCGGTAGGATGTGTCTGTGTTCATCATAAACTCACACTTAACCTGCTAAAACACGCGGTTACAGTATCTGCAGAACGGCCGTAGTTAGGTAGTTGCACAGAGTCGTTTAGTCTTTGCTGTTCCCCTTTTTCCACATTGTGCACCACGAAACTGAACTAAATGTCGGTGTAGCGCATGTACTAATCGTAAGTTGATTGCTGCTTGTTTAGTTCTTGGCGATAATAATTCAGCGTGCCACGCTGTATTAGAGCCAGCATTTGTTTATTTCCGGGTGTAGGACGTGTTGCCTACCCGCCAGGCCATATTACTGCTACGACTGAGAACTCTTGTGTGCTTCTTACACGAATACGGTTGACCCTAGTGAGTCGCAACAACGGTTCCTTTATGGCTAATTACGACGTACTCCGTAATGCGATGACATCAAACATCAATTTTACCTCAATGACAGGGTGCAAACTGCTATTAGTGACATGATGGACGTACGATGTACCATACCATCATTTTTTTCCAATATCATTATTTAATTAACTCGTATGGCAAATTTCGTCTCTCGAACGCAAGTACTTCTCATAATATCTCAAATAATATGCTTTTCAGTCTCCATTTTTTAGGGCTTCTACAGTTCTTATTATTTGAGATGGACCTTGGGTTTCCATATTTCAAATCTATTCTTTCCACGTCAGCAATACCCTGGCACAATTTGGTCACATGTTTCCAAAACACCGTGTATATGTTCACGGAGACTGTCAAGAGGATCAGAAATATGTAACCTGTATATTAATTCTTACATAGGGGTTGTTACATTTCATGCTTATATTATTTGGGAAATTATCTCAGCTCTTCCAAATTCGATGAAAACTATATCATTCCTAATAACGCACTTCCTGAATTTGTTTATCCACACTGCCAAGTTGTATTTTCAAAAATGTGAGCTGTGTAAAGAAAATTTCTTTTAATTACTGCTAATATTTGTAGATCCATTGATTTTTCACGCTTTAGGAAAACGTTTAAGTGCTTAAATTGAACTCTAAATTTTTGAGATATTATAAATCTAAGCCATCGATGTTTTCAATTTCTGGAAGAAACCTCTTTCTCCATGTAGTGATTTGTTATTTATTTGTGATCTTAGATATTGCGGCACATCAACGGAAAACGTTACTGAATAAGTCTGTTCATTTATCTCACCGTGGGACACGACATATGATTGATTTACAAAATTATGTTTCTAGTTCTTAGTCATACAGATGTGTGTATTGTAGATTATTGTGGTGCTAGGCAATGCGAGATGATATATTAATGTCTGATGATATTACAATTATTTTTCGTATCAATATTTTCGGAATAATCTCTCTTTTTTTTTATTCTCTTTGAAAGCAGCATCTTTGTATTTGATTCAAAGTGGTGTTAAGCAATGTCAGATGATGTTTTATTGTCTAATAATATTGTAATTTTTTATTCGAATCAACTTGATCTGAATATTCTCTCATTTTTCATCCAAAGCCAAGGTTATTAAATTTTGAAGTGAAGAGAAAACGTCTTATAATTACAAATTATAATTACAATTTCCAAGAACGTTGTTTTTATTCAAAAAAGTTTATTTATTTTGTGAGTAACTTTTTATAATTGTTCATCACTATTTTGTGTTTATTAGAAAAGAATGCCCAGCAACTATTCTAATTTGATTGTTTTATTTGGATTATTATTTAAGTATATTGGTATACGTGTTTATATAACTTTAACGTAATAGTGTAAACTTTTTTTGTTAAAAGTTAATTACGATTTATTTTATTTTTGTAAGCAAAAAATTCACTATAAAACTAAATTACATTAGAATTGTTTAATAATGCTATTAAATGTATTGCCTTTTCTTATAATTATGACCATTGTTTCACCATCCATCGGATAACTGTAAGAGCATTTTTTTCCAGGTTGGGGAGAAAAAAAAAGGTTGCAAGAAGAAATTGCTTCGGAGAAACAGAGGTCTAGGACATCAGTATATAATCGCTGTTAACGATGACTTTGGCTGGCATAACAAGGTGAAGCTGGAATTCACTCGAAATGAAAATCCAGTTCTACAAAATCTCACTGTAATTAGTGCAAGTATTTAAATATATGCGTATAATATAAATTTCCAAAAATGAAAATTCCACCAAACAAAAAAGAATATAGATTTACAAAACTGAATGCGGCCAATTTTGTGGGGAAATTACGCTAGTGGCTAAGCGACGGACAGGAGACGTACGCCATTATTTTAGCGCACATGTACATGCGCATTCATTAAAGTTATGGCAGAAAATTACGGATAATTTTTTAAACGCTTCTTATCTCACAGTCGTGGCAAAATTTTTCTTCAATTTTATCTTGAAATATTCAGTTCGATACACATCATATTTTCCAGAACTGACAGTTAAGAATAACAGTTTACGTTGTAATATACGTGTATTCATAAAAAAAATAGTTCCTCTCATTACCTACGCACGTGTTTACTCCCAGATGGAGCTGCGGTATCGTAGTGGTTAGATTATTCGCCTCCCATCAAGGTAAATTGGGTTCGATTCCCGGCGGAGTAACCCCCAGGATTTTCGCTTGTGGGATTCATGCGGATAATGCCGCTGGTCGGTGAGTTTTCTCGGGGATCTCCCATATTCTTTCATTCTTGCGCTACTACATACCTCGTTTCACCCACGTCGACTCTCTAGACCTCGATATTGAGAACCACACAAATATTTACTCACTCACTTCTTTAGTTTGTTCAGTACCATCAACGCAGCCACAATTATTATTCAAGACAAATCTTCTTATAGAGTATGATATCTAGGTAAATGCTGTTCACGATAAAGTGAGCACTTTAGAAATTAACCTAATTAAAAAGTCACTGCCCCTGCATGCCTATATAATAACGGGCGCGCTGAGTGGCATTCGCCTAGAAAAGTTGGTAACTATGGATGGAAAGTAGTTCCGCATATTAACGTCAAATAAAAAGTCTTAGGTAACCATTTGTGATAACTGAAAAATTACTTCTTTCGCTTTCGGTTTTTTTTTTAATGCATCAAAGTGTACATATCAGTAGATTTATAAAATATTTACTTTCTTAATAATTTCAGTTTCTTTCCTCTGACGCATGGATAAAGCGACGAGGCCCATGGCAATGTTAATTTTACATAAGATGGAGGGGTACACGACGTTTATACAAGTATATCTTAAGCAGGGCTTCAAAAGTGCTCATTTCACCGTGAAAAGCCTATAACAGCAGTGATGATTTACACTTCGATTCCACGTAACCGCTATGCGCGTGGACATAGCTCCTTCTTCCTCCGAAGGAATGCACGTGCTAAAAAAAAAAAAAAAAAACAGTCTATTGCATGCCTGAGACAGTTATCCTGCAAGAGACTTGAAGTGGCTTGAAGTGTGGTCGACAGAGATGAGACTGTGCTGCCGCTAACTGGAACCATCCGCTGAGCTAGGGGAGACCTGGAGGTCTGCATGAAATATTCATGAGATTAATGCAGCACCGCCAGGAAAACTGGGGAATGATGGATGATTGCGTTCACCCTGAGACAGCGAGCAGAAATGATGTGACGTGAATCTTCTTTTTCTTATGTAGCTCCATTCATCAAGGTTGTGAGGTGTATTGCCAATGCCTGTTGAAACATTGGCCATTCGTGCATTGCTTTGCAAGAAACAGTGTAGGTGCGATGTCAACGTTGCGGTATTTAATGATATGTAAGCTGTCAGTATTACGGCTAAGTGACCATTACAGTCCAAAGGAATTAAAACATACGAACTTGGAACATTTGCAGCTCTTTAAATCACACGCGTTCGGGAGGTCCCCGGGTTCGATTCCCGGTCCGGCCATCCTGATTTCGGTTTTTCCACGGGTCCCTAACAAAGGCCATGGCCTATTCCTTCCCAATCCTTCCCCACTCCTTCTCCCTGTGCGACTTGCACCGTCTCTAATAACCTCGCTGTCGACGAGACGTCAAGCCCAATTACCTACCTACCTCCTCAGATCACACTTAAATTTGTTAAAAATAGTAATTGGAACGAACCAATAAACTATTAATTGAAAGGCGTAGTACACCGTACTTAAGAAATTGTCCATCAATAATAATTAGGATCAGCTGCTTTTCGCGGAGAAATGTCACATGTTGTGTTCCAAAACACTTTAGTTGAGAAACACTTTCATGATTGGCGCATTTGAATTGTCACGCGAATCGTGGACAGTTAGTATCGGAGAAACCTAATTGTGATTAGCGTACTCACGTAACAGGCACCATCCATTAGTACAAAGACAAGCCGCCAATAGCTAAATGAAAACTGCAAGTGCACACGTAATTTTAAAGACGTTCTGTATTTTAAATTGGCCAACATATTTGGAAGCTAATGCCAACAGCCATGTTGTTCTACGTTCACGAATCACACAATTCTAAAAGAAAAAAAAGACCACAATAAAAGTATCAAGTTCAACATGTTATATCATATTAGGTCCAGATACCATTTCCTTGCTCTCCATCACACTCCAAATTTCTGTTTACGATGACTCGCGGAATAGGTCGTTTCGACGTGACGGCATACAATTCAGCCCCTTATGTTGAGAAAATGTGCGTCGCGAAATGTCGCTCTCGGGTCCGTGGCAGTTACTCGTAGTATGAGCAGAATGATAAATGTAAATGTACGAAAGTATAGGTCGGTCCTTTGGCTTCATGCTTCACACACTAACTTGTCGTTATGACGTCATGAGGCCGCGCTGCGAACTTCTGATGTCGAGCGGTTTACTATGATTAATACCTCTGTAACGACCGAACGGCTGACCCGATCGAAACGATTCTGCTGTCAGTTTGTGCGTAAAAAAGAGTTAATAAAAACATAACGATAAATAATAAACACAAATAGTGCTTTTCTAACAAATAATCATTTTCTTTGCAGATTACAAACAAAAATAGTTAAAAATAACGAGTTAGGCGAAAAGGACAGTAATGATATTAACAACATGAATAGCGCTTGACAAACCAAATCTAATACTGAAAGGATGACTCAGCTACCTCAATCCATTCCGGAGTTATACGAAGAAGAAGAAGAAGTTGACAATTCCACGCAGCAGCCAAATGCGGACGTGGCGATTGCGTCATCGTCGCATGCCACATCACGTGACGAGACTAAAACTAAACAACCATGACATAATCATCGCAAACGCAAAAAGCACCAAGATAGATTGCTACAACTAAGTGAGTTAACTGCAAAACGAAGGAAGAAGTCAATAGACACGTCTCCAGCAAACACATTAATGACGTTTCATTTGTTTTCCTCTCGCCACCCATAGACGCCACGTAAAAATACCTACGGCCGTGTAGATGACACAGCCCACCGCACTTTTTTGAGCGGAAATCCCTTCATGGCTATCGTGTTCAGTGCTGCGATGGTAATGACTTTGCACACGCACGAAATTTTCATTTTGTGGTGGGAGTATAGTTACAAAGTATACCTACTTGGCCATACTTGTAATTAAGGGCTAGGAGGGTTCATTACTGAGAATCATGATGGGCACTGAAATCAGAGGGGTAGATTGATGGAAGAGTATCTGGAATAAAGCCGTGTTATTATTGTGTCAACAGAACATCACAATTACAAGAAGCTATATATTATCAGCGGAGAACTTTGTTTATAATAACGATAACCTAATGAAAGCCTGTAAGTAACTGGGCTTGTCCACCTTGTGTTGAGTCCTGAGGCTGTTGTTCTGACAGACGCCACTGCAAGCTCCTGGGGTCCTCCATTCCGGTCGACGTCTCTGCGGAGAAAGAACACCCATTCGCGTCGCATGTTGCAACCCGCCCTACTTCCTGATTGGCAGTAAGGGTTCTCGCTTACCAGCGTTTGACGGTCCACGCCCCGTTTGCAGCAACCACCTTCCTGGTTCGTACCTAAGTGATGGGGTGGGCTCAGGCGACGATGTACTTGAAGGTGTGCTCATGCCAACATAAAGGCGTGGTCGTCTCCAACTACGCTCAAGCAATTATGTAAAGGAATCGGACTTTCCTGCGTATCATCGTGCAGACATCACCCCGTCGTCTTTTATAATCTGTCGCCGCTGGAAAAATCGCCTGCCCCGTAGATGTTTCTTCATCTTGCCACACAGATGAAAGTCCGAAGGTGCCAAGTCTGGGCTAAACTGTGAATGCATTGTCAACACCAGCTGTGCAGTAAAGATGTCGTGGTGCGGGCAACGTGAGGACTGGTATTATGCGGGAGTTACATAGCCCCCCCCGACAAACAGCACGACACGACCAAAACCGTAACGCTGTGACTGCACGAATGTACAGCCCGACGTTTACTGTCGCTACACGAAGAGTAGAGTTTTGGAAACAGTTTAGAAGGCTCTGATTAACTACGCCAGTTTCGAAAGTGGTAAGCGTATAGGAGATTTGTAATACATGACGGCGACAAAGTGTCATTGCTAATGCGTACAGATGGAAAATTATTATTTTAAAGAGTTAAATATAGTAAATTTCAATATATTCTCTTTAAGATACGTATTTGCCATTTTAGGGAAAGTTTGCCACACGATTTAATTTTGCAAGGTTGTGCACGCTGCGTGCCGTGCCGCACGACACGACGAAAATAGAAATCATTTCTAATCTTAATTTGCTGGTCGGAAGACAGAATTTGTCGGGCTTACGTCAGATCTATCTTGAATTTCATTGGTGGTTTAGTTTTAAGTGTCGTGTCAGCGCTGTCGTGTCGTGCTTGTCGCGGCTATGCGACTTCGACAGTATCCTGCAGCAACTCCACTTGTGCAAGTAGACAATTTACGGGGCAGACGATCTTCCAGCTACGACGAAGTGAAAGGCGAAGTGGGGAAATGGCTTCGTTAGCAGGACGCCAGTGTCTGTCGTCAGGAATGCGAAACCTGATTTTTCGCCGCGTGGCGAATATTTAAATAAACATGGTGAATATGTTGGCAAATAATGGAATGGCGCTGAAATTAAAATGCGTTTGGTTTTTGACCTATTTTCATCCGTTAACCCACAAAAAAAATAACGAAGTGTCCTTTTTTGATTTGCCGCCGTAATAACGCGAATTTTTCAAGTCTTAAGTGATAAGTTTTAATAGTGGAACAATTGATAAGGACCCTCAATGATGTTACATCAAAACGCAAATCTTAATAATATTATAAATGCAAAAGTTTGTATGTTAGTTACTCAAGTCGTAACGGCTCAACAGATTTGAATGAAATTTGGTACAGGAGTAAATTATATAGCTAATATTCTGGATTAGCACGTAGGGTACTTTTCATCCCGGAAAAACGAACAGTTCCTTAGGGAATATATAAAATACGCCACCAACTATTTGAGTAGGCGCTGGTTGGAGGTCTGTTTTTTTTTTATATTCCTTTATATTAGAAGACGAATTCAGATAGAGCACTTCGTCATTATAATTAAGGTTTGATTTTTTCACGCGGGTAACAGCTAGTGGGTCTATAAGTTTACGTGAAAGATGCATTTAAACTATTCAAAGAAAATTGAATGGCCTTACTGTGAGGAACGTGGTTGGCTGCGGAGCCTTGGCTGGGGGGTAGGATCGTGAGTTGATTGGCTAGCGGAATTCACAGTGATTGTAAGGGAATAGTTTGAATGGGGGCGGACTTCTCATAGAGGGTTCGGGAGAGAACGATGCGTGTGTTTCGCGTCGTCGAAAATGAGGACCTTATGGAGAGGCCTGACCTCAACCCGTAACTTCACTCTTAAGAGTCATTAAAGCCTATCTGTGATCAGTAATCCTGTCCGGGGCCAGATATCACCGGAGAGTGGTAAAACCATGTGGTAATCTTGATCACGTGGAGGTTTTCAGCGCCTGTAATAGTTTGAAATGCATTGCGCCCGCCACCGCAAAAAAAAAAAAAAATATAAAAACAACTACGCATTCGCCATTAAGTCGGTCACAAAACTCCAACAAATTTTTTTATTTGACGTGCAGAGTGTAGCAAACCTACATAAGCTAGCCTGTGAAATTTTGTTCAAAATCAACTGTCGAGGGGCGGTATAAATACGTAACTGAGCGTTCAGACACCAAGGAAGTTAAAATATGTGATTCTTAATTATTTTATTGATTCAAATGCTGTGCAGTAATTTGTAACATAAATAGTTCGTCGCTTAGACTTCAGTGTCGCACTGGCCGAAATTATATTTTACACTGCTTTTTTAGAGGCAGCAAACGTCCACGAAACCAGCGGCAGCACTTTCAGAGAAGCGAAAAAATTTTGATCGATTTAATCCATAGACATTATGGTCAGAAATTTGTACTCAGTATTGACCCATGCCGTGCGCAGTTTTCCAAGGACATTAGAACTTAGTCTATATTTAATTTATATCTCAGGTCTAAATTTACTAATATTTAAAAGCTATTTGAAGGTAATATTTGTTTCTTGATATGGAGAAATAATATATGCTGAATATGCTATTTTTTATTGTGTTAAACATTTTTGAAATTAATATTTTTGAGTGGCGAAATAACTAAGGGTCTTCCTAAATGAGTCTACGACTTTTTGCTTGAACATATCTATGTAACAGAAGAGTTTGAAATCTCCTGTCCTGATATTTATTCGTGAATGTTTCCGGAACCTAGTTTTCATTAGAGTGCCGGACACAAACTCACGCACAGAGCTTGAGTTTTTTTTTTTTTTTTTCACATAAACACGTCTTATGCCCGGTTGCACCAACATCTTCCCTGATCCTAGTTCCAAACCAGGATCTATCTTGATCTTGGTTTCAATGTAAAAGTGTTGCACCGATGAAATATGATTTTGGATCTCCGATTCGTCGATCTTGGTTCCGAAGTGAGAGATCGATATTAAGTATGAGACAAATTTTGCTATTGGTTCGTAATATATGACGTCATGGAAGTAGACGTATTTTTCATATAGATAGAACTAGATGTGCGATCTTTTATCTGTTTTAAGTGAACTAGTGTTGTACGAATTTTACTGAATAATATTCAAGTACGTATAATGTTGTTTTAATTTCCCAAGAAAACAATTGAACGTAGTTCTATCTGTTGGCGTATTTTCAAACTACATTTGTCTATGATGGCTGCTGTTCTCGGAACGAGATTTCGAACCTACAGTTTCGGCGGTTCGAAATGAACTTAATCTCTGATCTGTCCTGCTCTGAACTCGAATGGTGCAACAACTTTCTCTGTTGATCTTAGATACGCTCTGAGATCGAGTTTCGAACCACGATGGTACAACCAGGCCTTAGAAACCAGACCGACACACGGGGTAACCGGACGGGAAAGGCGATGTGACGTTTGCAGGGTTATCCGTTCCGGCGCTATAACTTCGTGACTAGCGACACGAGTGTAAAACAAGTGTGATCTCGTTCGATCGCGTATTCGACCACGATGCGAGCGTGACCTTGAGTTGGCGCCGGACATGCGCAACGCGAGGGGGGGGGGCCCGCGGCGACTACCGGCAATTTCGGGCGTGGGCGGAAATTTCAGGGCGGAATATCTCGCGACTCCGATATGCCAGTGTGATGATCTTGATGCCAAAACGGAAAATCTCTTTTATATCGGTCGATTTAAGCCATATTGACCAAGTACTCATTTCGTTATACCCATATAATTCTCGTATTCAAAAATTTAACCCGTGGGGCCGCTGTGGTGTAGGGGTTTAGACGCCTCACCTCCCACCAAGGTAAACCAGGTTCGATTCCTGGCGTGGTCACCCTCGGATTTTCGCACCTAGGATTAGTGCTGGACGATGCCGCTGGTTGGCGGGTTTTCTCGGAGAGCTCCCATTTCCTCCGCCACTTGCATTCCGGCGCTGCTCCATACTCGCTTCGCCTCGCACAAATATCTTCACTCGCTTTAAAACCCATGGCAGTGTCCCCGACGTGAACATGCAGAGTTTTTTTTTTTTAATCTGTGAATAAATAAAACATGCAAACCAATGCAGCGCACGTATTCCCGCGGCGACCCTCCGGCGGCGAGGAGACCGTCCATTCCAAGGTCACCAGCGTGTCAAGGGAGGATCGAACCGAGGGCATCGGCTCCCCACGCCAGACGGGCAAGAAGGGGGCTGAATTTCAATTTACCGCCGGCCATTACGGGTAGACCCAGCTGGTGGGAGAGCTAGGGGAAGGTGGTGGGCGGGGGGTAGGTATAAACATGGCGGGGCTAAGCCCGAAGGCAACGGTGGGGTTGGTGGGATGGTTTGGAGGGGGGGGGAGCGGATGCAGTCATTACCTACAGCTTCGTGACCCGGCCAGGGCAGTTCCTGGCACCTGGCCACCCGGGCGGGGGCACACGGCACGTACGGAAGGGGTGCCGCTGCTTGCCCGGGATGGGGAGTCGGGGGTAGCTTCTCCCCTCGGACGCCATCCCGCGCAGTTCCCACACGAGCTACCCCCGTGCACACTCACCCCCTCTTACCCCCCCCCCCCCCTCCTCGTGTGTCTAGCAAAGGCTTGCGCATCTGCGCCGCGTCTCATCGCCCCCGGAACTCGCGCATGTAAATATCTAATAAAGGCGTGGGCCACGGACGCTGGCGTGGATGCTGTTTTCTCCTGGAAAGGATCACGAGGACATAAGTTGCAGGATCAAGTCTGCAGTCTATAGGCTGCCCACGGTAAAGTGAGCACTTTTCAAGGCCCTGCTAAATTTTCCCTTCCAGTCAATTTCTATCTTGCCGCCACTTTTTAATTTGAATATTGGAATGTGGCTAATAAACAACAGTGTACACATTTCACCCACCCTCAAATGTAAACGTCTGAGGCTGCAATAAAATATATTTATTAGTGGTCGATGCCTGTTGGGAAGGCCTTAAAAAGTGCTCAATTTACCGTGAATAGCCTATATCCGCGGTGTCTACACACGTTTTGAATCTAACTTGTGAAAAATTATCCTGTGCATGTCGTATGTGGTTGGTTATTAAATGTACCACGTATCACGTGCATTTTATACGTCTGGCAACATAAGAGAATATTTTTTTTCGTTCAAATTTAACTTTTACTTTTTTTTTACATATAGAACAGAACATTTTATTTATAACTAATACGAATAAATACCGAGAGAAAACGGGTCTGCTGGTAATGCCAAGTAAGGAGGAGTTCAAATGCATGCCATGATACTGAGGGCGCACAAATGCGATTGGTTTTTACATTGATGTAATATTCTAGACATGGTTAGTCTTTGTTTGTACGAGGCGGAAGAATACGCTGGCAGTGGAACTTCAGCAGGGCTCCAGGAAAACTTTTAAGTAACCACCGATGAACGATACAAAATTAAACAGTTAATTAGGAAAGTTACCACACAGATTCCACTGACACGCTAGCAGCGAGCTTCAGTTTTGTGGCTTAAAACAAGGGTGCCTTCACGATATTACAAACAACTGACACTTCACACGTTCAAAACAAACTTGGCTTGTAACGTTAACGTTTTCTCACCTTAGAATGTAGAGTGAATATTGCTTTAAAGAAAGACGGTTTTAGTCTAGTTAAAAAAAAAAAACGTATTCCTGATATTTGAAATCTACATTATAATAAATATTTAACTTTTCGAGAACACATATTACTCGCATAGAGTAACTTAGTAGAGGCACAACACGCGACCATATTCTGCATCGAGCTCTTATTTTGAGCGGCAAATTGTGGATATGTCGCCTTTTTTATTATAAAACTCTAAACGTTCGTCATAGCACATCAGTACGGTGAAAATCTAAGAATTAGGAAAATGGTTACCCTATAAACCGAACACGTACGAAACAACACGAACATGAGCGAATATATGAAGCCCATATTCGCCAAGGGTTAACGTTGTTCTAATCATGCTGATAAGCTCGACACTAGTAGTTTGGTACACAACAATTTTTGCCGCCAGGTAGCTCTAGTGTTGTGGGCTTAGTTGATCTTTTTTCCATTTGTATGTGAAGATATTGGATAGTTACAGATTTCATTATATATGTAGACACGGGTTTCTTTAGTTTTCTATTTGTATTGCGTTATCACCCTCCCCTCTCCCTCAACCCACATGTTTCACAGGTGTGAGATATGAAGTCACGAATTTGTTGTTTCGTCTCACGTATAGTTTATGACATAATGCGAATAATTTATTTATATTCCCTATATTCTAGGGGATGTCTCTCCCTTGAATGTCGTATTAAGCCCGAAGGTCGTAATACATTTTCCAACTCACTTAGACCGTTTCTCAAATCGTTTCTCAAAAGTTGTAATTCAATTTCACGATCGTCCTCTTTGGTTCTGTTCAAACACATACAATGTTTTATTTCAATTAGCTATATTCTGTGACATGCTGTCAAAATTTTCTCACACTGGATGAAGGTCTATCTCTTTTCAAAACATCTGTTCGCATTTGATAATATTTAGCAGGGTTAATAAAATGCAATTTGAATTCTTTAGGTATGCAAGGAAAAAAAGGTCTGAGAAGATGAACTTCAAGTAGTGGTTGGCTTTTTGGCAAACGGAGTATTTATAAATATATTAGTAGTGCGTGGCATGACATATCTAATAATATTGTGCAAGTTAAGTTGAGGCATAAGAACTTAGAACAGCATAATGCCTGACGATAAGGCTAGATATTTAAATATCAGTAGTACAGATGAAAAGCATTGAACGTCACATTAATATAAAGTCTATAATTGTCGTACACATAAAAACAAATATAAGTGGTTTGCAATACCTTCATAAAGTTTAAATGCTGTATGTATCGCTTCTCGTATTTTCTTTCTAAAGGGTGGCGGGTTGCATAATTTGCCGAACAGCAACAAATTGCCTACATTTTTCAAGTGGCACTGTCTCCCAAAAATAAGTCAAAAATATCTGAGAGCACAGGCATGAGAATCAAACATTATGATTTGGTATTGCCAATACTAAATTATTATAAAATTTCTACAGCTAAAATGATTGTTCCGCAAACATTTATATGACTGCCATTATGAAATAAACTTCTGATCTGTCTTAATTGCAGGCCAGATAAAATTATGACTGAATTTATTAAAAGGATATCTCAGCCACGATATAAATAAGTCCTTGCTACCGCATGGCCATCACTTATTTCATCCACAAAAATTTCAGATATATATATATATTTTTTTCATTACTTACAGCGCTTCAAATAAAAAAATTATAAAATTAAACCCAGTGAGATCAGTGCACGTTTTGCATGTTCCTGGGTGTGTGTAACAGAGCGGGGAAGAGAGAGAAAGTGAGATATAGACGGCTTGTGTGCTGCTGTTACCATCTGGCACCAGAGAAGCTGGCACTACGTGCCAATTGCCGCCTGTACCCAGGCGGCTGTAATCCCCACCCAGATGTGGAACACGTGCCCCATATTTCCAGCATCTCCACTGCGCTCTGCAAAACTACCCTCCTGCCCTGTGCCAATCCTTCGCCTCAAAACTACGGCGAATCATGTTCTAGGTCGCATCTTATTTTGACTGTTTGCAAACCATTTAAGTAGGTGTCCGCTAAAGTAGCATGCACGAGTAAAGAATTAATCTTCTAAGCTGATTCAAGAATTATGTAAAATGTTTGATATGTTGTTACGGATTCTCAGCGTATGTAAATAAAATTATCTTGATTTTTGACCGAAAAAAAGTGCCATTTTCATGTAAACTGAATGCCTTGCCATTAGAAAAGTATTTTTTTTTTTAAGAATCGCAATTTCCTTGTCTTTCTAATTTCCACATCACGTTTTAAAAAAACATACGAGACATTCTGAACTAATAGGTAATATTTATTTTACGTAATCTCAGTACAACTCGTCTGAAACTCAGGAATTTATGGAGAAAAATTCTACTCGGATGTTCCTGGGATTTTTTTCCCAAATCGTCTTGTAAATTGCTAGAAAACAAGAGGGTTTCGTGACGAAAATATTTCCAAAATTTTAGCTGTTTGAAAATGTATACAATTTGTGGATTCATCTTCATCGGTGGAGAGTGTCTACGATTTTTGCAAACATTTTATATCTATACACATGACTTTTTTCTACAGTGTAGGCCTGCTTATACTTTCTTAAAAATAACTTATATAGCAATATAACAAAATGTGTTTTAAAATAGGCATTAGAATTGCGAAAAAATATATTGGTCTATTATTGTCGCGTGCAAAGTTTGGCTTTACATAAAAGATTTTTAAACACTGTAATTGGGCTAACAAAGGAAAGGAAGCTCCATATAATGTTTGACATTATGTTCTATATTAAGCTGCTTGTAGTGAATTTACAGTTGATGACTGGCATCCCCAAATATAATTTAGTTATCTAAGTTTTTTTTTTTTTCATCTTTCTCACTTCAGTTCAGATGAAAACAACAGTCCACGACACACAATCCTGCAGTGGATATTCTGGCTATAGGTTGTTCACGGTAAAGTGAGCACTTTTGAGGTCCTAGTTACTTTTTCCTTTAAGTCATATTTTATCATTTAACCACGTTTTAAAACAAATATTGCCATGCAAGTAATAAACACAGTATGCATATGCCACTGCACTCTGAAGTTAAAGTCTAGGCTAAAATAAAATATATTTATTGGTTATTATTCCAAATGAGTGTACTTTCAAAAGTGCTCACTTTTCCGTGAATAAACTAACCTTCAGAAAATCTTTCTTAGAAGCGAGTGCCTTTATGTTACCTCTTTTGGATAGCAGAAGATCGTATTATTATGGAGAGCGAAACCCATATCAGGGCCTAAAACGCCATCGCCCTTAAACCCGGCCCTGACAGTAAAACACGAGCATAAAAATAACATATAGTCTATTCACAGATACGTCACACTTTTCTGAAACCCTGCATGAGTTCTACTTCAAGTGTATTCCTCCGCTCGTGCAAACTAAGCCTAATAAAGTCTAGAAATTAAAACCAGAGGACAGCGCACCAAATTAGTGCGCATTTAGTTGTGATGATATTTTGTATGAGAACTATTTTTTACTAGGCACTGCCAACACACGCGCTTTCTCACCGTTTCTGTTCATATCAATACTAATATAATAAAGACGTAATGTGAGTTTGTTTGTTTATATGTAAGGGTTAATCTCTGAAACTACGAGGCTGATTATTATAATTTTTTTCTTTCACTATTAGGAAGCTACATTCTTATAGTTGGGCATATACTATGTTTAATTTTAAATAATAAATCCCTAGAGAAATTTCAGAATTTGTGGACTAAGTCGGAGAAAAATGAGCTACTTGGCTGCTTTCTAAGCATGCTCTGCTAGGAAGTTAAATTCGTCCAGACGGATACCTATAGGTTATGTGTAATCAAAAATAAAAGTCGCCGGTAGTCACGGGTAGTCACAGGTAGTCGCAGGTTGTCGTAAGTTGTCGCAGGTAGTCACGAGTAGTGACGGGTGGGTAGTCACGGGTAGTTGCTAGTATTCACGGGTAGTGGCATATATAGGTATGCATTTTATTAACTCCATAAACGAATGAAGCGATGGCGGGCTGCTAGTTTATTATAAATTAAATATTATAATTTATAAATAAATTATAAACAAAATTAAAATTTAACGAAAAATAAGGCAATTTGAGGTTAACAGAGGTATTAAACGTTTATGATACGTGGCATATTTGGAAAATAAATAAACACGTCATAGATGGGGAGATTTTCCAAGTGTAAGATTCAAAATGTTCGAAGAAACATCGAACAGGCTACAGCCTTAATTGTGAATAATGATAACGTCTAGCTAGAAGTAATCTGGCGTACTCGATACGTAGCACTGGAGTTGGTGGATTAGGGCGGCTCTCAACACTGATGTCTTGAGAGCCGATCTGGGTGAAGCTAGGCGAGCACGGAGCTGCGCCGGAATAGTTATGTGAGGGGGGGAGGGCGGGATGCGAGTGTGGGCCCGCCGACCAGCGACATCGACCGGCAAGATTCCCGCTTGCGAAAATCCGGGGGTGGCCCGACCGGGGATTGAGCCAGGTTCGTCTTGGAGGCAGGCCAGCGGTCTGGCCGCTCAGCCACCGCGCCCGCTGGACGACTGGAGTGCGTGTCGTGTACTAGTAATGTCAAGACACGGCGGACGAGGGACGAGCCTACACGTCGCTAGATGTTGGGGGGAATAATAAACGCCGTTAACTAAGGCCCCGTCCGTAATCCGTCATGGCGGCACGTGACATGCAACAAGTAAACACATGTATTTGAGATTGCTACGTTCGCTAATAGTATTTCACGTGAATTAGCTGGCGTTGAGATGGCCATCTACGAGTATCTTACGCAAGGTTTTTTTAACGCCGATGAGAATGTGAAAAGTCACAAAAACATGCTGTAATCATGACAGCTGGCTTGTGTGTGTAAAAATAGCTGTGCTAGCACGTCAGCATTTATTTCGAACACTTATTTGAATACTTGGAATACGTTTATTCCTGCTGATTGTACTCGTTTCCGCTTTATGGTTCTCTCCTCAGGTGAATCGTCATATTACGATTATTATTTTCGTAAAACACCATCTCTTTAGTGTTTATGTGGGTTCATTTAACATCACTTGTGTACTGTTTATATACCCTGTTTGCGTTTTTGTTTAGTATTTCAGAAATTAACCAATTAATATGGCAGACATCGTGAGTTGAAAATATCATAATATTTAAATTTTTTGCAGTTCTGTATGGAAACATAAGTTATGTTAAACTGACGAACGATTTGTAAACATCTATACATTACTTATGTGCTCTAATTTTGCGTGTTAAAAATAATGATTATATTAAGCAAATATCTCATTGGGACTTTTTTTGCTAGGTTACGGCGAAACAAAATTTTGTACAAATCCCATGTATAGTAAGAATATCGTAAAGCGCTTTGCTCTTATTAACACAAGCGAAATAATCCTCACTGAGGAAGTTCTTTGCATAAATATTTTAAATAATCCTACTTTTAAAGTAAAAAAATTATTATTAAAAAATTATTGCAATTAATATATATATAATAAAGGTTTTCATTAAGATCATTGCACTAGCGTTCCGATGGATTAATTTATCACTTACGATATTATTTGGTTCCAATACAATGTCGAGATCGACAAATGATATATTGAAATTTAATTATGAGGCCTAACAGAATTTTAACAGCAGTTTTTTGTCTTACGGCATTAATTTGTAACTTTCTACAAAAGTACTTTGTTGTAAATACGTTCCTTAGTACCATAGAGCACACAACCACTAGATCTTTCTCTAGTTACGTGTTTGAAATATTTAATTCGTTAGGATTTCAATTTTTTTTTTTATGTTTACGAAAATTTTAAAGCCATCCTAAAATAGAGACTTCAATTTTACACTCTACAGAAATTAAAAATACTGCTTACTCTAATTATGTTCATTACAAGCGAATAGTAATTTCATTTCGTGAATTCTTGTAATAACATGACAAAGTGTGGTGTCACAAACACTCTTATTGCGTGGCGTACGTGACAAAGCTCGGAATCACTATAATTCCCTTACTCCCCCTCTTGTACTTTTTTCTGTCCTCGTATCGGCAAACGATCAAAGCGATTGTTAGGCCGCATACCCGGTCGTATGGACATTCAGGCCAGGGAACATCCAGGTCGCTGGGGACAAAATAACCCCGGAGGTATTGAGGTGGTTCTGCGATGCGCATTCCGTAGGATAGGAGCACAAGCAGAACATTAGTTTCGTCCCGAACATGTTTTGTATCCGCGAGTTAGTATAAAATCGCATCAGTGTTATATATATACACACATACACACACACACACACACACACACACACACAATATATATATATATATATATATATATTGGCGATCACCTCTACTGGCCCCAAAGTTCGTGTGTTCCGGGTCCAAATACTGGAGCACACTATAAGATTATTTTATATATAATTTAATCTGACTGCCTTTAGTAAAACCACGCGAGGCTCTTTCAAATAACGACATATGCACGTCTCTTTAAACACCAATTTCCACCCAAGACATCTAGGACTCTAAGATACCTGAATGACAGTATCCACAGTAAAAAATTACCTGGCAAACTTCCAAAACTGTAATGGAAGTTTTCAACCCATGCAGTGTATGGAAATAACGCTACATGTCGGTCCGAAGATATGGGAACGTTTAGCATTGGTACTATACAAAGTTGGGAACTTCCCTACGCATTTGACTCTTTCCTGAGCAACTGTAAGAACGTTACCATGGAATTTATTGGGGAATATAGTACCATTTGACTCTTTCCTGAGCAACTGTAAGAACGTTACCATGGAATTTATTGGGGAATAGAGTACCATTTCACTCTTTCCTGAGCAACTGTAAGAACGTTACCATGGAATTTATTGGGGAATATAGTACCATTTAGGCTTTGTCATTGTTCGTGTACACTGATTTGGTAAATTTGCAAATAATTTCTTGGAGTGATACAAAGCGAGAAGAGGCAATGGTAAAAACCACTGGACTCGCGTTCGAGAGAACACGGGTTCGAGTCCCGGTCGGGATATCCTGCTTCCGGTTTTCTCCGAGTTTTCCCGAAATCACTCCAAGCGAATGCTGGGTTGGTTACTCACAACAGGCCGTGGCCGATTCTTTCCCAATTCCTGCTTTTCTGAGCAACTTTGTCCCATCTGTAATGAACGGACCGCCGAAAACATGTTAAGCCCTGCCTATCTACCCGTACCTTAATGTAGACCTCCATCGCTGTATGATTAGCAAAATGGATTCATGAATGCAGGTAATCCAGACTTACAGGTGATAACGAATATCTTTTTAATATAGGTTTATTTACCAGCAACAATGGCACGCTGTAGAATTACTTCTTGGGGAGAGGATACATGTTGTTACAAATGACCCCGTTGTGGACTTGTCTCGCAGATAAGCTTGTAAACCACTAGCTCCTTGAAATGTATTGCACTGTGTTGGGAAATCTGTTTTTTGACGAAACTACTCCACGTGCGTCCAATGTGCTAATTTACGAAAGAAAAACTTCAGGAGATGTCGGAATGTCGCTTTCATGACACTGCGCATGTTAGAACCACTATTTCCTAACACTCCAACATTGCTAAAAACAGCATTTTCAGACTGCCGTATGTCAGAATGTGCTGACTGGATCTACGCGAAACTCGGACACAATCCTGCATTAAACTTTTCGTCAGACTTTCCATCCATAAAATAATATGGCCACCACGTAAAGTCCCATAGAAATAACGGTTCGACAAAAATCTTGCGCGCTAGTTAACTGATTCACGCATAGTGGCGATGCGGTACTTGATGTGCGTGTCAGCGTCGCCCTTAGCGTTTGCTCACTCATGTGTCATGTCGCGTCAGGTAGGCGGCCCCCCCTTAAGGCACAACATCGGGCCAAAATGTAATTCATAAACTGTCGGAGAAATGTGCAAAGAGCGATAGAAAATTGAGTCCGGCTAACCTTAGGACATTCCTGCGTAGTTAAAACAAACTCCTGGCGGGCTCCGCGTCCGGTGCAAGACGGGAGCCAATCGGAACGAATTATGTCAACAAATACACGTGGTGGGGCGATAAGAGTGGACGAGGCCACGAGAGCTGCCAGCGACGCAGTCGACGTGTGTCTTCGGGCTGAGCAGCTGCATTGTTAAACATTTCTGTATATTTACGGAAACTTTTACGGGGATGTATAGTTAATTTAAGGTAAGGCACTTCGTAATGACGAATAACGTAAATTAGCTCCGTGAGTATAAAATACGGAAACTCTTCGTATATTCTTATGGTTTCAATTGTGAGACACGAACAATGCAGATGATACCTGAAGCGTATGCAATACCATCTTCACAATACTACTTTCGTGTAATATAGTAGCAGATGAGAGCCGAACCATTCCTGGAGCAGTAATTCGTTGATTCGTGTTCAAATCCCGCTACCGGACAAATTTTTTTATGTTATTAATAGTCATTTTATACACAATGAATCACCCACGTAATATAAATAAATTTTTTTCTGCCCATTTTCACAAAGAGCAGATTAAAAAAATTAACTTACAACATTGTGGACACGTTCCGTGAATTCACAGAGATAAATGGGAAATATTCAAGACAAAAAAAAGAAGAGACCGTAGTTTATTGCTGAAGTCCGGATAAGTTGCAAACGGAATTTTCCGTAACTTTACGGACATTTTTTCTTAGTGTGTGTGTGCTGGTGCGTCGGCGGCGGTCAGGGCGGCTACTCCAAGGTGCTACACTGTTAAAAAAATGTCCTTCATTTTACGAAAAAGTGCTGGTAAAAATTTATCCAGAAGTGTCCGTAAACTCCCCGTAAAATTACGTACACATTGATTTTCAGAAACGGACTTTCCGTAAATTTCACGGAACCTGCCCGTTAATTTCTAAGTTAGTTTTCTGTACTTTCCGTTTAAAATAAAAATAGACAGTGAAAATGTCTTTAATTTTCCTTATGTGGGTGTTCTACCGTGTATAAATATGACGTAAAAATTTTTTTTGTACTTTAGCGTGGGTTGACCACGAGTCAAAGAATTATCAGTTCACGACTCTAACCATTCACCTACAACTCGCAGTTGAAAATTGTGGTTTGACATTTATATTTATATTCGAAACAAAAACAAAAATTCAGTTTCTATTAAATTTAGTGTGTATTTAGTGTTGCCAAATGTTACAGACGCCTGATGCTATTTTTAATGTATGGAAGAATAGGTCATAGTCGCGTGGATAACCTTAACTGCCGCAGAAACAATAATTTTCTTGTTACAGTGGCGAAGAAAGCATCGTGTAGAATCGGCATTGTTCGTCCCCGTAACTCGAAGCCAAAGGGAATACGGAGACTTTCCGTATTTTGTATTTACGGACTTAACTCCGTTTTTCGTCATTATAGATTGCCTTTCCGTATATACACTGTACATTTCCGTAAAACTTTCCGTAAATATGAGGAAATTTTTAACAGTGTAGACCTGGCGAGTTCCTCTCCGCCATTCGTCTCTTCACTTGAATTTGATCCTTCCCTATCATCCGTCTATTCCTTTTGGCCACGTCCTAAGTAAATCAGTGTAATATGAAACAGTTAAATGTCTCAGTAAATGCCTTAGACACTCCTGAAATAATTAGACTTCTTATTATCTTCCCCCGGTGCCTACTCCCATCCCTCAGTAACCTGTTAGTAGATAGCTGAATAATTCCTGTATTCGTTTCGGCACAAGCTAGAATCCACACGAATGTACGTCTGTGCTTCTTTGCGATTGGCCCATGACTCAAACTGGCTCCTCTTGGAGGACACTGTGCCAGTGGTAAACACTGAACCAAACGCAGACCCAATCACGGTCTCTCACTCAGGCAGCAACCAACCAGTGAGATACTGATACCTGCCTTTTTGGCCAAACGAATGTCAAGTCTAGCCTACGGGTCATTTAACACGCGAGTTTTTCTGGTCTCTGCCCATCGGTTTATGAGCCTAGCTGAGTTTGCAACACTGTGAACATTGGCGTATTCAGAACTCATTGAAGGGGAGAGACACAATTATTAATAATTTACTTTCTTGACAATATTTCACCGTTTCATGCACAAATGAGCTATTTCCTTAGTGACCACTGATACGCGTATTTGTATTAACCCTATATGTTTAATAACCATGGAGAAAATTCAATTTATATTTTTACACATTGTTTCATAATACGTGGGATCCAATTCGCGAGACGTAGGAAAAATAACGAAAAAAACTTGCATAGACATATGGCATATTTGATTACGTTTTTTTGTTAAAGCCACGTGATCGACATTTCTCGTGCTATCTACTAGGTATGCTACGGATAATTCCTGTTTTTCTTCCAGAAAAGAGTAGTTTATACAGCGTTCTACTATTATACTGTGATTTGGACGTGATAAATTGTTATTAAAACCAGGAAATGGCACATTTTCCAGACATATTTCAGACAAGAAAACGATCCAGTGGTTACATGAACTCCCAGGAGGTACAGGCTCATTAAAAAAAAAACGAGTGACAGACAGTGGCAAAGCGATAGTTTCAAAATGTTATAACGCATTCCAATTACTGCTCCGAACAGCACTCGGTACATACTGGACGAGTGCCGCATGTTCCAATTACCGGAACTCTATCTGAGAGCAGTCGGATTTCTGTGTTCGAATTACATGTTGCACTGAAAGAGTGTGCACTGGGTGTAATTTTTCCCGCCCCGTGTCTGGAGCCGGTGCGGCAGTTTCAGAGCAAGATCGCGGCGACCTGTGATTACGTAAACAACAAGAAAATTATTACAATTCTGGAAATTCTGCTAGGCCCACCAAGAGAAATTCCGGTCCCCTGAGCAATGCGTACTGTGATCCCCTCCCAACCAAACATCGACCATTAACAACACAAATAGTCGTCATCCATACAAACAATGTTAATAAGTTTTGAGTGTAGGAATTAGAATTTTACGTAAAACTGCGTTTGAAAAAAATAAACATTTACGAGTAGGGCCTGAATTCTACAGTATCTAACATTTCGGCAGCCGAATAATACGCAATAGTTAATATGGAACAAATATACTCTTGTTATATTGACAATATCGTTTGTAATTACGGTGGCAATGAGGTTAATTTCACCCAGTGACTCGTGCAAACATTTACTGACAAGAAAAAAAAAAGAAATCGAAGAAAACATATTTATGGAATTTCGTAAATTTAAATTTAAATCCTTTCATCAACATCTCAGTTCAAGCATTTTCTCCTGAAAATCAAATGTTATATCGCAAATGTTTTGCACTTTCATCGCGGCGTGTTCCAGTTGTTATTGCATAATTAATATACACTCGTTCGCCATTACTCTCCGAGAGCGGATTTTGCAGCAAACTCTAAAGGAAATTTTTAACCAATGCACTGTATTGACACACTATCTACCAAATAGTAATTGGGTACCCGTGAAGATAGGTAATTCAGTACGTCAGTTGACTTGTGTTTCACGGCCTTCGGCGTAGGACCGCTGGTGTTTGTCCGTGGTAGCATGAACACAGAGGCATATTGTAACATTCTTGATAATGAAATGCTTCCAACACAGTGGCGGTTTTACGGAATGGACCCGTGTTACTTCCAGGATGACAATGCCAGGCGCCATGTTTCAAGGGCTACTATGCAGTGGTACGCCGACAACAATGTTCGCCGATTGGACTGGCCCACCCAGAGCCCCGAGGTGAGGGCTCGTCAGGCGCGGCCAAAATCCATTGCTCAACTCATGGAATGGTTGCAAGAGGAATGGCGACGAATCCCCGTGGATGTCCTGCAGACACTCGTAGAGAGCATGCCAGACAGGGTGGCTGCTGTCATAGCCGCAAGAGGTGGCCCTACGAGATTCTAACGGGGTGACAACCACCGAGCAAACATTGTGGAGAGGTGCCCAATTACTTTCTGATAGTGTATAATACCGCACATCAAGCCGCAGATAGAAGAATGTTTAGCGTCACTACTATACAAAGTTGAGAACTTCCCTGCGTATTTGACTGTTTCCTAAGCAAATGTAGGAACGCTACAATGAATTCATAGCTAAAAAAATTTACTATTCCCGTTTCTCACTAACCGTGTACACTTGTATGGTAAATCACAGAACAGTTTCTTACTGTTCGACTGGTACATGCACTTAATAACAATAGTTTTCTTCCGAGAGTGATCTTTTGAACTTGGTTTCAGAAAAGTCTAGGGATAGCACTTATTTTCTGTCTACCGTAGTACTTAACGCCGAATCTAAATTTACCAAAGATTTCAAAATTAATTTCCATGACTCACTGTCAGTGCACGGGAACGAATGCTTGGCGACGATATCTTAACGGGCCTTTTTTTAACGTGAATAAGTCTTTAAATTTGCAACCATAGTGGGAAGCAATCCAGAAAATCCGATGATAACAAAATCAGGGGATACAGTTTGGAATTGCAGCTCCGAATCGATCGTCTACATTCAAAATTCAATTACACCACTCGATTGCCAAAGGATCAAAGATTATGTTACGTTGAGTGAGGACTGCGAAGCTTCGCGCGCTGGAGGGCGGAGGGGGGTCGCAATTTTGAGTTCGTTTCGCAGCGTCTCATAAATTCCGCGTAGTATAACTTTTGACTAAAGAGAAGCTACGATGCTCGTTTAAGTTTCAATTGACAGGTTTCAATCTACATCAATTGATTGTGCGTATAAAAACATTTGTGTGGCGTGGTTATGGTGAAATTGTATAAGTTTAATGTAGAAAATTAAGAAAACTTAACACAATGTCGGCGTATGCTCGTCAATAAGCCATGTTTCAATACAGAAATCGTATACGGTTTGAAATAGCATCTCAAAAGCAATCCAGTGATGCCCATCAGACCCCATATGATCGACTAAAGCGGTGCCGGGAATGTCAAATAAACATCAATGCGTCCGAGAGCGTCAACAAGAAATTTATTAAACGAAGGGTTTCGGGAAAAATGGATAGTTTGTGTTCTGCAGGACGTATTTGCTTTCCTGTATGTTCTCCAGGCGTAACTCCGTTGGAATTTTTTTTTGTTTCCGAGGCCATTTGAAAACCAGTGTGTGTTGAACACCCATACACAGCATCGAAAAACTTCGTCAGCTTATCGAAGAAGACTACCGCCTTATTCGAAAATCACACACGAAACATGAGTTTCGAAATCTGAATTTCGCGTGAAGGAACAAACTAAAACCTTATTTTGAAAAGTTGGGTTTCCGAATATGAGGTTTCGCCTCGCCAGATACGACACACGTAGCTGTCTTTACCTTCCACGTGACTGAAAGCGTTTCCCGCCTTATCTTTGCCAGGAGATATTCGACTAGCAAGCTCGGGAGGCTGCCCCTTTGTCACGGGGAGATAAGCAGGCATGCTGATGTCAGCTCGTCTGCAGACAGCTCGCATCGTTCGCGGACCTCGTCCTTTCAACGGAATCGACATCCAGCAGCGAGCTGTCCCTTCAACGACGTGCACAGTGCCACGACAACACTTTAACGTGTTAGAGTTCGACGAACTCAAGCGAAAGCATGCGAAATGTACATAGAAAACAAAATATATCCCTCTCCCCTAACTATCATCCTTTATTAAGCAGACTTCACACAATGCAAGATGCATTTCGCGCAAGATTTCGTATGAAATGTTTCGTACGAGAATGCCAACTAAATTTCTTTGCGAAACGAGTTCACACGCAGATAAATAAAGTGAATACTGTCTCGCATCAAAATTAGTTGATAGCCCTGGAGAGTACCAAACAGTCCTGATAATATAATACCAAATATGAAGTTTCTTACTTTAACAAGGTAGTTTTTTCAAAGCTATCCCTCCAAAAATAATTGTTTTCATTTTATTCTCAGAAAATTGTCTGAACTCCAATCGACGATCTAAAGTTATTTTCCAGCAATGTTTTATTTTCCTGTATTTCTCCTCGCGCTTCTCAGATTATGATTTAGTTTTACTCTACGGTTGATGTTACAACAGGTCACATGACCAGCATACAAGGACCAATAGGATCACAACTTGCATCGCCTTGCACGAAAAAAAAGGACCTGCTCTATCTTCTCAAGTTCGTGCAATATGTGCCTTGCACACAAACTTGTGCAAGAAATTCTCGTTCATGGTCGGCATCTCGCGCAAGTTTGGCACTCATCGTGCATCGTGTGAAACCAACTAAATCGGCGCAACAGCGTCGATGTCGTGCGGGCGGTTAGGACGAAATACGGACAAAATGATTACTTGCAAACTGGAGACTTTCCTACTACAGTCTGTTCACTGTAAACCGAGCACTTGTGAAAGCCCTGGTAGAGATCTACTTGTATGCACACTGTGTATTCTTCCACTATATGTCAAATTACCATTACCATTGATCTCATCACTTTGATCGTTCGTCGGTCAAGTGAAACACAAAATTTTTTTATTGATAGGAAATATTTTACAAATTCGCCAATTCTTACAATTATTTGCATTGAATAAAATCAGGAAACAATATAAATAATTTCAGTATTCAGAAATATTTACATGACACTTTTAATTCCGGTCACTTGCTAGTCGTTGTATCTGTTAAAATATGTGCACATTGAGGCAGTGACATTTTTCAAGCATTAATTTTAAAAGGGCTCAAGTAACCTTGAACAACATATGATTTTTATCAACAATAAGAGTCAACCCAAACAGCGAAACTAAGCGTGGCATCCTACTATATAAGTAGACGATCTCTGTCCGTCTTTAATACCTATAAGTCCCTCGAAACTCAACAGAAGTTCTTAAAATTTTGCAGGGCGAATCCTCGGTGTAAAATTCAAGTCAAGTTCGAGTTTCAGCAAGATCAGATTACGCAACCATTACCGTATACCCTAAAAACTCCTTTTTTAAATACTTTTTTTCCTACGAAGTTTTGTATTAATGCATACAGAATATTGTATAGAGATAAGAAGGTAATGGAATATCATTTTCGTTTACTTTAAATGTCTCGCTTCCATGATGAGTTAATTAAGTGTGGCCACAGTGGCTCAGTGGATAGAGCGATTCTAAGTGGTGCCTTAGTGGCTCAGTCGATAGAACTATATCAAGTGGGGCCACAGTGGTCAAGTGTGTGTATATATATACATATATCAAATGGGGCTTTACTAACTCGGTGGATAGATAGATTCCAAGTGGGGCTTTAGTGGCTCAGTGGATAACACCATGTTAAGTGGGGCCGCAGTGTATCTATTAGAAAGATTTCCGATGCCATCAGTTTTCACATTAGCTGAGATTACTAAGGTGTAGCGCTCGGACGCAGGTGAGCTAGGTTTGAAACTCTGTCTAACTTGTAAAATTTGTTTATAGAAGCCCAAACTGTTTAATGTACGTGTAGGCAAACAAATCTTTAGTTGCATTAACCAAATCTTACAGTTTGAGGCAACCAAATGAGAACAACAAAATAATTTGTTTTCAGCAACAAAATATTTCATTGCCCCTATACAAACAAATAATTAGGTTGAACCAAACAAGTCTTGTTTGGTTCAACAAAACCTTTTTCTCTGTGGATGGTTACGGACAATGATAATTTATAAAGATTAATTTTAAAAATACGTGCATTACCGTGAATAACCTTTACCTTGTACAACTCTCTCTCTCTCTCTCTCTCTCTCTCTCTCTCTCTCTCTCTCGTCTAAACAACTCAATACGTGTCACATTGAAAGCGACTATAATCCATATTCACGGTTAGTTCACACGTTTCTGAAGCCCTGCTCAAGTTCTACTTCCACGATATTCTTCCGCCTCGTGTAAACTAAGCTTAACTAAGTCTAGCAAAGGACACCAAAGTGCGCACTAAGTTGTTGTATACAGCATATTTAGTAAATAACTAAACACGTCATACATCATGGGATAATTTTTCAGAGGTGCATAAAGAGCTTAATCGCGAGGTCATTTAGATTCCTTTTTTATTTCAATAATTATTTTATTAAACTGATATATAGTGATGATGGGACGAGGAGGGGGGGGGGGGCATCCAACTGGCTGACGCCAACAAAGATGGCGGACTGCACCGACCAAGATGGCTGCTGACCGCGCCTGCCAAGATGGCGGACGAATCCTGGATCCTGATGCATGATTCATGTCCAAAAAGGAACTTTTTATATTTACTCAACTGCTTCAATTTTATCGTACTCATATTATTGTTCGCAATAAACTGATTTTGAAGTCACCGTGAATATTTTTACGACAGCTGGGAGAGGGACGTCGTTATGGGCATATGTACTAGTATATGACCTTCCGTCAAAAATATTCCATAAATTTTACACCCAATTAGATACATTTACATATTAGACTCTCTGAAACTGCCCGCATGTAAGACAACTCCATTTATGGACTATAACAAGGTTTCGCAGTGTGTGCATTCCTGAAACATAAATTCGAGTACGTATGTGTGTATATTATATATATATATTATATATATATATATGTATATATATATATATATATGTATATATATATATATATATATATATATATATATATATATATATATATATATATATTCGCGATTATTGACACCGTTTACGGTTTTCGATTTTAAAATCGCCATCATTTAGCGAAAAATAAATAATATAAAACGACATAAACAATACAAACAATAAATGTGCCAAAGCTTATTTTCTAAAATTAAAGTAATAATATTATCTACAACTCTATTCTATATAAAATAATATAACTTGAAAGAAAATTACTCTTCTTAGAAAACATTTACTGCCGGAAAAGAACTTAATTTCGATTTTGGTTTTGTTATAAATTTTTACGAAGTAAAATTTTATAAATTTTTGAACAATTATTATTGCATATAAACTAACCTTGAGGCTTACATAATTTATTATTTGAAAAACAGTAAACAACATTTTATTCGAAAACTATACTCTGTGTTAAATGTTGCTATATGTATTTGTTTTGTTAATTCAAACATAGTAAATAAAAAAAACGCTACTGAAAAAAAGTTTTTGTAATTCGGTTTTTGATTTTGCATTTTAGAAATTCACGCACAGAAACTCCTTTCCATAGGTCTAAAGACATCTAATTCTCGTAATGTGCTTTAAACCTCTCATAAGCAATTTTCACGTTGTAATTGTTACGGTTTTTCGAACTAGGGATGCTTTAAAGTATACATAATATATTTAAAATGGATTGTGTCATTCGAACAAAAAATATTTACAACACATTTAATGCGCCTCCCAACAACTTCCAGAGCTGGAATTTTGATGTAAAATTGTTATAATTACTTTCCAAATGTCGAACTGACAAAATTGCAAAAATTACTACTATTTACTCCATGTTTCTATCAGCTACGCTCTTGCAATTCATACTTACACATGTGAAAGAATTGGCTCCTTGAAATGATTCGGTTGTTGTCTAAGATGCTTGAAAAGCGACAGTAAATATAAATAGTTTTATCCTAAAAAATTTCCCTAGGTTTATTAACTCTGCATAAATATTTTACGTGTACACTAATGGGGACAAATTAAACTTTTTTTTCTCTCGCAGATCATACCACAGCACTGTTATTTCAAGGCAGTCGCACTGCACACTAGTGCAATTATAAATAATTTTTATGAGCGAGCCACAATCGCTCGCAGGCTCGCCCGCTTTGTTGGTCGCTCCAACTACTTCAACCGGAATGGCATCCCATTTGCAGAAACTGCCGCCGCAAAATAGCGCGCCAATTTATTTTGCCGAATTTAATGGCCAGCATGCGGCGGATTCCATCGACTCAAACACAAACACACGCACACGCACATGCAGCGCCCACACGAGCGTTTCGGTGACCAATTAAATTAAGTAAAAGCCAGCGCAGTGAATCAAACAGCCTGGGAAACTACCGAGTGCTAGCTTCTAGTTTTAACACAGCAGTGGTACAGGATCACACGTCGCAGCGGTGGAAGGAACCACTGGTTCTTAACCCGGAGACGCAAATAGTTCGCAATTTTAGACGTGTGTGTTTTTTTAACTGACAGTTCAACTAACTACTGTGGGAAATAATTCAAGCAACATTCATTTAGTGAAGGCAGGGCAGTTGATTGTAATCCGGATCGGGGGGTCGGACATTAAAGAGGACTCCATAGTATAATATTACCTGCAAAATCAGTGGGTGAGTGAAGAGATTTGTTGCAGCTGTTAACGTCGGGGTCTTGAGATCCGGCGAAGGTGGATGAGAGGAGAGTGGACCAGCGCCGGAGTTCAAGGGCGGGGGAAACGGGAGATCCCCGAGAAAACCCCCCCCGCGGACCAGCGGTAACGTCCGGCACGATTGCCAAATGGGGAAAAACCCGGAAGCGACCCAGCCGGGAGTGGAACTTGATTCGCCTGGGTTAGAGGCGAGTAGTCCAGCCGCCACACCACCGCGGCCCCTTGTGGGAATTGTTGCAAATAACACTTTTAGGGTATTTATGCGGAGATTCTTCATGGAAAAAAAGAGAAAAATAATAAGCGAAATGTGTAGTTTAAACCATTGGCTTTCATCGCGTATAATAAAATGCTACTGTTACATGGAGTCGCTTGATAAAATTCAACTTCCCTGGAATGCATCTCACTGTTTTGGGAGGGCCCGTCGCAATTCTTCCTTATGACTAGACGCTTCCTTGAGGCGTTAAAAAAATTATTTGCTACGGATTGGCTACAGTTGTTTCGCATGTACAATCTCTAATGACGCGGGGTGGCTAAAGGGGAACTAGGTGCGCTCATCACATGCCTCATCACTATGTGCAAGGCACTGAACTGCCCTGTACACCGTAAAAAATAATGCGAAAATTACCTGACTAGCGTAAGGTAATATTCGCAAACTTGTGTGGGAAACATAGTTTTCCTTACGAGTAAGAAAATATTACCGCGCTCTGGAGTAAAATTCACGTACATGGTAGTGGAAAATCACATATATGGATGGGAAAATTACATTACGACGTGTGGATCTCCTCGTCCATTTCTAGCTATTTGATTATTGTATTCTATACATATATTTGCCTTAAAATCAATTTTTCTTGCTTAGTCATACAATCAGTCCAACGTGGCTCTTAATATGTAAGGTATAATAACCGCACTCTGGAGTAAAATTCACGTACATGGCAGTGGAAAATCCCATAAATGGAAGAGAAAATTACATTACGACGCATTCAATTCTTCAGCATTGTCTCGGCAGATAAGTGGGAGGACGGGCGGAAGAAACAATAATTTAACACGCTAGTATTCAGTGATACTCTCATATCGTGTTGTAATGTATAGCGGATCGGCCTATCGTGATAGAGGATCATAGTTAGCTCCCACTCACCAGCAAGTGTCGAGGATTTTAGAGTTGATATTTCGGTTATTATTCGTCAGCGGACGTAGGTAATAGAGGCAGTTCACGATAAAGTGAGCACTTTTTAAGGCCCTCGCAACAGGCATTAAAAGCTGATAAATAAATCTTATTGCAGCCTAAGGCTTTAGATTTCGATGGGGTGAAATGTATACACTGTGTTTATTGGTCACATTGCAATGTTTATACTAAAAAGCAGCAGGGATATGGAAAGTGGATGAAAGGAAACATTTATAAGGGCCTTAAAAAGTGCTCACTTTATCGTGAACAGCCTATAGCGATGGATGGAAAGTCGTGTCATATCTCAAAGTCGAATAAAAAGTCTTAAGTAACCATTTTTGATAACTTTCATTTATTTATTTCGCTTTCTGTTTCTTTGACGCATCGAAGTATAAAACTAAGCAGATTTGTAAAGTATTTTCTTTCTTAAAAATTTACAATTTCATTTGACCGACATATAGAACTTGTAAAAGCGATAGTATAGCGATTACGTGTTACGTGTCAGCGTCAACTGGTTAGTAAGAAATCAGATAAAAGTTGTCCGCGTGAAATTAAAAGTCTCTGCCTCGGAGGAAAAATAAACTGATGGCGAGTTTGATATTTCAGTAAATTTGTTTCGTTAAACACTACTACGAGTTCACAGGATGTGTGTGTAAATACACATCCGCATACACCTTTTAAAGTAAGTTCTTAACAATTTGGCCATTTGACTGCAGGCACAGATGAACGCGTTCGCACCAGTCTTGTCACTCTGGAAGATTGTCTCGACGCGGTCTTGACGTGACGACGTAATTCTACCTGAAACAAAATTAAAACTTGTTTTTCCTATTTATGGAGACATTTGGGACACCCGTACATACACTATACCATATAAATATTACGCATATAGGTATATACTGCACGTACAGGTACCACACACCCGAGGACGACTTTGTCTACCTGAAATATAGATTTTCAGATATATATATATTGCTCTGGAATAAAGAAAGTAATTAATTTTAAACTTTGCAAGTGACGCGAAAAAGTAGTAAACTTTATTAAAAATATGACTTACGAAAACACTTCATTAATGATCTGTTGCTTTAGAGAGAGAGAGGGTGTGTTTTTTTTTTTTTTTTTTCGACAGCGTAGAATTTAATTTCAGCTCGCAAGTCTCTGGAACAGGATGAAAGAAAACTAGTTCTTGATTGAATTCGTCTGTCATGTATGTTAAAAACTTATAATAATTTTTAATTGGAATTTCAACCACAGATGCGATAACGAAATTGTCGCCGAAGTGAGTGGTTGAGATGAACTATCACGGTAAAAGTTCAATTCAATAGATTTACCACAGTTTCGTGGAGTAGAAGTCGTGCCATAGTATAGTCTTGAAAGAAGATTAGGCATACATTAAACGAAGAAACCTTTCTTTTCTCTTTTTATTATATATTACATTACTTTATTTATCATAAGTCATTACAAAAAATAGTGTTACAATATGAAATAAAGACAAACTTTTGTTAATTTTCTTGAAGAAATTAACTTATAACCATCATCTTCCTAAGGCCAGAAGGCGAGTGGCCATCAAAGCTGTTTTTTTTTTTCATGGAAGAGGCTAATAGAAGAAAATATACTCGATGCCCTGAATAATCGAGGCTTGTAAAGCTGTGCTATTGGTAACCCTGGTTATGTTATATAATACTGTATGAGACGTATAAATGTGTGCTGAATGGAATGTTAAATCTAGTTACTTAATAACGTCACTTGCCTACCGCTGCTCAGCCTATGTACTGTCAAATATTGCTATGCGTAACCTAAGTAAAAGCTGTTCACGGTAAAATAAGCACTTTAAAGCTCTGTTTAAGATCTACTTTTATACACGTTGTGTATTATCACGCCTTACGGAAAATTAACACTGTTATGGGCCCCATCACTTTATTCGTGTGTCGGTCAAGTGAAACTCTGAAATTATTAGAAAAGTAAATATTTCACAAGCATGCTCTGTTTTACACTTCGATACATTAACAAAAAGTGCAAAGCGAAAGACATATTTGAAGTTATTACAAATGTTTATTTGACTTTTTTTTTACCTGACTTTAAGATATGGAACTATTTTCCCTCCATCGTTACCAATTTTACTGGGCGAATGTCACTCAGTGGGCCCGTGAAAATATATGCAGGCAGGGGCACATACTTTAGTGACTTTTTCTAAGGTTCGTTTCAAATGTGCTCACTTTATCGTGAACAGCCTTTGTTTATCTTGTGAAGGGTGTGTTACCGTAGATCCACTGTGTGGAGTCTGTATTTAATGGCCCCGTAGTTGTGCGCCAATTCTGAATATGTAGTGTGACTACTGTACCATAATAGTGTATATATGGGCCCTACACTTCTCAAACGCCAATTCTGAGAGGAGGATGGAGGATTATTGTGGCATGATTTGGTGTGGTTTGGCTGAACCGATGTGATAAATATGTTTTACTTAATCGACACAGTCACTACGTTATAGAGCCAATTCTGTTATGGTGCTCATTTTCTGACGCACCACACTTAATATGCACCACGACTGGTTATTCAAACTTCCTGCGGTGAAGAATTAAATCCAAACTGAATTTAACTTCTCGTACGAAATTATGCATCGTAAAATTATTTCTACTTAATTATAACACACAATTTTAATATCAGCAGAATGACAACAAAGAACCATAACTAATAAACTAATAAAATCATAACTTCTACTCTTCGGAATTGAAATTAATTTTACCACAAATTAATATGTAACTCTTAAAAACATATTATAGAACAACAATTAACTTTAAATCCTACGAAAATACATTGTTAAGCGAGTATTTACATTTTCCAACCAACTCACCAACAAATGGTGATTAATATTAACGTGGACATATATGAAGATCAACAAGTTGAATATTAATACTTAATCTTGATAATATTTCCTTGTTGATTGGGCACCACTTTAGTGAGTTAAGTTATTTTGGTTGATTCAAATTCAAAATACTTATTACCATTAATTGGTATTACCAGTTACTAAAAGCATAACTGAAACTATTCTTACCAGCATATCATTTCATAAAATAATGATACACTCTTCTATAAAGAACTTCTGGAAGTATAGCTCAATTTATACAGTTTCTCATCATCAGAACATTAAGACCTCTTTATATAGTCTAACTATAACTCACTGTATTATACATTGCTGATATATTTCACATTTCTTCCAGAACTCACTGTATATCTTAATTATTGATATTTCTCGAAACATTTCTCTACCAAATATTTAAGGATAAAGACTTAATTATTCTTCTCTTTCAATATTTTTTGTTCATAGTAGCCTTGGTTAAAGAGTTATCGGTTTGTTTAAATTAACCTACTATGATATTTACTCTAAGCAGCAGCATAGGCTAAAAAAAGCTAATGCAATAGCATACATAAGTTTAGGTGTAGCTTTCATTAAATTAAGACATACCATGATTTATGTAATGGTTTTTATAATTGATAGGGATCTGCAGGATAACCATATTCAATTTTACACCCTCCCTACAACCTTCACTGTTCATGCGCAAATTAATTATATTATTTAGGGATTTTAATAATCATATCGTGGTCACATTTTCCCCACTCATCAAACGAAGACACTATTTACGACACACTTAATATCTCCCGAAAAACATATTCTGCTAATATCTTCGAAAATTGTATTTACGAGCACAGTGTGTAATCAGGTATACAAATAATTACATTTAAAATAGGAAATACGATATCATAGTTACAAATTTTGGTGCTGTGAAACTAATGCACGAGCTTTAAGAACGAATTTTAAAAATATTACATCTTGTGATTTTTGTTTACAGGTCATAGACATACAGAAAATATGAAAAATAAATATCATCCCTACTGTGACATTTACTACTAAAAACGCTCTCACAGCAATGGATAGGTTGACCGGACATTTACCTGTGTGGCCTGCAGTAAAACACATCAAATATATTTTAAATCATTATTTATTAAATACTTGCACTCATCGGTTTGGAGGCTAGTTCTTACCTTGACTAGAAGAACAACTGACTGTACGATTCTACCTCAGGTTAAGTTTTCAAACCAAAGTATGCAAATAAGCAGTGTCGAGATGGTTTAGCCATTAAACTAGAACATCAATGCCCAAAAATAACTTACTACACTTATATTGTTCAATAAGTTTCGTGTTAGCAATAATACTACCTTTATTTACGATTAAATACATAAAAGACTTATAATGGCACAACGTGGTAAATCGACTATACACTTGCACTATATTTCCTGAAAGTGAAAGCAGGGTATTACTTCTACAAGCCAATAAAATAGTCAGTCATTCACAGAAGAGCCTCCACAGAAACACAATGTAATGAAAATTTCATAAAATACGTAATATATGCTGGATATCATAATGCAGTTCTCTTGGTAATTTATTGTTTTTTTTTTTCACTGTCGACGGGGGAGGAGGTATTTTGAATTCCTTCACAAAGAAAGACTATAATTCCAGATTTGGGTATGTGCATATCTTATTAAAGGGACTCGCCCACCTGTTTTCAGCGTTTGAGCAATAAGGTCTACACTGCTACGCGCATAAAGTGCAACATCGCCCCTAAGCTCAAGGCTCTGAACAGTTGGGAATTTTTCCGTCGTGCCGTGTGTACCTGTGCGACATTAAGTAGTGAAAATATAATTTTATTGGTGGAACATCTGTAGCAAGGTTCATTGCATGCTACTCGAGCACGTTTGATTATATTTGACACGAATATTTTGTGATACAGCGTTTAGAAGATGCGCCTTCTTTTTTTAAGCTGCTTCGCAGTTATCCGAAATTGTGTTTAGAATGTTCGTAACGTTTGGATACAAGTGAGTGGCTTAGATCGACGACTTGTGTGTTAATTTCGTATATCAGCACATTAGGCGTACGCACAATAGTTTCGAGAAAAAAAAACGCAGGATTTCAGACACTCTGCAAAGCACTTCAAGATCAGGTGGTCGAACCCCTAAAGTATAGGCTATTGGCGGTAAAGTGAGCACTTTAGAAAACCCTTTCATTTTGAATAATAGTCATTAAATATTATTTTATTTTAGCCTCAGACGTTTAACATCCGAGCGCGGTGGAATATATAAGGTGAGTCGCCCGCGCCTATTTTTATGCATATGTGCAACCCGCAAATAAAATTACCCTTCTATAGGCTGTTCACGGTAAAATGAGCACTTTTGAAAGCCCTGCTTAAGATCTACTTGTATACAAGTTGTGTCTGCTTCCGCCCCATGTAAAATTAACGTTACCATGGGCCTCATCACTTTATTCATGCGTCGGTCAAGTGAAACTTCGAAATTATTACAAAAGTAAATATTTAGCAAATCTTCTCATTTTTACACTTCGATACATTAAAATTAAATGAAAGTGAAATTAATAATTTTAATTATCACAAATAATTAACATTACACTTTTTATTCGACGTTAAGATATGGAACTACTTTCCATTCATCGTTACCAACTTTACTGGGCGCATAACACTCAGTTCGCCTGTTAAAATATATTCAGGTATGAGCAGTAACATTTTTCTAATGTTGATACCAGAAGTGCTCACTTTGTAGTGAACAGCCTTTAACAAATATATCCTTCGGTGTAAAATGTATCTCTTGCCGAGTACGTATTCGTTACGGCGCCTCGTCTGTCAGCTGAACAGTCGACGACGTTGTCAGCCTGCACCAATCAGAAGGGCGAAAATAGAGGATCGCTACAAGACAGTACGTACGCGTCGGTTCCTTTTCGTCCCTACAGTAAGCGGTGACCGTATTTTTACGTCACATGAAGGAGCACAATGGCTCGAAGCGAGGCGGACGCGTGTTGCTAAGGGAGCAATCGTCACATGCCGACACATCGCAATCATCTGTTTCAACACAATAAACGGATGTGCATTCTCTCGAAAATGTTACAGCTTCTGAACACATCGCTGACATGACACCGTCCGTTCACCGCTTATTACTGTACTGACGACGACGAACGAACGCGCACATGGTGGTATGCTACGATCGATGTTTCGTTGGATGGGCAGCAATTTATATTTAGTATATAAAAGCTTGGCGCAAGATAGAACGCGTTTCTCATTTCCGTAAGCGTAGTAAGCACATATCTTGCGTAAGACTCGTTAACTATTCGTGCACAATTTTATATATTAAATATAAATTGATACAATAATTTTAATTTGTAGTAAAGTTTATTAAGACTGTTCTACCGCGTCTTACAAGTTCTACATATTTTGTAACTGCTCGTATGATTATTTTTTATTTGTTTTGTTCATTTATAAATGAAAGCTTGGTTTTAAAAGGTGTTTTACAGTTAATTTATTTTTCACTTTTTAGTTTCGCCTATTTTTTTTATTGTATAGGTAGATTATTTTTATACGTTCACAGACTCGTCCGTCATCAGTATCGCTCGCGACCAGGCGAGTTTCAGCGCACTCTTTTGGCGGGAAGTTGAACCGGCATGCTGAATATTCATTATTCATCTTACATGTGTGTGTATATGTCAATATATTTTGGCATTTAAATACAAGCTCATGCAGATCGGAATCTTTAAATTGTATTTCACATACACACACGCAGTCGATATTGAATTATTTCTTGTGTTTCAAAGTTTGGATGATATTTTACCCACACAACCATGTGTATATGAGGACTTCCCCGGCACTGAAACTCTACACGCCACCATTAATCGACAACTTGTCCACCAAATACATCGTGAATGCTAGTGATTCAGTGGGCGCCGGACAGGCAGCTCACAGACACCTACACTCTAAATCGGAATCAGTTATTTTTTACTGATTGTCAGTTGAAACTGCTCCATCCGGAATCGGTAGAAAACAAAACTATTAATCTCTTCAGTTAAATGAAATCCACAAATACAAACAGTAGAAAATCAGTTACTTATAGTCGATTAATGAAAAGCACGAGGATTAAAAACGGTGCATTACGGTTTGAAATAAATTAGATATACAATTATTTTGTCCCAAAACAAAATTATTACATGTACAAGGAAATTTTGGAAGTGGTTGTTATCGAACTGCCGCCCCAGAATGCAACACATTCTCTTGAATACTTTTGGCTGATGTTCTACCAACTCTGCTGCTTTGCCACCGAAATAAACAGTTTCGTATTTGCGTAGTAACATATACTTACAATGACGAACGGCTGTATGTTTCGTAATGTGAAAGTACTTCATGTTGTCAAAATGTACACATATTATGCGCACGTAGGTACCTGCATGTCTTTGTAAGGCTCGAAAGTCATTCCAAGTTAAGTTTAGTTCAGATTGTGTGCTTTAAAATAGAAATATAGTGGTTTTAACTGCGTTGTCGGTGTTTTCTATGTATCTGCTATTTTACAATGAAACGAGATCTTACAGAATGAAACTGTTCTTTTGAAGAGACAGATTGACTAGTAATAATTGTGCTAATTAGACAGTGGTATTTTAGAAGCAGTGCAAAATTTATCAAATTTGTCGTTTCCTTATTATTTGATCTGTTAACTTGTAGACCACAACTTTTGTTGGTGTAAATCCACCTTTCTTATTGAAGCACCGCACTATCGAGTCAGTAAAATATCACTGATCTATCTGGCTCTAAAAATAACAATTTTAATTCTGTAGTGTCTTGTGGCATTGTAAAAATGGCGGATATTAGTGGACCTCGATAACCTCGTACATTGGAACCACTCTTTTAACGAACAGAATCTGAACTAAACTAAAGATAGATTGACTTTCGAACTTTGCAAAGACATGTACTTGCACAGAAAATCTATATATTTCGACAACAAGAAATACTTCCACATCACGAAACTTACAGCAATATTTGACATTACATTTTGTGGTACAGTACCCATATTACGAGCTAACATGTGGCAGTGGATATGGCTGATCGTGAAATTTTCAGCATGTTTTGCTTTATGGGTGGAGGTTCGAGATCATCCACGCCCAAGAACGATATTGTGTTGACGATATTTGTATTCTGCGACAAAATAAATCGTACCTAACTTACATCAAATAGGAATGCTCTGTGCTTATTTATTATCCAACTATTAATATCTAGTTTTCTACTGCTTCAATTAGTAGATTTCTTTTAACTGATTAATTAGTGATATTTTTTCTACTGATTCCGGATGGAGCAGTATCAACTGACAATCAGTAAAAAATAACTGATTCCAATTTAGAGTGTGCCGTACATACAAACAAGTGAAGTTAAATAAAAACTTGTAAAAAATGACTGCAAGTATTTTGTAGGAGATGTAAAATTATTAATTATAATTTACTCATTTGAATGTTTTAAAAATCAGAAAAAGCCATTTTCCAATTTAAAAAAATTATTGCAATATTAATTGTCAGACTTATGTGGTAATATGAACACATTTCTTAAAATAAGTTTTCTAAATGCACCTAGAAATGTTAGCAGGGTTGTCGCTGAGAGTTTACTTATTTTGTAGGGTAGCGAACTGTCATTAGCTACAGAACGTATTTCCCACACTGTGGTGTAATATTGTGCTAACTACCAAACTTGTAGAAACGGAATTTAAATTATGAAACAATTTGAAAGACTTGCCTTCTTAATGAATAAATTGTAAAGATAACCGATTAAAATATAAAGTACACTACGTGACATTTTCTCATGAATCCTGGTATAGCAAGAAATCTTGAAAATCTTAATGTTGAATATTTATTATAAAATCATATACTAAAAAGTGCACTGATAAGGGGATAAAATGTAGAAAATTACTTTTGACGTGGCCGCATGCTCTAAGAAAGTTACGTTTAATATTTTCGTTTTTAAATCTACTGCATTGGGAAAAAACATTTTCTTTAAACGCCGTGGCCTCAGGCATGGCAGGCAGCACTCTTATGGGCGATATGTTTCGAAGAATGTTCTAAATGACAATATTGCAAGACCTTATGCAATGTCTGGCGTGTTCTGGGAAAACAGGGCTTGTTTGATTTACCGCGTCGGAATTATTCCATTCCGTACTTCACTCTGCCAAAGATTCTCGCGTATATCCAGTGACCATGGAACATTACTTATATAACATTATATCGTTGTTACTATACATAAAGCCCAAAATGGTATTATGAAATAATAATGTTACGGTTCGTACCCAGCTTAAAAAATAGTTTATTTTTTAAAAGTATTTCGAATTATATTAAATATATTTAAAAACGTAACATTGGCTAATACGTCCCGTGTTATTTATAATATGTTTACTACAACTCGGCAAATCCTTGGTACACATGATATGGTACAATATATTCTTGGCAAATAATAAAACCGCGCCAGTATTTAAATAACAGTGTTAAATTTTAGATGTGGAACTAACATAGCAAGAAAAATGTTTTTACTGTAATATAAAAAATACATTTTTTTGATGTGACTAACAGTATAAGTATGAATTAAACAACTTATCAGGATGAAGCATCACTCTGACGATGTACAGATTTAAGTACGATGGCAAAGGCCTTAAAATGTGACCATAGATATATGAAGGTGTTACATATATGCAAGGATACGTACTACAAATATGTAGCAGTACCTTTCTCATACAGACCTCATGACACCATAAGATGACGGATAGCTTCACAATAAATATTCTTTACTCTAGTTACAGTTCACCTCGTTTCATCATACGCAATATGGTAATACACTTTAGTCTTATGTCACACGACTGCTAGTTTAAACACGGCTAGACTGAAGACTGTGCAGTCTAATTATGAACTGTGTTAACAATCAGTTTCAGAAATACACTAAAAGCTACTAAAAATGATGTTACCTTTCACATTTGTAGCGCTGGTACGGCATTGTTAATGTTCGTGATCTTGTACAGTACTCACCTGCAAGAAAGAAAACATAATTATAAGAACAACATTTAATAAAATTCGTTTGTATTATTGAAGCATACAGGTTTATTTAATGTTACCATATGTTCGTTAAACTGCTGAAATCACATGGCTTGGATGAATACAAGGCAACACGAAACCGGTTGCGATTACCCGAAAAAAAAAAAAATTCTCAATATGACTGCTTGAAATTACAGCAAGATTGTTTGAATAAACGTTAGGATTTTTCACAAGCATTTACATGTCGCTCAGAGAATAAACTATTTATAAAGGTGGTGTTCTGAAGGGAAAGTCGAACCACTTGATATCAACAAAGTGTGCAAATAGGGCATATTACGTTAGCATATGGAAAGGGATAAGGTTAATTTGATACTCTTATCCAGTAAGGTGTAAACAATTATCACCTCGTGAGATGAAAATTATCCACTGTAAAGAAAGTTGGGGTCGAGTAATTTCGTTTTACAACGTTGTACAGCTTGCTTGTCGAGTTACACGACATGACAAAACTAAACATAATTTCGTATTCAAAACTGCTGGCAATGAGACCATTTTCGTCGAGCAAGCCGTTCATTTTGATTTGCCGTGTAGTGTCTGGAATAACATTAATAAGTTCACGATAACAGTTATTTTTGGTACTTTTACAAGAAAAGTGCTTTGTAAAACTACAAAGAGTTTTCTTGTAAAATCTGCAGAACATTTATTTGTAAAATTACAAATAATAACCTTGTATTACAATTCACATTTTTGAGAAGTGTACACAAAGTAATTTTTTCTTCTGTAAAACAAATGTTATAAATTAATAATAGCGAATAACTGACAACATTTTTTGTCTGAATATAATTTACGAAAAATAAATTTACATTTTGCCATCACGCAACTAGATTCTGCACCCCTTGTATAATTAGTTGGCACCTTTAACCACAAGACCAACTTAACTTACAATATTTAAGTATATTTTTAAAGTAAATATAATTTCAAGTACATATTAATGATTATATTTGGTTAAAAAGAATATGTATAGGCTGTTCACGGTAAAGTAAGCACTTTTGAGACCCTGTTTGCTTTTTCTTTCCAGCCATTTTTTTTATCCTTTAACCCCTTTCTTAAATAAATAATGTTATGCAAGTAATAAACGCAGTGTTTATATTCCCTCGCACTCGCAAGTTAACTTCTAATGCTAAAATAAAATATATTTATTGACTCTTATTCTAAATGAGAGGACTTTTAAAAGTGCTCACATTGCCGTGACTGACCTATATCTATACTTCGTTCATTTTAAGAGTTCCGTGGCCGAATAAAAAGATTTGGACGGCTCTTAACAACGCGCTATTGAGACCCGATTTAAGAGTTCTGCGTAGCTAGGAAACATTAACAATAGTAATGAATAAATAATACGGTCACATTTCATTATGATCATTTGAGTGGTTTTAAGTGTTTTACGTTATTCAAACTTGCAATACGTTTATTTTCACACTCAGTTACACTTTACATCCCCCATAGTTTTTGCACAAAGAGCTATATACGGTTTTAAGTTGTTGATTGTCCGCCATTTTTGTGAAGCTCGTGGAAACTGACCAGTATAGTACAAACATATCTTGAGGTATAAACAAACACGTATAAAAGAGTACTTTTATACGAGAAATCTTCGTTTTATTACAAGAATTTGTAATATTACAAAGAATTTCTCAGTAAAAAAAAATACATTCTTTTACAGTGTATGCATTGAGAAAGATGCCAGAATAGTTGGAAGAACGTTATCGAGTATATCTTGAGTCTTTCAAGTAACGTTAAAAGACGTTCCAAAACTTTCGTAGAACTTTGCTAGGATGTTCAAAAACAAGAAACTATGGAATTTCAACATTTTACTTTGAATCAGCCATACCCAACGATGTAGAATACTATAGTGCATTCATGTTTACTTCTAACTTTTCTGAAGCCATGGTAAAGTTATACTTTCAGAAAATACTTCCGTGTCAAACAAACAACGTTTAACTAAGTCTAGGAAATTCCGCCAAAGGGACAACGCAACTCATCTGAGCTCACTCAGTTTTATATTATTTTTCAAAATAACTTATTCTTACTAGGCATTACCAGCAAGAATATTTTCGCTCTGTTTCTTTACGCATTAATTATGAATAAAGTACTGTAATTTATAGATGAACGTAACAAAAAATAAGGCACTTTTCACCAAAAGACGTGTTTAAAATTGCTGTGATACATTACATATTTAGGAAACAACAGAACATATACGTGAGGTCATTTGTCAAACGTTTGATCAAAAACAGAGAGGATATAACGCAAATATAATATAAACCACAATTAAATGCAGTATCATTACAATGCTGCCTAACTGTAGACACATATTTACTTTCAACTGCCAAATGTGTGCAGACGTACACCTCCTGTCGAAGAAGGCCTTTGATATATTTTCGCATTAATTTTACTAACTTTATGGTAATTATTATATATCTAACTTGAAGACCAGTTTGATGCCGTGGGTCAGTAATTCTTAAATTATTCGCTTAACGAAGCCACCAAATCTATATTATTGACTTCGTGCCTTCGAATTTGAATGCCATTCCACAAAAAATAATAATGCCCATGGTTCTTGATCGATATTAAATAAAAAATAAAAAAAACGTAAATAAGTTGAGTGAAATAAGGTACAGGCCTATCTAGGTTGTCTATACATTTAACCAGCTGGGCCATTATCACTCATTATGCAGAGGTGCATCACAATTATACAATTTGTTACAAAATATTCGAACTTCCACTGTTTCCCGTGGTCTAGAAATTGTTACAATGATGTAAATGACAGCACAACCAAAGCATACAAGACTGAGTTATAGAAACAGTACTTTGCTATCTCCCTCTACAAACTCAACACTAATTCCGGAATCTCCAGAAGGTAGGTAACATTTTAAAAACCTTATGGAATTATGTGGCTAATTTTTATATATGAAAGTTTGTAAAGCGAGCAATTGTTGCTATAAGATATCACCTTTAATAGTAATACAAGCGGATCAAATTGGTTTATGTTTACAGTTAATTAATTACACTACGTCCATATATGAGGAAATTTTAATTCCAAGGAAGAATGCGAGTATTAGCTATCCGGGTAATTATACGAGCAATTAGAAAATCTCTTGCAAACAAGCGACGGAGCCGTGCATCGTTCTGACAAATTAAAAATTATAACTGCAGTAAAGCATGATTAGTGGCCTCCAATGATATTAAATATAACTTAATCACTCTGGTACATTTGAGCATTACCACATATACATAAATTATTTTATTCTATAATAATTCTTTAGCAAAATATGGCAACGCATTTCCATACGCGAGTTTAATACAGTAGCTTCGGTCAATAAATAATCTGAAACATTTCGCTTTGTGTAGCGGGAATCTGAATCATTGCATTTTGTCGTTTGGAATAGTACTTATCGTATTTCTTCGTCTCAGACCTCCCCCGATTTAATGAGAAAACGTTTCAGAAAAATTATTGCTCCATTATGGTAGCCCGGAACCGTGTAAACAAAATATGAGGCAGTGAACAAAAGTTAAAGACGAAAATGGCTGGAACAAACAGAAATCTCTTCCCTAGAAAAAAAAAGATAAGAAAATGGCAGAAATCCCAGGAGAGAGGAAATAAATATGAGTGTGACGATGGAGGAGAGAAATTGAAGCCAGGGAGGATTATTCGAAAGAGAAATAACACTGCGCGGAGATATTTGAAAATAATTGGTGTTGATTCAGAATTTCACAGACTCGCGTACAAAAAAGAAATGTTAGCTGCGTCAGTTAGGGTTTGAAATCATGTCGCGTGCATTGAACAGGCAAGTGTAACTAGTCTCGTAAATATTTACTAACAAAAATATTTTTTTCTCCACAAACTGTGTCTGTAAATACTGTCCAGGACAAAAATTATTGGTTTGAATGATTATCATTTCCTAGCTCTGTACACGCTGCTCCAACACACTTTATTCCATTCCCACTTATTTTCGAACACAAATTTACAATGGCAAAGGACCTCAAGCAAATAACTTACTGTGAACTGCATTATCCCGGTGTTTGTTTTGAAAATATCTAAAGTTCTTAAATATGTTTTTTCAGTTAAATTTATTTTATATTATAATTCTGCCTTTGACACTTTCAGATTAAATAGTTTACAAGTCCGATAAGAAAAAAAACGCCGAAATTTCTAACGCTCGCAATCTCTTGGATAAATATATAATTATTTCCCAGTTCGTAGACCAAAGTATTGAATTACACGACACCAGAGATGATAACTACGAAATAAACCGAGTTTCAAAACCATATGTTTATAAATGAAACAGAAGTTTCATCATATTTTCGTGCTGTTTTTCCCGGATTGTCTTTATGTTTTTGTATATTTATGACACATGAACAACTCACGATAATTGAAAACTGACAACCCAAGCGAAAATTGATTAAGCACGTTTATTGTATTCCAGTAAAATGTTACCACCAAAAGTAACATGAAAAAGTACCTCATATGAATATTCCATACCTCTTTCATAAATTGTAGTGTGTCTACTATTTCTGTTCCGGTCTATAACAAAGCGCAGTTTACACTTTGATGTAATGATACACAAATATTTCGTAGTTAAGGGGGATATTAAGGGCCTATAGTGTCAATTTTAAGTTTAACTAATTCTAATCGCCTTTCTCTATAACGATTCATAATACTGCAATACCATTTTTACCGAATGTACATCCGTAACTCGTACGCTCAATTACTTATTTTCATGAAGATGCAATATGTATAAAGTAAGATATAGTTTAAATAGTAGTGTGATTTCGTTATTTTATCCATAATTTTTTATTTTTATATTGATATTATTTGTCTTGCCGCTATCATTGTAAATCCACGTCAGTGCAATATTGTAATGAATAAGTTGTACAAATTTCAAAGTTAAGAGCTGAAGCGGTTCCTACAATATTGTAAAACACATGCAAGAAAATGTAGTTTTGTTTTCAGAAATCGCAACCAAAATAACATAACTTTTAAATGAAGACATCAACCAAAACCCTCCAGCACTGTAACGCTAATCTCATGGGATAAGGGTCTAGTATCACGCTGGCTCTTTTCTAACCCAGCGAAGAGCAGCATCTGGCCGTGGCTTCGATTCCACAAGTGTACGAAACACTTGCTCGTAGATGGTGACCGACACAGCTTGGACAGCTACCCAGAGCTGGATCTTGGGTGCGGATGAACCTCCCTACCACGTCCCATAAATTCTTGATGAGTAGAGGCTTGAAGAATTCGTGGAGTCAATTAGGGACAAGCTAGAATACACAACACGTACGTTTATATAACTTCAACCATTGGTCCACACGGTGTCTGACACCTCCTGGAGGACGCTGGCCCAATCGTCGCCTTCCACTGTGACAGCAGACAACCAATGTGCAGTTGATATCGGCATATATGTACGTAAGACTGTAGAGTATAGTCTGCAGGTCATTGAAGTCGTGAATATTTCAGGTGTGTCTGTTTATGGGGTTCATTAGGTTAAGTTACCTTACATTAGATTAAATTAGGTTAAACCATTGTGAATAGGTAACCTTATACATTAGAGGTGGGCATTGGCACATTTGGCCACAATTTAGACTACAAGCCAACGTGAAGCAAGCAAATGAATTTCAAACACAAATAGTTTCAATATGGAATTTTATTTTATTTTTTTCGAAATTTAAAAATCGAAGTAGAGTTACAAATCACAAACACTCTGTATTCAACACCGTTCTTACACTAACCTGACTATAATATAAACATTTATTTACTCATTTTGCAGCCACCTCCACAGCACACAATGCTGCTATTTCTTGCTACTGAGCCCAGATGATAGTCTACTGGATAGCGAGTTCTCAAATATAGAATCGTTACTCCACCGCAAGTTTCTTTCCGATTCAAGATCAATTGGACTGGCAGCAGGAATACGCTCTACATCTGAATAAGTGAGAATTTCACTGTTTCAATCAGTCAGACGTACCTAAATGATACATCAGTCACTTCAGTGAATGTAACTGATTAACCAGTGAAAAAAATGCCATATTTCCTTCACTGATTGATTCAGTGACATTTCCCGCTGATTCGTTAGTCATTTTGTCACTGTTTACTCAGTGGTAATTTTTGACTGATGGATCTGTCGAACATCTGAGCAACTTGCTCCGTTTCTAATTATTTTTGACTAATGTATCAGTGAAACGGCTTGCAAAAAATGGCCGTTAAACGTGTAGTAACAACGAATAAGCTAATAAAACTGATACAAAATACTTTCTAAAATATGTTTTGTCTTTCAAAAAGCCATTTTTCGAGTTAATATGAACACACAGCCTTTCATTACGTTTCATTTCGATTACACGTAATCGTCACAGCACTCTGTTTGAAGTTTTAAACTGTATTTAATGTGGTGAAGAGTGTGTTCTATTGGTTTTAACAATCCTGATGGTACCAATAAATCCAAACACGAAAAAAATGAGCATACATCTTCAAAGTACACAATTTCGCAGCGGAACTATAAGACATACATTTTCCTTTCGTAACTTCAACTTGGCGTGGTAGCTCAGGTGGCAAGACAGCGGCCTAGAGACGAAGGATGAGCGTGTTCAATCCCGGAGACCTACGAAGCTTTTTTTTAAATTACGGTAAATTGCACAATATGAATAGTAAACTATCGTAAATATATTTATTTCACGTATTTGTTAGACTACATTCAACAGAAGAAATGACTACCTCCCTAAGTGTACTTAGAGCTAGTCTGAACTATGAAGAGCAAGGGAAAAACTGCCAAGAGAGACGCAAAAACCCTTGCGACAGAAGTAAAAATTTCAAAAAATATTGCACGCGTTAATTTTAATAAAATAAAATAGAATGCTACAGGAGACAGAGCGTTTGGAAAATATGCTCTTGGTTAACAGAGTTGGAAAAACTAGTAGAGATGAGGCGGGAGCTTAGTGAGCTGCCACTTCGAGTGCACTCGCGTGTTTCGACCGCTAAAGGCTGTTCACGATAAAGTGAGCACTATTGAAATCAACCTTAGAAAAAATAGTCTCTGCTCCTGCCTGCATATATTTTAGCGGGCACAATGAGTGACATGCGCCCAGTAAAGTTGGTAACGATGGAGGGGGAAGTAGTTCCATATATTAACGTCGAACAAAAAAGTGTTAGTTAACCATTTGTGATAACTTAAATTATTTCTCTCGCTTTCTGTATTTTTTAATGCATCGAATTGCAGAAATTTTCAGATTTGTGAAATATTAACTTTTCTAATAATTTCACAGTTTCACTTGACCGACGTGTGAATATAGTGACGAGGCCCATGGCAATGTTAATTTTACATAAGGCGGAAGAACACACGACGTGTATACAAGTAGATCTTAAGCAGGGATTTCAAAAGTGCTCATTTTTACCGTGAACAGCCTATATAATATTTAAGAGTTGGTCAGAACTTAAAGTGATTTATCGAGGATGTTATGTGAATAATTTGAACTAACAGAGAAGATAAAAAAAATATTGTATAGAGGGATGATTTATCAAAGACTAAAGACTGTTTTTCATAAATTATTAGAGCTTTAAATTGCCAGCTTGCCCTATCCTAGGAGAGTGTAATTTTGCATCTGCATGTAAAAGCAACAACATGACAAACCAGAATGCCCATCCTCATGTAGGAACACTCTGGGTGTCGACGTCTCAATTCAGTTAAACTCGTGGAAGAATCTGCACTGGATGACGAAATGCTAATCACCTCAGGTCCATCAAACCATTCATATCGGTGAACTCCTCAGAATGCTACTCGAACAAATTCTGGACAACTTGTGCCCGATGGCACAGCGCATTGTCCTTCTGGAATACCCTTCGTTTTGGTGGCACGTGAAGTCCGTTAAGGGCTGCAATGCAATGTCATGATCAGCACACACACACGCTGAGAGAAAATCGAACGAAATATTTGTTTGTATATGGTCAAATATATGTTTGGTTTCCCTAACGAAATATTTTGTTGAGTAAACAAAATTTGAAAAGCAACAAAATAACTTTTGTTCGTCTAACAAAATTATGTTTGAATAAACAAAACGTCTGTGCTTGGCCAAAAAAAAAAAAAAAAAAAAAAAAAAAAAAATCTGACTGTCAAGTAAATATTTTGTTAAATCAGCTGTATATATTTGTTTAGCACTCATTTGACTGCCTTCGTTCAAAAATGCAGCTCGAGGGTTTGTTTGAATTTTTTGTGACAGGATAGTAACCGTGTTTGTTAGCGCATCTATTTATGCTTAACCATCGTAGAAAAACATAAATAAAACCCTGCAACAAGAAACTGATACGTAGACCTGTAAAATTCGAAATGATATTGGTTTGCACACATTGCTCAACATTTGCAGTATATCTATTTAAAAGCATTCACACGTAATTGATTGTCGCATTAGCTGAGATTACTAATGTGTAATGTTCGCACTTAGGCGATCTAGTGTCGACACTCAATCGGACTTATAATTTTTTATTGTGCGTGTAGCGAAGCAAGTCTTCAGTTGCACCGACCAAATCTTAGAGTTTTGGGGCAACCAAATGAAAAACGACAAAATAATTTGTTTTCAGCAACAAAATATTCTATAGCCCCTATACAAACAAATAATTTGGTTGCATCGAACAAATCTTGTTTGATTCGAAAAAACCTTTTTCTCGATGTGCACACTCGCATGTCAGATCACAACTGACGCAGGTCTGGACACTTCCCAGCGCCACCGACACAACACCTTTACACACTGACGCTATCATCCCATGATCTCTGGTACGTGGGTGCATGCGGTTGTGGGAACCAAATCTCTTCACCAATAACCGATATAGACTATTAGCAAAGGGACAGCAATGAGATAAGTACTGTCGCCATAGAACTGTCTGTTGTTGCCATGCATGCGATTGTATCTGCAACCGTACACGTGGTTCCAACAACAGGATTAAAAGTTCCATCAATAGAAATACTTCAGCAATAATTGGATTGGTATCGCAACGATCACAGCTATAATATACTAACAGAACATTCTGATTATGCCACTATCAAACCCGATTACGGAACTGTGGTGTTGCCGCTTTCTGGCGTAGTGGAATATCTTCACGTGAATTCGGGTTCTTACAGGACTTCGCGGTAAAATGAGCGCTTTTGAAAGCCCTGCTCAAGATGTACTTGCATGCACAGCGCGTGTCATTCCGCCTTGTGCAAGATTAACATTGCAACGGGATTCAACACTTGATTCATGCGTCGGTCAAGTGAAACTGTAAAATTATTACAAAAGTAAATATTTCACAAATTCGCTCATTTTTACACTTCGATGCACAAAAAAAACATAAAGCGAACGAAATAATTTACAGTAAGTTATCACAAATAGTTACCTAGCACTTTTTATTCGACGTTAATGTATGGAAGTACTTTCCATTCGTTACCAACTTTACTGGATGCACGTCACTCAATGAGCCCGTAAAAATATATGCAGGCAGGTACAGTGACATTTTTCCAAGGTTGATTTCAAAAGTGCTCGCTTTATTGTGAACGGCCTTTATAAAAAAAATGGTTCCTTTCTTGATTCGTATTCATCCCCGAGCTGCGTGTGGTTTGAAGCGACACTCGAGGGAGTGCAGCTCGGGGCGGGCGAGCCGAACAGAAGGAGCAGCTGATCCAAGGGAGTGGGGACCGCAACAATCGTCGGAGCGGTGTGTTTTAATATCGCTGATGACTGGTAATTGCAACAATAGCGCCGTGTGTTAGTAATGGTTGCGCGGGCCCTCTGGCCCACTTCGCTTAATTCGCCCCGCGCCGCCCGGCGGGGAGAAATATTGAAACGCACGCACGAAATGACAAAATTGCTTGGCCCGGAGTGTTGGTGTTGAGAAGGTTGCCGGGGAGGGGTGGGGGGAGAGGCTTGCTACAGTACAGGAAACAGCAGCATGTTATGGTGCGAGAGCAACATAAGTTGAAGAGGGAAGGGGGTGAAGAGGGAAAGGCAGCTAATGGAAACAGAAAATCGAAAAGCAATATCGGGAGCTAATATCCAGCGAGTTTTGAGGGAGGAAGGAAATATTATCTTCGAAATGAAGGCTGCCGAGCTCCGAGAGGAGAAACTGTAAAACATGCAATATTTTATGGGCACACGTTTTGAATTCAATGACTGGCCAGACCGCCCCCCCCCCCACCCTACAAAAACAGGTAATACTTAGTTTTTTATGACTGATTGTATGCAATTTTCTAAGGCTGTTTACTAAAAGCACATATTTTCTTCCTGCATGTGTTATTCCAATGAACTAGAAGTTTGAACATCCACTTGGTAGACAGTTCACTGCTCGTGCTGTGCCATCCGAATTTGAAATGAAAAAAACATAAGATTGCACAAATAGGCTGACTGCACTATATAATTAAATCAGTAATTTAAGTCACTATAATTATTTTATTGGTATGCTATCTACTGGCGACTCAGGCAAATTAACTGCCAGGCGAGTTCAATTGAATGGTGATCAATAGAAACCACTACCTAAAATTTATCATCAGAATTTTACTGATTCTAGTCGAGCAATTATTAAAAGATCTTCAGTAAAATTCGCTCACTTGGAGCAGTGAAGATTGATTTGGCATATTTTAATTCATACTTTAATGACTGCATACTTTCAAGGGTAATAATCCCGAGGAGCGTTAAGTTACCTTAGTGATTTGACACCAATGTTGTGATGGGTTGAATCAGACTTCAAGGTTAATTATAAATTTATAATATTTTGCCGAATACTGTTATATTCGTATTTGTTTTGGTTACAATTTGAAAGTTAGCTTCCTTGTAGATTTTCAAAGAATTAGGTCCCAATATATATATATATATATATATATATATATATATATATATATATATATTACATACACACACACACACAATTTACCTGCATTTCGAAAGCTACAAGTACAGAATATTTTTGTTTCTTTCATTTCAAATCTCATCCACACATATCCAACTGCTGGTGTAACAGTCTGTGTTACATTTAGAGAGAGTTTTTGTTTCTTTCATTTCAAATCTCATCCACACATATCCAACTGCTGGTGTAACAGTCTGTGCTACATTTAGAGAGAGTTTTTGTTTCTTTCATTTCAAATCTCATCCACACATATCCAACTGCTGGTGTAACAGTCTGTGTTACATTTAGAGAGAGTTTTTGTTTCTTTCATTTCAAATCTCGTCCACACATATCCAACTGCTTGTGTAACAGTCTGTGTTACATTTAGAGAGAGTTTTTGTTTCTTTCATTTCAAATCTCATCCACACATATCCAACTGCTGGTGTAACAGTCTGTGTTACATTTAGAGAGAGTTTTTTTTCTAGCGAATATAATAGGGATACTTTATGATTCGTTAAATATAAGTAGCTCCACGTTGAAATTTGACGCGAAATACAATAACAGTATTATGATTAAACTTAACAATTGATATTTGCAATGCTTGTGATATAATAGTGAAGTTTCCCATTTTTCTTCACACCCTTTGTGTTGGTTTTTAAGAATATATTTACGCGAACGTATCTTTTTTTGCTGGATAGGTAAGAAACATCGACACCACAGCATAAACTTCAGATGATATGCTTAATTTAGGCATTAAGATTTCCGTCTCTACGCCATTAATGCATGTAATTGCACTTCAAAGTAACCAAATAAAGAACACCGAAATACGATCCAGTTTCACTAATGTGCTTTAAGATAAAGAATCACGACCAGTATTTATTTAAAACAATTAAAAGTCGTTTCTCTTAGTGGTAGCGATAGGGTGCTTCTTAAAACATGGAGCTTCGATATTTTCATAAACATTTGTACCAAACAACATTGAAAAATTTGAATATTGTTCCTCCATAAATGAGTATTTCACAAGGATGGCCGTACTGTAAAAATGCGTGTAAGTATCGATTTCGGTGTAGACAACAGATAATATTACACGGCCATGCGCTAAAAAAAAAAAAAAAGGTGACGGAACCTGGATATTGGAATAAGATGAAGCACCGAATAATAAAATGGAGTATTGGAAATCCAACAAAGATATTTTCTGATATGAATATCTTCAGTCTCCTTCTCTGAATTCAATAATTCAGAGAAAGCAAAATAATCATCTTACGTGTAACACGAATACAGGTCTTTTGATAGCGGTACTTCTATAAAAATATTTTATGGAGAGAGTTGGTAATATACCTTTTCACTACTAGTATGAATGGAAATAGATATATAATATAGGAAGGTGGCAAGAATTTTGCATTGATGAATAATTTGAAACTCCAAGATATATGAATGTATAATTTTTGAAGCCAAACGTTACATGTAATATTAAAATTTAATATTCATCCCTGAAACACAGAACAGAATATTATCATCATAAACTCGAAAGTAGCACTCGTTGCGTGGAAAAGGCAGTAAACGGAATATTATTCACAACCAAACTATGATTATTACGACGTGACAAAAATTGTGAAACTCAACATTGTGATAGTGTATTTATACATCCAAGAATAGGGGAGAATTTTACTCAAGCTAGATAATGAATGTTAATGCAAACGCATTTTCCTAGTGGCATGAAATTAACGACTGTTCAAGACAGAATATGAAACATGAGGAATAAAGAGTTCCTTAATCTTAAAAATTGAACAGCTAACTTCTGCAGGGCCGCACATAATGGAAAAATTGGTTCAGAGACAACATTAACTTTCATGGAAAGCAGAAGAAGATTACACATTTGACAATATAGCTTCCGAAATGGAAGAGGGGCGCAGAAGTTCGTAATAGAAGGAATGAAGAAGATCAAGACGTACCTTCAAACATGTGAATAGATTCTTAAACCGTGCTGGGTAGCCACATGTCTGGCAGTTCAAAGAAAAGGAGTGCCTTCGAATGATTTGTGGGTGGTAAGTGACTATTTTGATAAAATATTCACCACATATGAAACATCGACAAGGTTGCGCCCGTAAGAATCTGTTACGTGACCCAAGAAAAGGGAATCTTTGTCATAGCCACCTGTCATTGCAAATGCCAAACGAATGTAAGATCTTCACATACGCCGAATACACATTAATTATTATTCTATCACGGAGCAGAAGAGATTTTAAGTAGCCACAAAGGACTATCTGACAAAAACTCAAGATGTGAATGAATCATTGCTGTTGAGTAGACCACACCATGTTAGTTAAATGACGTTTGCAGGGACGACCGGTAATAAGATCCATTCGTAGACTAATCCGGATTGCAGAGTAGAGACAGTAGTTGGGCGTGATTGTAAATATCAAACTTTGTTTCAACGATTACTCCTGGCACTTTATACGAATTTCTGTGATGCTGTTCACTTTTATTCAAACTGAGTCCCTGGTAGCATGGTATCTTAGAAATAAGACCATTTCAACACTTTACCTGGCAGTGTTCTTGATTATAGCCCTCTTAAATACCATCTTCATGGTACAGGAACGTAAGTCAATTCCAGGCCATGAAAAAGCATTTCAAGACCATCAATGATAATCTTATTAGTGTTCACTAAGATGTAAAAAACCATTTTAATGTAAGCATTTCAAGTAATGGCTTGAGCAGTTTCCTACATCTCTTGGTGACAAGGGGATAAATCCTACGAGAAACTGGTGGTAGTTCAGCCTCTCTGGACGTAAAAGAAATAATAGTAGAACAATATAACACGAGAGGTAAGACCTATTAGAAAAAGAAAGACTTGTTTATACGAACTTTACCGATACAAAACTTAGATTTGCCAACACAAGACCACGAAAGTGTATTGTCCATGTGAGTTTTTATGGACGTTATAGATATTAGTATAAAAAAGTTAAAAAATAAATTATACCTGTAAACAGGACAAGATAAAGAAAAAGTGATACAGTCCTACAGAAAGTCATTGGCCGGAATAAACAGAAGATGGACAAGAGTCGATAATCCATTTTTAATCATATAACCACGCATCACTCAGTCACCAGTACAAGATGCATTAAGAAATGCGTGACAGGCCTATAACTGGAAAAGTAATATTTTTTTTATTCTCCCAGTCCTCCATCGAAAGAGGTCAAATTATTTGCAGTAATCATATCTTACATCATATATTTGCATAGCAAATGAACGACTTGTTCGTGTGAAACGTAAATTTACATTTAATCCTATGTTGTTAATGTCAAAAGCTATATGTATGGGCCTAGAATGGGGAATCCACTGTCAAAGCACTTTTACTGAAAAACTTCAAACTACTCGAAGGGTATTTTTCGCAAAAAAAAAAAAAAAAAAAAAATCCCCATCGAACTGCTGCTTACAATACAAGTTACGTTCGAGACTCATCGAAGCTTTTAACAGGCTCTCAGTGCGGTCTGCTTGATCACATACTCGCGAACAGTGGAGTAACTTCTTCCATCTTCTGTGAAACTACCCAGTCCCTCCCACTTTACCCTCTGGTGCCATCGAGGAACACCGAAGTCACCACTTCTTTAAAGGTCTTGCTGTTTAAAACACACCTAAGTATAAAGAAGCTAGCCAGCCGTCCTTTCTCGTCAACTCCCGTCACACGACCAAACAAAAATTGGCTTCGTTGGCTAGGGGTACAGTAAGACAGATTTCCACTGCCAGTGCGCAGATAAAATTATAGCACGAACATCAAGTTCTCTAATTAATATATGAAACAGAATGTTGCCCTGCGAAAAATAGACTAGTTTACATAAGTCCACTACTGAGTATTAGCTTCCATTCCCTGCCAAAAAAAAAAAAAAAAAAAAAAACATAATTTTCTTGGCATTGAGGCATTTTTCTAACGAAATCGTTATTCTTTTTTTCGGTGTGAGCATCCATTTAGCCAATATTCATAAAATTCCTTCTCGGATACTATCTTCTCCTTCTGTGCAACAGTCTCGTATTTCCATGCTGTATGTGTCAGCGTAGATCCTCAAAGACTTTCCTTTGACATTATTTGCACGAATCCTTATAAATATGATATTCGAACAGATCTTTCAATGTAATAAATATATATTTTACACTATCATGGGGAAATCGTATAATAATAACTTAGGATGCTTCCGTAACATTCCGGTACATGATAGTTTAAGATGTGCTGTTTTTCTGTGGGTTACGTATGCAGATTGCACCACTATTTGTGAAAGGCATATGTTTGAATGTTGAAAGAATCTGATGAGTAGGTGAAATTAATTTTTTTTTGGGGGGGGGGGGTGGAGGGGACTGGTACAAGAATGCGAGTTGAACAGATAACAGCATATGCATTACTGTATTTTTACACATACTTTCGCATTTGTAATTCTATGCCCTTTTAATGTCAACACACCAGTACATTTGTGTTTTTTTTACAGTAAGATTGTACTGCCTATTGATTGGAATAGAAACATATGTACTTTTACACTCATGTACGTGTTTTAATTTAACATTGGCGTGGTTATAAAAACACACAAGCTTAGGGTTTCAGTGCCTTGCATTAGTGGATTTTTACACATACTTTTGCACGTGTAATTTTACACCCTTTTAAATGTCAATATACCAGTACATTTTTTTTACAGTAAAATTTTACTACCTTTGAATGAAATATAACAATATGTACTTTTGCACTGATGTACATGTTTCAATACAACATTGGCGTGGTTGTAAAAATACACAGATTTGGGTTTTAATACTCCATGATCGTGGAATTTTACACGTACTTTCAAATTTGTAAATTTACACTCCCCTTATTGTTAACACACCAATACATTTGTTTTTTTTTTTAAATAATATCATTGTACTATGTTATGAATAAAGTTGTACGTAAATGTGAATATACTTGTTTATAGAAATTACACACAGAAAATGTAAAATTACCAAAAGGTTGTACATGTATTTTTACACTTTTTTTTTTACAATGAGCCGAGATATGCGCAAGGTTAAAAAGAAAAAAATGCCGCAAAATAGTGCGCCTGAATGAACATCACTGCCAAACTAGAGGGGCACAAATTTCAAACATGTGCGTCAGATGCTTGTTATATTTTTAATGCTCAGATTACAACCATCTGAGTTATCACCTGCCACATTACACACCAACCAGTACATGAAAAGGTGTTCGTAGTACATAGACACATTGGCATTGGAGAGAGAATACTGTACCCATAGTGATCACAAATTAACACATAGTCGAAAAGATTTTCGCAAGTTTTGGAGCATGTCAGATTTTCAGTATCGATAAATATGAAGAAGACAACGACCTTTTAAAAGTAACCATTTATGCATTTGGAGTCCGTCAAGGTTAGTCTTCACGTTAAAAGAAAGTATTAGAGTAAAGTGTCTATGGTTTAAATGCATGCCATGCCGGAAAATAGTGGTTTATTGTAATACTTGGTTCTTGAGAATTGTTAAGTGGGGTCATGACTATGACGGTTTCATATGACACCTAAGCACGGAGCTTCGAAGTGGAGGGGGGGGGGAGAATTGACTTATAATTACGGGGAGGTCTCTCACCAACTGAAGCATCGAACCACACGACGCTGCAAACCTCTACCTCTCGGCAGAGGCGGCCTTGGAATCAGTTGCAGCGCAGGGCCAAGCATACAAGCAACTGGCTTGGATGAGAGGTTAAGTCTGTGTGGACCTATAATATTCTAAATAAAAATATTTATTGCGAAGTCGTATAGTTAATTAATCTAGGCTGAGCTGACCCTTCGGGGCTGCTCAGGTTAAACTACTGTTTAAATATAAAAGGCTGCGCAGGGTCTATAATGATTGGCAAGGCGGTGTGTTACACGCAGGGCTAAGGTAGCCTGTGGGCTAGAAGCGACTTGGGTCGCTTATAGCTCTGTGCCTTATCGATATCATAGTCCCCTATGACAGCGATGAGAGGATTGGCGTGTTCCTTAAGGGATTGATAAAAGGTTTGGGCTTGCTTGAGAATTACATCTTGCAGCAGTTCTTGTTTAAGTTCTGCGTGCAAGTTTCTGATGGGAATGTACCGTGGCGCATGAGAAGCCAATCCGAGGCATTTATTCTGCACCACTTGTAAAGAATTTTAATAAGTGGGAGCACAGTAAGCCCACGCAGGGGCTTCATATGTGATAATGGGCCTAACCAATGGTTGGTACAATTATATCCCATTTTTCTGTGACAAACTGGAACTACGATTTAATATTGGATACAAAGCTGACAGGCGGGCATAAGCGAGATTACGCTTTGTCTCCACATGGCGTCGACATGTCAGCTTTCTACCCATGATTAGTCCAAGGTACTTAACCTCTTCCTTGAAGGGAATATTTCTCTGAAAAGAGTTAATTGTAAATTTGGGGGAATGTTTCAGTAGCGTGTGAATACTACCGCTTCGCTCGCTCTTGCCTACATTTATGTTAACTCGACACAGGCGAAAATAATCTTCAAACTCATCGAGTTATGCCTGGACTCGCTGAATTGCAAGTTCAGCTTTACAGTAGTGGGTGTAGATGACTGTGTCATGGGCATAGACACCCATAGTAATAAGTCTATTTGGGGGGGGGTAGCATGTCATGAGTAAAAATATTGTATAGGACTGGTCCCAGGATGCTGCCCTGGGGGACAGCAGCCCTGATGTAGTTTTTGGTAGATAACGTTCCTTCATTTGAAACCGAGAAGGAGCGTTGATCTAAATATGACGCCAGAAGCTTGATGAAGCAGTCTGTGAATTCAGTTTGATAAAGCTTATATTTTAGCGCTGCTTGGAACACCCTATCAAAGGCCTTTTCCGCGTCTAAAAATACTGGTACCGAAAACTGGCGACAGTTAAAAGACTTTGTTAAATGTTCCGATAAGCGGACAAGTTGATGAACTCTTGAGTGCTGTTTCTTAAAGCCAAATTCTCGCGAATATGATTATTTAAACGGTACAAAAGTACTCGTTCGTGTATCTTAGAGAGCGTGGACAGCAGACTGATGGGGCGATAATTTTGCAATTGGGACGGGCCTTTACCCGGCTTGGGAAATACAATTACTGTGGCACTTTTCCAAGAAGTGGGGAAATGGGCATGATTAAAACTTACATTAATGCAGTCGCCTATAGCCTCAAATATGCTGTCAGGCAGTTGCTTGAAAACTATGGCCTACAGGGAGTCGAACCAGGGTGCTTTACAGGGTTTCATACGTTTAATAATGCATTTGACCTCAGCGTGGGTGGAGTCTGGCTCAGCCACCGAGGGCTGTTTCAGACGCACTCGGAGGTACCTATAAATTTGGACTACAAAAGGTGCATCGGCTGGAAAGTTATTGGGCTGGAAAGCTAATTATAATTGATTTGCCATAGCCTCAGGTTTCTGCTACGGCGTGTATGCAACACCTCCATTGCCTTGAAGGGGCGGGATTGGAGAACGCTTTTTTTTTTTTTTGTAAAAGTTTTGGTCGTATGCCACAGGCTGTTATGCTGAGTGCATAGGCGGGATAATTTATTGGACCAGGTATTAGATTGCCAGGCAGTGATTTCAATGTCGATACACTCACTAAGATAGTTAATCTGGGCTTTGGTTTGCCTAGATCTAGTTCGAGAAAAGAGCCTGTGCAGCCTATTTTTACGTGAGATACGTTCCCTAATCTGATCAGGAAGCTTATCTTTGTTAACCTGCGGTGTCTTTTCCGGGACATGCTTATTTACTCCCGTCTGCATTAGCTCTGTGACGTTGTTCGACAGCAGTCCAATTCCTAGGGAGAACTAATAGGAGCTGTGAGATTAATTTCTTCATGTAGATATTCCTTAAAGCCGGGCCAGTTCGCATGCTTATAATCTTTAATTTTACGAATTGGTGTATTGTCAGTTTCAAGTTCATTGAATGACAAGTGGACAGGATAATGGTCCGAAGCCAACTCATGTAGCACATTAAATTCTAGATCCATATTGAAACCTTTAGTTAGCACGATATCAAGTACATAGGGCCTATAATTTATATTACGAGGGTCAAAAGTAGATTAGCTAGGGGCGTAAATAATAGAATTATGGTGCTGTTGGTGTCTAAACAAGGTATCCCCATTGGCTGTGCGCGCGAGACAGTCCCAAGCGGGATGTTTTGCATTTAAATCGTCCACAGCGAGTAAAACTGGATATGCATTAGTTAATTCGTCTAAATCTGCGCGCACAAGTGTGCGGACTGGCGGGCAGTATACTGAATAAATTGCAACATGTTGATTCCCGATTTTAATGCTAACACCCACAGCTTCAAGTCTTTGAAGTTGAATTCATTTCGCGGGATTAAATACTATTGAATCATGAATTAAAATCATGACACCTCCGCCGTGTCTGTCGTGATCATTTCGAATGCATTTATATTTCGGAATCGAAATTATATGCTGTGGATCTAAATGAGTTTCGTGTATTGCAACTGTAGGAATCTGAGGACGAGAAATAAATATATTAGCTGCTGTTTTTTTTTACTGTGAATGCCGTTAGGATTTCAGTAAATAAGACTACTGACTAAATTATACCTAAAGGGCAGAGCATTTGGCAACTGCGTATTAACAGCCATTAGGCTGTTGCTGCTGCCCTGGCACGATAGAGAGGGCTGCCCCAGTCAGGGCTCGCCCATTTTCTTCAACCGATTTGGTTTGGTCGGTCCAAACCATTAGCAATGTGCATAGTGCCTCCAGCACTCCGCTAAAGGCGGAACATTTTTCGTTGAGAGAGAGAGAGAGAGAGAGCTAGCCCTCACCTCCTGCAGTAGTTTCTGCATATCGAGGGTTCCAGTACTTGAGACAGCTGGGGTTGTATCCATTTTCCCGGCTGGGCTCACCAGTTATGTCTGGCAGGCAGAAACCTGCTCGCCCAATGGGCGTTGAGCTGGCTCCTGATTGGCCGCGCATGTGACAGTGACTGCTGGGGCCGATGTAGAGGCGGAAAAAGGGGGGTGGGGGGCTGAGGCGGCTGTTGCGACCTCGGAAGGCTGGGAATGTTTGTTACCCGATTTTTTTGTCTTTCCCCCCTTATTTGATAGGGGTTTATCACGAGGCTACCAGCACTGACGACAATATGAATTGGCGATAGTTGGGAAATCCAATTCGGATAGCTGATAATGTGCCAGTGCGCCATAGGCACTGGCAACAGGAATTTGGCGATTTTGTGCAAAATGTGGCACAAAAATCTGGGCTGGCGCACGTTGTTTCCTTCCGTGGACCTGTGTCCAGCCATCTTGCGGATTGGATGGGCCCTGCTGGGAAGGCTATGAATGTTATGGATGCTGTGAATGTTGTGGAGGCTGTGTTGACTGGATCCAGGGGGCGGGAGTCGATGTGAACTGGCTTGGTTGAGCTGCGATAGCAGCAGAGTATCTGCTCTACTGCTATCGCTTCTTGCGCTACTGCGGGGCAAGATATGTCCACTTTTCTTGTTTGTAAGACTCGCAGGCTTTATAATTGTCAGCGTGGTTGCCACCACAAATCACGCGTTTTCGCAATGCCCTGTCTTCGCGATCTGGCGGGTCACATTCCAACGTGGTGTGTCCTTTGCCACATAGCCAACACCTGTTGGGGGGGGGGGGGGGGCACACTATTTTCGAATGTCCAAATCACTGGCAGTTGCTACATTGCGCTGGTCCTTCAGGGCGCTGGTACTCTTCGACCTTTATCACAAGGCCGCAGAGTCCATAAAGCTTATAGATTGTTTGCGACTTTTAATTGGCAGGGAATTCTACAATACAAATATCGAGAGGCTGGCGATCGCGCATTGAGAGTTTTGGCATGATTAACAGTGGTTCGAAGCCGAGCGAGACGAGATGCTCGAAATACTCTTGTCTAGCCCCTTAAGAGCCACTTTGATGGGCGTTTCGCTGCGAGGAGTGAGGATTAAATACCCTACTTTGAGGGCATCTAAAATGGATATCGCTTTGCGATAGTCTTCGAAGGAGGCAGGGAGGTAGGAAACTCCCTGTGGAACAACTGTATTTTGTGTTGGTATGCTAAGCTGCTCTCTGAACAATTTACATACGTCGGGATAGGTGCACTGATGTGTGTGATACACAGTCATTGGCCTGAGATCGGGTCTCTTCACCCTGAATGACTCTGCATTCAGATTGCCTGGTGCGGAAGTGGGATCGCTCTGATTGGTTGGGCCTTGCTGGACGGAATTTCCTGCTGCAGAAGTCGATTTGGTTGCCATTTTGCTGGCTTTTCTGTTCTTCGAGGCGATGTCGCAAAACCATAAAGTAAAAATTACCTAGTTCGCAATTGGCCTCCGCGAAACTAATTTCCCTGACCTCTTCCCTTTGCCGGATACAAGGTTGGGGTAAACCAGCCGTTTGGCAATAATTAAATTACCCTGGCTAGGGATGTACCTTTAACCTGCGCCCTATAAGAGAGCACAGGCTTGGTGTTGCAGATAAGCTTTCAGTCCTCTTCTAACAGAAATTACACTTCTTCTGATCGTATTCAAAGCAAATCAGGCGCGCTCAAGCAGTTTCCCTGCACTGCACAGCAAACTATGCTTTCATAAAAACAAGCAGGGCAGAGCTACTGCAAATCACGTCCGACCTGTACCGACCACAATGGCGGGATGATCAGGCCGGCAATGACTCCAGGTGTGGCATCGCGAAGAAATTTCTCTCTGAATTCATTCGGCCGATCACCGGGCTGCCAGCTGTCACGTGTCCCATCTGGAGTCCAGTGACGTCTGCGTTGGGGGCAGTGTTTGTGGTGGAAAGAGGGGCGAGGAAGTCATCCCCTGGAGAAGGAAGAGGCACTGTTTAATTTCCTCTCGATAACGAACTGCGGGCAAGGTGGGATGGCACACCTGGTGCTGAGAGGGCGGCATGGCGGTAGCGGCAGGTGGATGAACTCGCGGTGACGTCATTCGCCGCTTGAAGTGACGGAGTTGCTTCGGTCGCACGTGATGGGCGCGGGTTTTCATGGAGGGAAGGGGTGGGCTGAGGGCGACAGAGGTCATCCATCAGATTGGGATCGCCTAAAGGTCACACAATCCAAAGCGAACGCACAAAAACTTCTGTCGCAGATACAGTTCGCCGACCTCACGAATTAAATTTAAATAATTTATTTTATGTGAGCCCTCCCATCGCTCAATATATCTCAGGATTTTATCACGGCTTTTTCACAGATATTAACATTTGTAAGTTCCACTAGGATAGAAGTCCCTTTCAGAGATCTCACAAATGTACTACAGACGTCTGTCGCAAAATAAAATCTTCTGTGGGATACATTAAAGGTCTACAGGTGAACATACAAAATGTTCTTGCTGAATACACAATTCTGTATTTTTACTAATTTCATATGTCAGTGATGACGAATTAGGGGCCCTTGTTAGGAGTACAATTTTATCCCAGTTTCTCCGACCCTGGCGTTATTTTTGTTGCGTCACTTAATAGCAATTTTTATTTCATATATGGAAATTAATTTCATGTACCTTTTAAAGCCAAAATATGTCGTATTTATGCCAGCTGCAGAAACGAATAAAAACAACTCAAAAGTGATTAAAAACGATACACATACAGCGTTTAAATAAATAATATTTTTTTTGAGGTAGCTTTATGGTTTTCGTAATGGATAGCAGCGTTTATTTCGCAGCCATGTAGGTGTAATGTTGCTCGTTTCGTAAAACAAATACACCCTGTTCTACTCTAACTATTAATTTTGTGATTATATGCAAGAATTTTCGCTGAGTAAATGAAGGCAGGCCTCTCATTCCGTGCAAATTTGGTAAACAGTTAATATTAACTGAAAGCTAAACTCTTGTTTTTTTTTTTTTTTTTTTTTTTTTTTTGTGCAGAAGTTGCGTGTGTCGCGTTCATTTTTACGCTACGTTTCAAATGATTTTGAGAGCTTTGAAATAAATTTATACAGTCAAATGAATAGTGGAATAAAACAGACTTTAATTAACGGAATAAATTGTTTTTTTACGAACATGGAAGGAAACTAATTTCGTGTATTTAAACATCAGAATATACAAATTACATTGTAGAAACTCTCATAATATACAAATTACATTGTAGAAACACTCAGAATATACAAATTACACTGTAGAAACTCCCAGAAAACCTTAAAAGAAATATCAACTTTTCTTTCTCTACATGCCTGTATTGCAATACCATTATAAATAAATCAAAATATTATAGCCTTCGAAATTTTTTTTCTTTACCCAATATCAGTATAAAATAAATTACCTCTACGAACAGTTAATTAAGAATTCTGAATTCACTACGGGATAAAATTTTCTATCTGAAACTTTATAAAAAAATAAAATAAAATAAAAAAACTATAGGTAGGCCTACATTCATTGTCAGTGGAACTTTTTTCAGTTAACCTTAAATTTATGAGGACGTAAACTTACGTGTTGGCAGGAGGTTCTACAAATAAAATCCACAAGTTCGTTACCCTTTGATAAGTGTTTTTTATCCACGCAGTTGTACTTGGCACTCCATACATCACCGAGGTCAAGAACAATGTTTAATATTTGTTTATGCCCGCAATACTTCAAACAAGAGCAGCTTCCATTGAAACGACTTAATGTAACTACCAAATATAACGACGTATTAATATTTTAACATTAATTGCATCCGTGTGAAGCAAATAACTGATGCCGTGGAATAATACACAGTCCCGACGGAAGCTGATAGGAACTGCAAACGAATACAGGATTCGAAGACTTTTAACATTTATGTCATTTTTAACATAACGTTCAAACACTGCTGTGCGACTCATATACGAACGTATCGGTAAAAGAAATTAACTTAATATACCCTATGTTATCTTCAGTGTCCACTGGATTTTCAAGAGCCAAAATATTTTTTTCTTTATTTTGAGGAATTATACTATTTTGTGACATGATATCGATATGAACTTCATAAAAATACCAAAAAAAATTTAATTTTTTTGTCATTATTTGCTAAGAGAAGAATGAGACATTTAACTTATCTTGATTGGTACAAATTTCAAAATATACTCTTTCCTTAAAGCATGATTTAAGGTAAAGTGTTTATCAAAATCATACGCGTGTCATGTTAATATTTCTTTGAAACCCGGCACTTAGTTCGCCTGCAGTAAAGGCTGTTCACGATAAAGTGAGCACATTTGAAATCATAGTTAGAAAAAAGTCACTGCCCCTACCTGAACATAATTTAACGGGCGCACTGAGTGAAATGCGCCCAGTAAAGTTGGTAACGATGGATGGGAAGTAGTTCCGTATCTTAACGACGAATGAAAAGTGTTAGGTAACCATTTATGATCATTTACATTATTTATTTCGTTTTATAGTTTTTTTAATTCATCGAAGTGTAAAAATGAGCAGATTTGTAGAATATTTACTTTTCTAATAATTTAATAGTTTCACTTGACCAACGCATGAATGAAGTAATGAGGTCCACAATGTAAATCTTACATAAGGCGGAAGAATACACAACATGCATGCAAGTAGATCTTAAGTAGGACTTTAAAACGTGCTCATTTTACCGTGAATAGCCTATAAGAGTTTAGGATATGGCTTTATTAGAAATAATTTTTATTTAAAAAGTCTGAAATGAAATATAGGTGAAGGACATAACATATTTCGAAGAAATATTTGTTATGGAATCCTAATAACATGAGAATTTTTTTCATCTGGGGCTGACATCGCGTGGAGGAGTCGGTTGATGCACCACCGATCTGGGGTGCGAGAGGCTCTGGGTTCGAATTCCGGGTAAAGCATGGGTGTTAATTTAACTTAAATTATGTTATAAGTTAGTCTGTAAGTCATCCCCTGCTAAGCTTTCAAGCATAAAACCGGGCGACGTTAAAAAGCCCTTTACATTAAAACACAATATTTTGATCTGCATACATGTTACATTTGTTCCATTTTGAAGATTGTTCAAAAAACTATAACAATTTAAGTTTCATATCAATCTTTTCATTTAATTTTGAAAAATTATTTTCCTCAATTATCACACTCATTTTTTTCATAAATATTATTCCATATCACAAGGAAAATGATTTAATTGAATATGTAGACAGTATTAGCCTATTGAGTGCCCTTGTGACTCACGTTCACCTCTTTTGGAGAAATTCTTCTTTTTCGTGTCATAATTTCGAATTAGGAGCAGGTAATTACTGAATATGTACGATAATAGAAACTATTAATTTTACGAGTTTTTTCGTATTTTTTTCTTCTTAATTTTCATTGCGTGTTATCTGCCAGTTGTTAACAATCAGGAAAGTATTTCTATTTTATTGAAATTGTCTACCTTTTTGACAGAAGGAAATAGAACGCAGTGAAAATAAGATACAGAGGTATTAAACAACTAGTAGATTATACATTTTCTATAACCAAAGATTCCCGATAATTCCCCTGAAACTGAAATCATAACATGAAAACGAATAATTTCTGCACAATAGAAGAAAAGGGGCTTTAAGGGTAATGGTGTACGACAATCGTATATTTATATAATTTTTGTCACATTTGTTTTACATGGGATATTTCAAGATTTTTGGTTCGACAAGACGTAAATAACAATTTAGAACATCTTATTGCATGGTTAAAAATACCCTGCGTTTATTATTCCCGGAGCGATGATTTAAGATAAGAAAAAGATTCATTTAATTTCTTCCATCAGTGGTCCGAGAATAATGAAGGCAGTGGAAATCTAACAACGTAAAAAGCTGTTGAAAATTAGTATTTACCATCTGATCCCAGCGAACATTGTTCCGCCCCTTTTATTTATTTATAATGGATATGTAAATGGTATATTTTGGATTCCCTTCCAATTTTAATCCTAACCTACCGAATGCAAACCACAATAAAACAATTTCTTTTAGATCAACAAATATTTCCTTCAAGTATGAGCAAAATCTGCCCATAAATATAGAAGTTGGACTCCAGCGCCACCTATCGGAATGAAACACAACTAAAAGCCTTACTCGCCATCTCAACAACATATGGTGTGAATAGGTCCAGCGGTTTGTCAGTGATGATGCGGTTTAGTCACTCACGCAATGGATTTTATATATAATGATGTCTTGTCGAACAAAAAAATTTTAATAAACTCTTCGGAAAACGACTTATTCCGAGAATAGGGGTAAATATACAGCTTTCATGCACCATTCCCCGAAAGGCAGTCTTGTTCCAAAGGAAACGCCTACACCATACTAAAGAGCTCACTGTGAGTAAGCTGGAAGCTGGGAAAACGCAGGGGTGGAGTGTGGTTGACACTCAAAATGCACAGCGGGGGGTGAGGTGTGATGAGCGCCGGCTCCCTTATCTTTTATAAAACCCTGATTCCCGCCGCCTCCTCTTGGCTGTGAAACGAGTTGTTCAAGAGTCCCGTTTTACCTGCAGCCATTCCCCGCATTTCAGATGCAGCACCGAGAAAGCAATAAAGGCGGAACTGACGCGAGCACCCACACCGTAAAAAAAATGTTCTTTGAACTTCCTAAACTGTAATGGAAGTTTTTGACCCGTACACTGCATGGAAATAATACCACTCGTCAAGCTGCAGATATAGGAATGTTTAGAGTCGCTGCTATAGGCTGTTCACGGTTAAACGAGCACTTTTGAAAGCCCTGCTTAAGATCTACTTGTATAAACGTTGTGTGTTCTTCCGCCTTATGTAAAATTAACATTGCCATGGGCTTCATCACTTTATTCATGAGTCGGTCATGTGAAACTCTTTAATTATTAGATAAGTAAATATTGTACAAATCTGCTTATTTTTATACTTCGATGCATTAAAAAAATTCAAAAAGCGAGATAAATAATTTAATCTATCACAAATGGTTACCTAACACTTTTCGTTCGACGTTACTATATGGAACTACTTTCCCCTCCATCATTATCAACTTTACTGGACACATGTCACTCAGGGCACCCGTTAAAATATGTGAAGATAGGGGCAATGATTTTTTTCGAAGGTCGATTTCAAAAGTGCTCACTTTATAGTGAACAGCTTATATAAAAAATTTAGGAACTTCCCTATGCATTTGACTGTTTCCTGAGCAAATATAAGAACGCTACAATGAATGCATAGGGAAAAATAATTTCCTCTTTCAACTAAGCGTATACACTGAAATGGTAGTTTTTCGAATAATTTATTAGACTGCAGTCTCCCATCGGCATTACGCATTGAACTGGCTTGCAGTCTTTTCGTTTTGCTGCTACACTCTAAGCCCGAACCAGTGATATCAGTCAGTGAAATTATATTAACCGAAAGTCAGTTGATATGCTACTACTGATTGGTGAATCAAACAAATGAACCGGGAACAAGTGACTTATGGCATTGGAGTTCTCGACATTTCATGGTAATCACAAATAAATAACAGTGAAAGTCGGCCATCTTATTAATTAGTTATCTGCCACTGAATATCAGTCGCGCAGTTTTCACTGATTTGGCTCAAATCTCGCTGTTTCAGATTTAGAGTGTACGGGACATCACGAGATGGCCCTATAGCTCTGTTGGTGGGAAACGTGCAGTAAAATCCAATGCAAGCGGTCGTACGAAATATGTTTCAAAATACGCCTCTCAGAAAATGCTTCTATTAGGATGTTTTCAAGGGCTTAAAAATTATTTTTACTATCCGTGTGTGTATAGTTAGGGGCTAACATTTCGTCAACAACGATGTCATTAGGACCGAAGCAACTTGCACAGAGAAGCAGAAATGAGGAAGGAATAGGTCATGGCTTTTAGTATGGAACTACTCGCATTTTCGAGCATAGTGGGAGACATCTGGAGACGGAAACATGTACTTGGTTAGAGTGCTTATATGAATTTCTTTACGTTGATATTCTGAAGCACAGGGCAGACACAAGTCCCGCAAATTACGTACACTTCCACATCATCAGGAAGACCCTTAAGGGCAGTTTGCCTCAGGGTTAGAGAATTTAGATGCTGCCATACCTCACCGGGCGATATCTCCTTACACTGGGGATTAGACTTTCTATGTGAGGAGCACGCGGGCTTGCTCCACCCTAGCCGGGTAGGGGTTCGAAGGCCTCCGGAGGCAACCCATCCCTGAGACCCAGTAGTCTTTTAATCCTGCCCATGGAGCACACTAACTGGCAATCTGGGGATGCACCGGGCTATTCCTTACACCCCACGGATTCGGAGCTGGTGTATCATTCACGTCTAAACCAGCAGCTTACAGCACAGACAGGCACCCTGTGCCATAATTCAGTCCGCCTTTTTAAAGTCTAAGGCTACGACAACCCTGTAGCAGGCCAGGCCTTTAAATAATCCCAGGATCCAACCTACCACAGGGTCGGGCTGGCCCCTGCTGGAGGGCTCCCCATAACCCGATCTAGCTGCAGTGAATTCCACAGCTGCCTCCGACCAGGAGTGCCTTACCCAATACGAAGTGCCAGCGATTTCGGCGCCCAACTGGGTAGTGTAGCAGATAGGGTAGCATCACAGTGACTCCATAAAATCCGGCACCGGTGGGCTAACCCGTGTCTAAGCCATAACACCAATCATTAGAAGTGTGGCACCAAAACCATTTTACGGGCCGTAGCACCGCTACCAACTGTGAGAATTCAATAGACACGTCTGCATTATGGTGCAAAGGTCTCACTCGAGCCGCTCAAATCTGCAGAGCTACCACAAGCGAATATTTAAACCATGGCCAGCACGAAAACGAACCCACCTGGCCGGGCTTGGGAATCGTGTAATCACTTCACGATAGGCCAGCCCGTGCTACTCCTTCCTTTTACTAGTGAATGTCAAGGCCAAAGCCAAGTCTGTTACCATGCCAGAGCTCCTTCACTAGCAGAGCTATAGTTTTGGGTCCTAATGACTGTTAAAGAGTCCACCAGTCCAACCACCAAGGTAAGCTGTTGTCACTGCCCACATTCTACGATTCACAAGGAAGGTGGATGCCCCTTTCAAATTGAACTGGGTCCCTCCCGGAGTTGCCCATGTTTGCTGACCCGAAGACCACTCGCTCGTACCACGCAGAGGTGTCGGTTCCCTTGACGAGTAGAGGTTATGTATTCGCATAACTAGCCCTTTCCCGTAGCTGAGATAACTTGGTCTCCGATAATAGAACCGACATTTGGTCTAGTCAATTTCGCAGGAGTTCGTTACTGTGAGAGTCAGTCTTGGGTGTGGTCAACCATGGGTGCAATCAATCGTTAGGTAGTATGATTGGCTGGTATAGTTTGCAGGTGGCATGGTGGCAGTTGGGAAAGGGAGTCGAAATATAGCATGTAATTAGATGAAGTAAGTCAACTGATTGGTGGGGGTGGAGTGGAACTGACTAATCGGTCAAACTACAATGAGTAAATTAAGTGTAGGAAACAAGGTGGGATGAAGAAAGGTGTGTCTCCGGGGTAAGGAGGAGTGTCTTGGGGTTAGACAGTAAGGGCGGTTGGAGAATCGTGTGGTTGGTTTATAGCGAGGGGGGGATGTAAAGGGGTCGAGTTATGATGAGCAAATGGCGAAGAACGTGGAGCAACATGAACTTTGGTAGGGGTGTGGGTTGTGGGACAGAGTATGTGTGTTATGTAAAGCACATAATTCGTCTGGATGGGGGTGAGGTAGGCATATTGATCGACTATATTAGCAATGGTTAAATGACTCAGAGGTTTGAAAGGAACCAACTAATCAGTCGTATTGCTGTTACCTGTCCTGAGGATGAATCAGGTCATGGAAGGAAGGTGGATAGTCGTAACTAGACGAATAGAGCACTCAATATACAAAATACTATGTTTATTAATCAACCATATATTTCTACTCCACAGTTGTCCAGTACAGTTAATAGACTCTGCTGCACGATTGAAATGACTATAATTAGTGTGCTCGTAACTCTGAGGAAGTATTAAGGATTACATGCAGACCCTAACTCTGCACGACCTAGGGCGTCCTACTGGGATAATAATTGCCATGGCTGTGTCTCATCGTCGCCAACGTGCAGACCTCCTCGACAGTGGCAGCAGCTGGAGTCGAAGTATGACCACTAGTATAGTGGTCCTCTCTAGAAGTCGTCCCATCATCCTCTGGAATCAAGATGGCCACAAGCCATCATCGGCCCAGCCTTATATAGGGCCCCGCCCGGCCTCAATACCTTCCTTGGCGAGGAATGTTTTATAAACAGCCGGACTGGTCCGCAGAGGTCGCACTATCCTGGACTCTTGTGCGTAGCTTGCCAGCCCTGGTTAATGGTGACCACACCAAGGCCCCATGTTTCCATAAAATCTATGCATCCCCACATGATAAAATTGGACCATCTGACGATAGGAAGTTATTGAGTGAGGCCAAGCCGAAGAACAGTCGGGCGGCTCAGCGGCACATGGTTGAATTAGATGCCATCAATAGGGGGTTGCGGGTGCCACTGGAAGATGTCTCTCTTGTCCTCGGAAGTGGGCAGGGTATTTAATTAGTCAGTGTCCATCGCGCACTTATTTTACAGGTTCCCGTAGGGCGCTGTCAGTCGTGAGGTTAAGACATCGTTCACATTTTATAAAATAAAGAGCACTTTTTTAAAAAATTGTCGTTATACAAGCTTCTAAGGATCTTGTTTGTTGCATAATTGACACTTGAATACGTGTATTATACACAAAGTAGTTGGTATTAAGATAAAATTAAATAATTTATTCTTAATTGAATAGACTTTTTCTATACAGCCTGTACTTTAAGATTCATGAAAATGTAAAAACGTTTCTTTTTGTACTTCTTTGACTACTAGTATTACCATATTTGAATCTATAAAGCATATTTTACTTACGAAATTAAGTATGCTTATATATACATTTATTAGTGACGTATGGCTATCTGGCTGGATAAATTCTTTGCCTATAAATTTACATTCTTCAAAATATCTACTTCCAGAAACTCATATATATTTACTGAACTCTGAGCTATCTATTTGAAAATTAGTTTCACACTTATAAGTTATTCTGAATAATGAGAGATATTATTGTTATACATATAGTAATCTGGTTGTAGGCACTAGAAATATCAATATGTATTTACAATTCTGAGAATAATTTTATTTGTATGTGCTGGCATGGTGATAGGAATCCACTATGGGTTCGTGTAATCATAGGGTGGGAAGGGAGGTGCGCTCGGCTCCATTATATATAAAAATTGCCCCATAAAATTGCATTAGAAAAATAAAAACCTGGGTGCTGACCGCGAAGGTATTTGTGAATAAGGATTTACGTGCATGTTTATATGATACACACTTTGCCATATCGGCATTAAAATGATTTTGACCTTAGTCTGCGGCACAGTGAAATTTAGCTATGTTATTGAAATATTATTAAAAGTAGTTTAAATATGAGTCTTAGATCATAAAAATGTACATGAAAAATTATGCTTTTATCTTAGCACTGCTTGGCCACGCTTGTCTTGCAGGTAATTGAACTTGAAATCTACATTTACACACACACATATATAATATATATACACACACCCACATATATATATATACATTATATATGTATTATATATATGCCCGACACTTCTTAAATCAATATGAAGTTAATATTATGCCGAGAACGTCATGCGGTGGTTTACCGCCTGTAATGCTCTTTAGTGCTTACACCTGAAACAAACTACAGCAGTCCTGACTGCTGGCGAAACATATTGTTCATCGTGCTGACTGCTATTGGGCGAGTTTTCTTTACTGGGTCAGCTAAGAGAATACGCTGTCCTCACAGCGATCAACTTGTTGGCGGGCGAACACTGTGTAGCCCATGAACTTCCTACAGCCTGAGGTGCTAGCTGGGGCCATACCTTGTTTTACCTTATGTTGAGAATGTTTGCTAACTGACTCTTAGCTGTGATTACCACTAACTGAGATAACTGTTGCCAACAAAATTGATATCTTGATAAATTTGTAGGAGAGAAAACCTAATATTACTAGTAACACAATAATAAATGCCAAACTGGCGTAATTAAAGTGTTCTTGTGACATGAGAGATAACACGTGGTGTATCACATTAATCTTATATGAATCATACTGCACTGTCGGCAAGTTAGAATGCAAAATTTTCCAGTCTTTGTTAATTGTATCATTAATAGAGTAGAAGGAAATACCTTCAGTTGGGGATGGTTGTGTCGTCTCAAAATGACTACTCTTAAGCAACTGAATTGGTAAGAGTACATGCGACAGCAGTGATGGGGATTTTTATATCGCACACGTGCATGGCTTCAATTATTTTTACTTTGTCTAGGGTGACTTTACAACCGCAAGGAACTTGCAATTCAATAGAGCCGATAGCTGACCTTAGAATTGTCTGGCTAAGTGATTTGTTTACACATCTTACTGCTAAATTGCCAGAGGTATTTGTGATCACATAATGGTGAGGCTGAATAGCCGTAACCTGCACTTGATTACTAGCAGCACATGTAAATTTGCAAAAACCATACAATTTTTCAAGATTTTGTAACGTAACAGCCTCTTTGAAACAACTTATCTCACTAGGATCTGTGGAGTGTTTAGATATGAGATACACGCCCTGAAGCTATTTCTTTTTGTCAGCCACAGCCCTAGTGATATGAGAAAACATGTCTACAGCTATAATGCCTTTAGGCAAGTCAATGATACAAGATTCATTTTTAAATAGGCACGGAGTTTGTACCACCCTGAAAAATTACCAAGTGAACTGAATGCTTTGAAGAGGCGCTTGAATATTTATCATGATCTCAGTTGGCGAAAAAGAGCTCTCTGTTATGGGAACAGTATAATAAGTTATAATTTTGCTAACAGGAATACTGAGTTTCAAATTAATTTGACTAACTTTTGATTCCAATTTTACCAATTCTCTTGTTAAGAGTGACCTAGATACCGCTTGTAGCAGTAAAATATTATTCTGGCATACTTAAATGTAGGTGTTCAAGCTTATCTCAGTTAAGATATTATCAATTAATTATATAATTATGGCTATCATCATCTGGCTTTGCACTTGAGATCTTTCGAGTTCTCTTTCTTGTGAATTAAAATTATTTGCTAAGGATTGAAATTGATTTTGCATAGCATTAATTTTTACCTGAACCTGTTCTTTAATTTCTGTCACAGTGTTGACTGTGAGACTGAGATCATTGATAGATGCCCTAACATTACTATCGATTTCACTTATTTGTACTGCTAACATATGTTCGTTAAACAATAAGCCTTGAAAACAGCATATGGTCAAAATGTCACAACACCATGTTGCTACATCTCAAAGGAAGGTCAGGGGTCGTTTATTTCTCTTCGGCAGGGATACTTCGGAAAGGAACTGGTTTACAGTGTTTACAGAGGTCGTATTAAAAATTTCTTTAAGTTTCTCGGTGTTTCTGCAGACTGTCGAGTTACGAATGGCACAGGCACTGTGGAACCATTCGTCAACGTTGGCTGGAGGCCGCGGTTCCTGCAGTGGCAGCATAAACAGTAACGGCACCACCGTTTCCTCGTATTGAGTTTGCGGCATCAGCTGGCTGAAGTAGACTCCGTGGTGTGTCTTGTACAGCGGCTCTGGATTCGCCATTGCTGCGAGGCTCAGCAAAAGTAGCAGGATGCAGTGGGCAGCCTGGTACATCCTGGAGCTGGAATAGCCTTGGTTCAAACGTCCTCTCTCTGTAATGTAATGGGGGGTGTTACCGTCGTACATTGGCGATTTTTACATTCCGAGTGCTTAAATTCTCTATCTTATTAACACCTCTCCTAAGTATTTCGACTGAAATCGTAGAGGGATCAAGCACATCGACGATTCTGTATGTCCTTTGGTATTTAAATGAAACACCTTATGTCGGGCGTGTGTTTTCGCCCACACAAATTGGCCTACTTTTAAATCGTTAGGGCGATGTTTGTTGTCAAATATCTGTTTCTGTAGTTGCTGGGAGGCAACCAAATTCATGCACGCTTGCTCATGTATCTGTTTAAGACGTTCACACGAGTTGTTTGCGCGAGGGGAATACAAATGACTGATGACTTGCGAAGTTTGAATAGCTTCAACACCAGGCAAAAGGAAGAAAGGGATGAACTTTGTACTGTGGTTTAAGGTCGTATTGTAATTAAAAATAATGTAGGGGACGAACTTATCCCAGTGGGCTGGATCGTCGCCGGCACAAGAAGTTATATGTAGGGACAAAATCTTATTAACTTGCTTCGTCAAACCATTGTAAGCTAGATTATATGCGATGGTTTGTAATTTCTTGATTTATAGTTTATGCAAGAGTTCCGCCATCATCTCATTATTAAATGAAGTGTCTCTGTCCATAAGGATGGATTTCGGGCAACCAAGTTCCAAGATGATGTATTTGACAAAATTAGCACAATTTAACGCATAAATTGATTTTACTGGACATGAGCCGGCATAGCGAGTAGCAAACTCGGTCATGACTAATACAGATTTATTTCCGTGGGCTGACATCTGTAGAAGCCCTTAAATGTAAAGACCACATGACTGGAGAAGAGGGGGTATGGGATGGGTGTCATCTAACCTATAGGCCTGTGATTAGATGCTTTAATACACTGAATGGGGGACATCTTTATTCATTGTATCCCAATAGTAAGCTGTATTAATTTTTTCCAACATCTTAAACTAACCAAAATGCCCCCCCCCCCGCCTAACAGAGTGTCGTGGTGGGCTGTGATAACCTCAGGGACATAATATTTTGTTACAAGTGTCAATTTGCGTTCCCAGAAAGAAGTATGTTGCTTAATATAAATTTCGCAGTTTCCGGAAATGGCGTATCGTCTAGCAATTCAGTGATATTTGGGTGTAGCATTGTCTGGGTCTGTTAGAGCTATCTTTAATGGTTGAATATGGGGGACGTTTGTGTATTCAGCTAGAAATAGCGATGCCGGCTGATCAGTGAGAGATACTAATAGGTGAGTATCGTCGTCGTCTTTGACATATTTCTGCTAATGGATATATACAGGTAGATAGGAAACATTTCCATTGTTATCATAAGTGATAAGTATACAACAATGCAATCTATGATCAAGACATGTGGTAGAGATATTTTGTGGATTATTTTGCTCAATAATTTCCATATTGACATCGTAAATTGTGGTGACCGATTTTGCAATTGCCTGTATTGGAAAATATTCTTCATTAGTTATCAACTTAGCGACTCGCGCCTTGTCTTTAGTGTGGAAATTGTGTTTGATCAATTGTTTAATGTTGGCCCAGTCGACAGTGATATATTTAGCTATTGTGTTTTTTATTTCGGCATCTTTTGTAGGATCTTGTAATAGTGATTCAGCTAATTCTGTGTAAAATGATGGACATTGCAGGAAGTGACATTTGACCTCGTAAGTTACAGTGTTGACAGTATTGTGTGTAGTGTCAGCTACTCCTACCGTTGGTATGCGACTCAACGCATCTGCAAGGGTATTTAATTTACCTTTTACTATTTTAACCTCGAAGTCATATTCAGTTAATGCAATGGCCATCTTCTGGATTCTTAAATTATGTTAAGCCATAGATTACGAATATCGTAAACTTGCATGGACTGTTTCTATAACGAATTTACGTCCGTAAAGATATTGTTTAAAATAAATAACGTAATACTTAATGGCTGCTAGCACCCTTTTTGTAGCTGACCATTTTCTTTCATTCAAGGACAGTTTCTTCGATGCGAAAGTAATTATGTCGCATTCTTTGGTCATGGAGTTTTCCTGCAATAACACTCCGCCCATGGCGGTTTGTGATGCGTCACACGTGAGTATGGTTCACCGTTTATCATCAAATTTAGCCAATATGGGCGTGTTACATAATGCTATTTTCAGCATTTGAAATGAGAGTTGTTCGTTTTCGCCCCATTTGAACGATATTGTATCCTTTGTTAATTCCATTAGCGGTTCTGCTATCTGGGCGTAATTAAGTATATACTGCCTTAAGTAGGATGTAAGCCCTAGAAATGTCCGGATTTTTTAGGCTGTGCCATTTGTTGTATCGTGATTATTTTTTCCGGGTCAGTTTGCATTCCTTGGGGTGTTATGTAGTGACCAAGAATTTTCATTTTGTGTTGTGCAAAATTGCATTTCTTGCTATTGATTTTGACACTGAATTTTCTCAATCGCTCCATAACTTTTCGGATGTTTTCTAAATGTTCAGCGAACATATTTCCGATAGTAATTATATCATAGATGTATGCCACCCAAGTATTCCAGCACAGCGGTCCTAACATGATGTCTACAAAGTTTTGGAAGTAATTAGTATTTGTGGCCAGACCCATAAGCATGTAGGCATACTCGTAAAGTTCGATTCCGTCGATGATAAATGCCAACTTGTATCTGTCTTTCCTACATACTGGTATTGCATAAAATTAGCTAAATGTATTTTGAATTCTGTAGCGTGGTGATAATGTCTTCTAACGGGATATTGTACTTTAATTAAGTGTTTATTCAGTAATCTAAAATCGGTGAGGATTCTGATTCCTCCCTGTTTTTTGGGGATAACTAGACTCTGCGCGGCGTAATCCGATTCGGAAGGGGTGATAATTCTCGAATCCAGCATCTGCTGTATTTGAATTAAATATCTCCTTGCAGTTCAAGATTTATCCTATACAGACGAGTGTGGATGTGCTTATCCATATTTAATTCGAGCTTTATTTCATAAGTATTCATTTCTGTTAATTCATAAATCGAATTAGCAAAGCGATCGCTGTATTCTTCCAATAATAACTGCATTTGTTTTATTTGATAAAGTGGTAATTGAGGATTAATATTACCCAACGATTTTTCAGTTACATTATCATTTGTTGTAGAAATTTTATTAATTTATTCTTTACAATTACTGTGATCATATTCAAATGAATTGGTATTTATGGGTATTTCAAATATTTTGTCATTATTTGACGCAATATCAAACATTACATCTTTCGTTAAAATAGGGACAATCTCATAATGTTTCATAGTCAACTCCAAGAATAATATATATCTTTAAATTATCAATTAACAAGAATTCTTGAGAAAAATTGTGACCATGAATATTTATGTTGACTTTGGTTTTAAATTTAGGTACGTCAATATTCTCAGTTGCACCTACTAGAGAAAATATTTCTCTAACTGGGGTTCGTTTGTCTTTATTTATTAAGTTTGTCGCCATGCAGGAGCGAGAAATCCTGTATCCAGTAATGCATTATATGTTTTCCCAGCAAGTCTCACAAGGACGTGCAGTGTTGATGTTTTCACATGACCTGTGCATCACTCATCCTTGGTGACTGGCATGGTCTCTTTATTGAATGATTCCAAGAACAGCAGGTGGCTCAGATTGTGCTGATGCCTTTCATCACTGCTAACCGGTTCCATATTGTTATTTATATGTATGTGCATTCCCGCGCATGGTAACTTAATTCTTGTTTCACCAATTCCGAACCTTTCATTGAATTTGCGAACCTGCATCGCAATGACCGTTTGAAATGGTCCCTTCCTATTGGGAAACAATGGGCAATTGTCTGCACGATGATTCGTGTACAACCACAGTGTGCATATGGATGACATTTCCCAGCACGGCCAGATGAAGGCCATCCTTGTCGCCTTGACATAACTATTGTGCTTACGTTTACATTCTTTCTGCACGACCTTGTCGCATGCTGCCGCTTCCGCGATGCAAGGAGTGTCATGTTTTATGGGCGCGACAATTTGTATCTTTACTTGTTTAGCTTTGTAGGTGTTGTCAAAATACATGCTAATTCGCCCTGGCCTGCTTTGTGGGCCACGGAATGTGATGCAAGGTGTCCTGTCTGCAATGTTTCCTTGTTTACCAATTGTTTTATTTTGCAGACTCTGCAGTCGCTGTAGCGTTTGAAAGTGTCCCTGCGAGAATTAAATGTGGAAATTTCTGTGTATGTGCGATGTGGTACTCTCTTTGCAAATAACGCCTGGCATGCGTCAACGACACATGATACTTTCGCCTCGGGCGGGACGTGTCTTTATGCCATAAATTCCCGGCGTGTATTGCCCAGCAGGACGTGACTTTTACGCTCATCTCTTAAGGATGCTACCTGTCTGTTTCTTTCTTGGAAATGCTATTGTGTAGAATTATTCCGCGGGTGTTGTATCTTACCGCATTCTACCCTTAAGGGTCATGTCTGCCTGTATGATGTGTAATGTGGATGCACCGTTCTTTTTGACCTGTCATAGGAGGTGGTGACTATTACCCCCTCGTGTAGGATTTTTTTGGTTGTTTTGTTTGCTTGTGTGTGTGTGTCTATTGGTGTGTCGGTCTTCTCTCTGGCTGTGGTTATTTTGTTGTTGCCTATTATTTGCGCGATTAAGGGTTGGGGGGGGGGGGGTGCCAGTGAAATTTGGCTCCCGATTGTGTGCTGTTGGTAGATTGGCGATTAACATATTTTTTGTTGTTGTGATGCATAATCTATCCTTGGTACAAAAGGCCGACGATTTTGTTGGTAACTAGGGTGTCGGTATTTTTGTTGTGTGTGAGGTTGATTGTGGTATTGGGTGCATTTTTTATTCTTTATCGCCATGTTCGCGATTTCCTCTTTCAAATTGACTACTTCTGCTCGTAAGGAATCTGTGTCCGACATTGTTTGGCACCCCGATATTGCCTGATTGCACCTGAAAAGACCTTATTCCGCTCTCTGAATATTTGTTATAATGTCTTCAATAGAGTCATTTTTCAGGGCAACAATTTTATCTGCTATGGAAGGTAGTGGGGAACACCACACTGTACCTATGAAGTCCGGATCAGTTACATTGGGATTGTATTTGCGCCTATAGAACATGAGTGTTTCAATATGTTTCTGCGCACTTTGGTTTAATTTCTGTTTGGTGTTGAACAAAAGTTATTTTCAGTACTCTTCAGTGGCTGGTGTGGAGTATGTTGTTCTGAGTTTGTGTTCTATACCTTGTTACATTATTTCACCTACATGGGTCTGTTGATAATTCTCTAGTGAATTATTAGCTGACCCCCTTATATAATATTTTAGCTTTTAACATTTGTCCTCCTCAGTGCAATTATTGTTTTCGGCTGAATAATTATACTATTCAATGAAATCTGCCCTGTTTCTTTATCGTCGCCTGAAAATGTGGGTATTTGCATAGGTTGTTGGACAATGGTATTCACCGGTGGAGCGTTTGTCATGTTCGCAGTTTGTGGTGTATCCTCGAGTGGTGACACTAAAGGTGAATTTTCGTAAAAGTTTTCTGTGGTGTCAGTGTTAATGTGAATTGGTGTAAGATAATCAGATGTGTGTTGTTCAACGTTTTGGTATGTGGGTGGTGGTGTTATAGGCAAAAGGTCGCTGTTGGAGATCTTTGTAATGAGGCTACGTGTAATGAGTGTTGAAGTGGTTTTAAATTGGTCAATTAATTCAGGGTTTTCCTGCAAGAGTTTCTCTGCGGATTCAATTAAACTTTGAAATTTGTCTACGGTGTTCTTGTTGCGGGCTAATAGTTTATTTTGAGTGTCAGACAAATCAACTGTCGTGTGTTTAATTATACCGCGAGCTGTGTTCAGAAACTATGTGTTAGCTTTATCTGTCATAAAGTGTGGTAGACTGTCTGTCAATGGAACTTGTGGCCTTAATAACTAACATGCACACGCATAAGCTGGCTTTAGTAATTGTTTACATGATTTGTCATGCATTAAACTTTTAACCAAGCGAAAGCACATACACACTCTCACTATACTATAATGGGTGCCTTGGCGTGTCGGGGAAACTGCAATGCGGTTCTTTTGCCCGCGCGCGCTTGCATGGCTGGAATTCGCTGAATAGCGCAACACGTGGCTTTGAATGACTTTAGCAAAGTGTGCAATGTCACTACTGTTTACTATCGTTCTATCATGGTTACCAAAGTGTGTTAGCTTTAAAGCTTCCTGGCAGGGGGTAAATCCCTGGGTGGCAGGGATTATGAGGCGGTTGTGTATTAAGATTTTATTCGGAAATACCAATGCAGTGCCTTGGAATGAAAGTAATAACACCGTTGCCTCAACGCTTGCTCACTCCTGAGATTGATTTTGTATAACCTGCACGATTTTTCCAAGGAATGGAACCCTGTGGGTTGGTGAAAGTTGATACGAATTTCTAATTATTACTAAGCTTTAATTCTGCTACTAGAATATGAATGCTATCTTCCACCGATTGCAACTGTGGTTTACTTTACTGTAACCTGTAAGTGCACTAAAGGGGAGGTTGGAAGCTTTAGCTGTCCCCACCATTTGCTGTTACCTGTCCTGAGGATGAATCAGGCCACGCAAGAAAGGGGGATAGTCGTAACTAGACGAATAGAGCACTCAATGTACAAAATACTATGTTTATTAAACTCACAGCTTCCATACAATATTACACATAACTTGCACTCTGCGTTACTTTACAACTAACAACATATCTCTACTCCGCAGTTATCTAGTACAGTTAATAGACTCTACTGCACGATTGCAATAACTATAATTATAGTGCTCGTGACTCTGAGGGAGTCTTGAGGATTACATGAAGACCCTAACTCTGCACGACCTAGGGCGCCCTACTGGGATAATAATTACCATGGCTGTGTAATGTGTAATGTAACCTCGTCGCCAACGTGCAGACCTCCTCGACAGTGGCAGCGGCTGGAGTCGAAGTAGGACCTCTGGTCTAGTGGTCCCTCTGGAAGTCGTCCCGTCGTCCACTTGAATCAAGATGGCTGCGAACCGCCATCGCCCCAGTCTCATATAGGGCCCCGCCCGGCCTCACTACCTTACTTGGCGGGGGATGTTTTCTAATGCAACGAAGTGTAAATATAAGCATATTTGTAAAGCTTTTTCCTCCTAAATATTTTAACAGTTCCTCTTGACGGACGCATGGCTACAGTGATGAGACCCATGGCAACGTTAACTTTACATAAGGCGGAGGAATACACAAGTTGCATGCAAGTAGATCTTGAGCAGGGCTTTCAAAAGCGCTCATTTTACCGTGAACAGCCAATACATGTGGTACCGGCGCTGTGGGGAGTGCCCCACCTCGACCCTCTCCCCCCTCAAGGCAGACCTGCTCACCGCTGCCTCACCCGCCCGGAGACCGGGGGAATGACTGAGAGCTGACATGGGTGGCATCCCTGCAGCATCTCCCCCCTGCCGGAGCAGTCCAAGACTTGAGTGGAAGGGGAAATAACTTGTAATTTCCGTCCTCGGCGCACCCCAACATCCAGAGGAGATTCTGTACGAGAGCCGACGGTACCATAAATACCCCCCCCCCCCCCCAGCTGGAGAGCCGTAATCTTTGTGGTAGCCATACGGCTGAAGTGCGGTCATCGGCTAAAGTCTGGGGCAACGATGGTGCGAGACGACGGCAGACTGGTGTTTGTGTGGTGCGGAGGGGCGAGAGGGCGTGGTACCCGAGGAGTAGAGGGCTGCTGTGCATGGGGCCGCTCGGATTGCTCTAGATCATTACGGACGGGTGCCACATGGACTGAATTAAGGCCAGGCTTCACCATGCACCGGTGTATAGGAAATTAAATGCTAAATACGGGAAAATATCTCTGTCATTTTTCGTGGTAGTTTCTTCAACTAAAGATTTTTTGTTAGACAATGAACGCATCTAGATTTGTAAACCTTCAAAATTTTAATTTTTTAAAATTTTAAATGATTTTATCCATGTTTAATAAAATTGTTACATTTTATAAATTACAAATAAGTGAATTTAAAATTGAAATATCTAAATGGTTTACAAATATAGATACGTTCAATCTCTAACCAAAAATCTTTAGTTCAAAATACTACCACAAAAAACGACTGTGGGATCCTTGTCCGAATTTAGCATTTAATTCCCTATACGCCGATGAATGTAGAAGCCTGGCCTTGAGGTGGGACTGTATGAATGTACGATACGGGCGTTATTGTTGATATTGGAATAGTCAGGTATGGACACATATTTTATAAACCAATATTTGTTATTTGATTGCATTAATTTCAGTTAGGTAAAGGACGGTTATTTTAATATTAATTGTAATCAGTAAGTGACAGCAAGTGAGATATTAAGTCGAGAGTTTGTAGAGATTGAAAATAAATTAGGAAATTGTTATTAAAAGATTTTTCAAATTGATACCTCCATCCTAAGCCCACTGATTTTGAGAAATTGCAGGAGTATTGTGGACTGGATATACTTTATGATTTAACCATAGGCTAAAGGTGAACTTAACATAACCATTTTTTTTTGCAATTGTAAACGTTGTGCCGTAATTTACCCTTAATTTTTAATTACATCTCCAATACGAACGTTAACGAACTCGTTGGGGTTCCGATTACTTACGCCTTATTTATGCTGTTGGGAAATTCCATAGCGGCATGTTTGCTAAGAAACATTTGCTTTGTGTCTGAAAATATTACAAGTGTACACAGTTTGTCAGGGTATGTTACCCAGAACCTCGCGTTCCGAAGCAGACGCCTTAGCGTCTTGGCTAACACCTAAATCACGGAAGTTGTCGAGAGAGAAAACAAACAGAAATCAGGGCAAGCGCTTGGTCGGTTTATACTCACCACGTTCCCTACGTGATCTGATAACGGGTTGATCACGTAAAAAACTAATCTCCTCCCCCCCCCCCCACCTTTCAAGAGGAAATGGCTTACCGCACAGCAATATGGCCACAGCGTCTCCCGGGAGAATACTATAGCCAGGGGGGGGGGGGAAATAGCGGGGCAGGGTGAGGTTTATCTGAAGCCATTGGCGTCTAAAGTGTGGCGCCTAGGAGTCGCCAGCAGGGGGTGGTTTAAAAAGGGGTGTTGGGGGCAGAGCTCTTACCATGATTACACAACAAGGGAGGGGTGGAGCTGCGCAAAAATAGTAGAAGGGGAGGGAGGAAGTGAAGCAGATAAGAAAATGGCGGAGGGTGGTGGGGTGGCTATAAGACAATGCGCTTCAAGTGTAGGGGATGGGTTCTAAGATTTTTGGGAGTGGGTTCGGGGAGCAAGCGTTGACGAACGGCGCACCAGATAGCTTCTTTCCGACCATTTAACTCTTGTCTTCTGACTTTCCAACCCCCCCTTATTTCGCACAACTGGCTTGCCCTCTCCCCCGAACTTCCCACCACCATCGTCACAACAACCTCCCCATCCTCCCGTTTCCAAGCCACCCCCTCTAATGTACAAGTTTTCCAGTTTCTGCTGAATTGAATAGGAAGAATACGCTCACCTCTGCCTTATTCTCCTCCACAGCCGTCGTTTTGAAGTTTCGCCTCGCCTCTTCTTCTAGACTGCGGCGCTAAGCAGAGGGGACGTCTCGTGATATTTCCGAGGTCGTTAACTGCCGTGTTTGGAATTTCCGACTACAGCTTGAAACTCTCACTCTCGCGAAGATCCGGGGAAATGGCACCGAGCTGAAGATTTTAGGAAAATACTGTCTCGTTGTCGCATACACTTCTACATTTTGCCAAAAAGATTTTAGAACCTGGCATTGGCGATTTTAGGCCAGCTCTAAGTTACTGTAAACGATAGAATGATTATTTGTTAAAGGCCATTTTCTTTTGCATTGCGGGTATAGTCTGTTCGTGGCTTTTTGCACTTTTTGAATCCAACCTTTGAAAAATCACCCCATTTATAACGTGCTTGGTTGTTTCCTTAATATTCCACGTATAACAAGCGTGTTATATCTCTGTTAACATAAAAGCATCTTATTTTTTGTTAAATTGAAGTTTTACCAATATTTGTTTATAAATTGTAATATTTAGTTTATAACAAATATTTATAAATCACGTGTGTTGGCAGCACCTAGCTAGAAATAGTTCTCATACCAAATATTATTACAACTGAGTGCGAACGAATTCGGTGCTTTGTCCTCTAGCGTAATTTTCTAGACTTATTTAAGTTAGTTTGCAAGAAGGCGGAGGGATATCCTGGAAGTAGAACTTTGGCAGGGCTTCATAAAAGGGTGAAATAATTATGATTGGATTATTGTTATGATACGACTTAACGTGTAGAAAATAGATTAGTTATTTGTTAACATTCAAACTTAGCATGTGAAATAACTACAAGAGAAATATACTGTATAGGCTACTAAGTATAGGCCTACCTATTCTAGTCACGCTATCTGCACACATATTTTTTAACAAACCTTATAAATCTCACCTGTTGTATGACATAATTGGTTAATCCTAAGTATACCATGTATTACAAGTGTTTTATACTTAACGCACCTTATTATAATTTAATGAACATTTCCCTTGCATTTTGTCTAAGGATTATAATACAGTATTGATACAACATTTAATAATAATCAAAAACAAATAAGAATGAGGAATGTTAGTAATTGCTGGAAAGAAATAGATTCGTTACTTTATGTGTAAAGTAATACTATATTACGAACATTGTAAGTTCTTCAGGTAGCTTTTTAGGATAGCCATGCCATCATTACGTATTAAAAAGTGCGTAAAATGTGATGCTTTGTGCCCTTGGTGTATTTTCGTGGACATATTTTACACGTGGAAGAAGTACACGTAATGAGTATTTGGAAAGTAGAAGTTAAGTAAGACTTTAGTAAAGTTTAAATTGACCGCGAATGTATTATATTGAAACCATTTTATCGGCATTCAGAATGTAATATTCTCTCATAACATATAACAATTAAAATATCACTTTCTTTTGCGTTGAAATAATAGGAGATCCTGGTTTAATACATACAATGGTCATAATCAAAATAGTTTCTACTGTCCATATTTGTTATTCAGCTTGTGTATAATATTAGCTCAATTTTCTTTCAATAAAAGTGCCACACTCAAATGCTGGGAAAGGTGGATCGGCAGCTATTCGGGCTTGATTCACCGCATTAGTAAAATAATTATGTTAATATCTTAGTCACTCAGAGCCCATTTAGATCAAGAGTTCTCATCATATTTATCTTTGTGTCACATCAGAGCGAAACGTAACCCTGGCCTGATATTACACATTTTTCCTTTTGAGAAAGTACGTTATTGATACCCCATACTGAATATCTTGCAATACGTTAGCCCATACCAAAACGATAGTATTTTAATTAATTTTCTGTTGATTTATATAGAATGTGTGCCGGATGTTCGCCGTTTAATAATTAATCAAATATGTATTCTGTAATTAGTGAGCTCACAGATTTTTCTTATCCTCTTAATTTTGTTAATACGTACGTAGTATGTTCTAGGGATATGTATAGTGAGGCAAGTAATATTTCTAAAACATCTCAAATCAAGTGTCTTCATGATGGAGACAAAGGTTTGCGAGATATGTAATCATTGCCTGGATTGATATTCTTCATGTGTGGCCAAAAAATAATAACGACCAACGTAGAGTAAAATGCTCCATCGCTTAATCCCACAGAATAAACCTTGATAATTACTAGACCGTAATTAATATTCAGTACGAAGGGGTTTTAACGTTGGCTTGATAAATCTTTTTTACGCCTTATGGAAAGGTTTATTGTTGTAAAATTTATCACCAGCACACGAGTTATTATTTCGTGTAATACATCATATTTATTTACAACTATATTGATTCGCAGCAGCTAAGAGACAGCGCTTCAGCCAAATTCGTACAAAAGTGTTGTGGGTATTAGTTTGTATAGGCTGTTCACGGCAAAATGAGCACTTTTGACAGCCCTGCTTAAGATCTACTTGTATACACTGATTTTATTGTTCCACCCTATGCAGAATTAACGTTGTCATGGGTGCACTTTATTTATGCGTCGGTCAAGTGAAACTGTGAAATTGTTAGAAAAGTAAATAGTTCACAAATTTGCTGTTATTTACACTTCGATGATTAAAAATTCAGAGAGCGAAATAAATAATTTATCACAAATCGCTACCTAACACTTTGCATTCGAGTTTAAGGTATGGAACTATTTCCCATCCATTGTGACCAACTTTACTAGGCGAATGTCACTCAGTGCGCCCGTTAAAATTAAATACAGGAAGGCTAGTGACATTTTCGTGAGGTTTATTAAAAAAAGTGCTCACTATATCGTGAACACTCTTTAGTGTGAAGTGCAGTTGGCGAGGTTTTTTTTGGAGGTAGGCGCGGATAAAGTGGATCGCTTCTTGGTGGGAGTCTGTGAGGGAGGAGGTGGAGGTGGGTTGGGCTGTTTGGTTGGAGTAGGGCTGGTTGGCGATTTGGGGAGGATTTTTGGTTGGTGGTGGAGGGGTTTGATGTGTGAGGTGTAATAGGTTTGCTGAGAAGGGGGAGGAGGGTTTCTGGTGTTGTTGTGGGGGTGGATTCATTGGGCTAGGATGACCAGAGGTAGACTTTTTGGCGGGCGGAGGGGGGACGATTGGAAATCTGATTGATGGTTAGGGGCAGAGGTAGTGGTGGTAATGAATGAGTGAAGTGAAGAGATTTGGGCGGCTCTTAACAGCGAGGTCTTGAGAGCCGATGAGGGTGATTTATGTGAGTATGGAGCGGCGCCAGAATGAAAGGGTGGGGGAAACGGAAGATCCCCTAGAAAACCCGCCGACCAACAGCATCGTCCGGCACGATTCCCAAATGCGAAAATCTAGTGACCCGGCCGGGGATTGTACTCGGATCGCCGTGTTGGGAGGAGAGCAGGCTAACCGCTCGGCCACCGCGGCCCCTGGTGGTGGTGAAGATGTTGATTAGTCGCCTGGGGTGGCGTTGTTGGTTTACGGATGTGATTAGGACGTGATGCGTCAGTGGCCTTGCGGGTTCCGTCGCAGATGCAACATGGAGTGTCTTCTCGGGATGTGCAATCTCGGGACCAATGTTCTCCGGCGCAGTGGAAACACTAGGGGTTGCAGATACAGCGGAGTGATGAGTGGTCCAGACCTTTGGCATCTGTATCACTGGGGGTTACGGGATGATCCGGGGCATGTCTCAACTGAGACCTCCCAGAAGGTACATGAGTGAGACAGCTCCTACCTTGCGGGTGGTGATGAGGAATGATGCTGTGGCGGCAGTATCGGATGATTTTAAGCGAGATGCAGACGAAACCGGGAGGTTGAGGGTTGTGAGTACGTCGATGATTTCTTGGGGTGTGGTGGTGCGGGGGAGGGGCTTGATGACAACACGGTCTTGTTTCTCATCAGAGCAGTGAGAGGTTCGGGGGGCGAAATTGAGTGTGTGGAGTTATTTCAAAAGTTGTTCGGGACCATGGGCATCGACAGTGTTAAATGAAGTGAGGTCTCTGATGGAGTTGATGTTGGGTGATGCGGAGGGGCCGGTGAGTTCTGCTTGTCGGACTTTTGCATTAAGGAAGGACTCGTTGGTGATAGAGATGAGACAGACGAAGGAGGTGAGACAGGCGATGAAGACGAGACAGGCGATGGAGACGAGACAGGCGATGGAGACGAGACAGGCGATGGAGACGAGACAGGCGATGGAGACGAGACAGGCGATGGAGACGAGACAGGCGATGGAGACGAGACAGGCGATGGAGGTGATTCAGGCGATGGAGGGCATACGTTGTGGAGCGGGTTTGTATTTATTTTTTGCAGAGTTAGACTTCACATAAAACTATTAGCATAAAACTTTGTAGTGGAGAGATTTGGGCGGCCCGTAGCATCTAGGTTTTGGGAGCCGACGATGAGGGTGAAGCGAGGTGAGTATGGAGCATCACCGGAACGCCAAAGAGGGGAGTATAGGAGATCCTCGAGAAAACCCGCCGACCAGCGGCATCGTCCGACACTATTCCCGCTTGCGAAAATCCGGGAGCGACCGCCCCTGGAATTGAATCCGGTTCGCCTACGTGGGAGGTGAGTAGTCTAACCACTACACCCGGAATACTTGTTAGCTCTTATTCGCCCAATTCCTATATAATGTTAATTCAAACTAAAGTATGAATAGGAGTAACAAAAAGCCTATATTGACTCTAATTTCATTAGACTTTCTGAAATTTTAGTAATAATTTTGACAGATTTTCTGATACACATTACAACTGTTGTTATAATTCTACCTAAAACAATAAACTCTAAAAATCGTGCTAAACAATATCTTAATCCTTTTCATTTCTGTTAGCAAAAATTGCAACATAACAGTCTTTGTGTCTCCGATATTGAAAAACATGTTAGGCCTACAAGGTTATCCGAATCCAGTGGCCTTGTAATATCTAAAATGTAGACAATAAATTCATACATTTACTACGTTTCTAAACGTAAAATTTGTTACACTATTGTGCAAAAGGTACATTTTTTTTAAAGCTAACAGCGCGTGATATGTAAAGAATAAGGGTTTTTTTTTTTTCGTCTTCCTACTGCACACTCCATAAAATTAAGATTATTTCGTGAAGAAATGATGTTCATTCTTTAAAAAAAACACTTAATAAAAGAGCATTATTTGATATTGGACAAATCAGTTCAGTTACCAAGATATTTGTGTATTACAGCACATTATGACGAAGTTAAAATACCTTACCCAATACTGATACTTAATAATGCACATAAGGATTAATGTTACAGTGTTTACTGGAGACAGAGTTCTTAATTATTATCATTGAAACGCGCACAATAAACATTCAAACTTGTAATATTACGAGACAACATATTTAAGGTGGGCAAATTCGGGCTTTTATATGTTAGGGTGCAGTCGTCAAATTTATGACACATTGGGAAAAATTTATCGGTGATCAAATTCGTCAAATTATATTTATTTTTACTTGGGGCGGCGATAAATGTGCAATCCACCTGGTGTAAGCTTGAAAGCGAAGTTAGGACAACATACAAAACAAAATGAATATTACTGAGATTGTTTCGTTTAATGTAAGTTATTTCGGGCGTAATTTCTCCTATTGTGATTAGGTTTTCAAAGGAAATGAAAACACTTTGGCCAATAAATTTTTAACAACTTTTGTATCCTTATTAGATTTTTAAATTGTTACATTTATTTAAATATAAGAAGATTAAATATAACTATGAACTGTTTACTTTAATCTAGTTTATTAACTACAGTTTTCTTGTTATATCAGAAATGCAAAATTTTAGTTGAATTAAAACTAACTTGTTGGGAAGAATTTAAATTTAACATTACTCTTAAAATGTTTTTAATTTTAATGTGTTTTAGTCAAAATATATCAAGTTTATCTACATTTTCTGGCTTCGGCTTGGCACTTTAAACGCTTGCTGTGTTGTGTTTTATATTTGCTTGCCGTTTGTAAGCTACCTCTAGGGCGTCCCTGGTAACAGTCCAACAGTAGTCGACTGAAATGGAAGGACTCCACTTTCCAGCTGAAGTTGCACAAAATCCCTAATATCTTGTAAATCGCCATTTTATGCTGCGCATCATGTAAACTAGAGCAAATATATTCGTAACCAGGAGCACAAAATTAATCAAATTTGGCTGTTTTTTTTTGTAAAGGGTGCAATTTTGTTGACCAGTGTAATTGGCACTTAAAACTTAAAAGGGGGTGAAAAATATTTTGGGATTCCTGCCATCCTTATTTGTCGTTGGATAAGGATTGGATAAATACCTAGCATACGCAAATACAACCCATGACGTAACTGCATCGTGTTCCCGACATGGTAGGACGCGCTCTGTGTGTACTGGTTCACGGCCATCAGCTGTATCAATATTCATGCTCTCGGCTGCCGGCCATTAATCCCTTAACCTCCACCAACCAGCCCGTACTTGACCGCTCTGCAGGTCCGGCGAGAGGGTCCGGGGGTAATTGGACGTCCAGGGGCTGGGGAACACTGTTCTTGTTGTACGAGGGCATCTCCTCGCAGTCGTTAGCGGGCTCTCACCCAGGCAGGCCATTCGGCGACTCAGCCTGTGAACAAGGGATCCTGTCGCCTCGTCGAGGATGCTAATATTGTGCTGCCGAGCAACCTTGATATGCAGTCTTACTCGTGGTTCCTTCGCCATTTTTAAATCAAACCTTTGAAATATCTCCCCACGTATTTGCGTGTTCAGTTATTTCCAACATACGGCATATGCAATGTATCACAAGCGTTTTATACTTGATTTCATAAAAGTTACATTTTTTTCTGTTAAATTGAAATGTTATTCATATTTTATATATAAATTATAATGCTTCATTCATAAATAATTAGAATAAAAACAGGGAGAAAATAGGTATGTTGGTAACACCTAGTAATAAATAGTTCTTATACAAAATACTGTTACACTCGGTGCCGCACGAAGGCGGTGAGTTGTCCTTTGGTGTAATTTTTACGACTTAGTTAAGCTTAGTTTGTACGAGGCGAAGGAATATCCTGCAAGTATAACTTTAGCAGGGCTTCAGAAAAGTCTGAAGTAACCGTGAATGGATTATAGGCTATTCACGGTAAACTGAGCACTTTTGAAAGACCTGCTTAAGATCTGCTTGTATGCACATTGTGTATTCCTCCGCCTTACGTGAATTTAACATTGCCATGGGCCACATCACTTTACCCATGCGTTGGTCAAATGAAACTGTAAAATTATTAGGAAAGTAAATACTTCACAAATGTGTTCATTTTTAAAAATGTGACGCATTAAAAAAAAAAAAAAAAAAAACAGAAAACGAAATAAATAGATTTGCGTTATCACAAGTTGTTAACAAACACTTTTTATTCGACGTTAAGCTATGAAACTACTTTGCATACATCGTTGCCAACTTTAATGGGCAAATGTCACTCAGTGTGCACATCAGAATATATGCAAGCAGGTGCAGTGACTTTTTTTATAAAGTTCATTTCTGAAGTGCTCACTTTATAGTGAACAGTTAATGTTGCTTCCAAACTTTTCTGAAGCAATTCTGAAGTTCTTCTTTCAGACTTATTCCTCCGCCTCGTGCAATGAAAGTTTAACCAAGTCTTCAATATAACACCAAAGTGACAATATGCCACTTTTATTTGCACTCATTTAAATGATATTCTGCAGTAGAACTATTTACCTGATTTTCTTCCGTTTTTTAACAATTTTAATTATAAAGTAATAATATAAGTTATTAATAAAGTACAACTAGAAGTTAAATTTAACCAAAAATTCGATACTTTTGTGTTAACATATTCAGTACCACATTAAATGATAATTTCTAGTGTTGCAAATGAGATATTTTATGTGTGCTTTCTTACGCCGGCAAAGAACTTGTTTCGTTTTCACGACCAGTAAACTGTGACTTTGTATTCGGTGAACAATTATATAAACTAATGATACCGTAGACTAAAGATAATGTCGACCGATCTCGCTGGCTGCGCACAACCAATCTCCGTGTCCCAACATTGAACTTCTCTGCCGACACGTCTAGAGAATACGGCATGGTTTGGATTTTAGGTTAGAAAACTGATTTGTAAACAAATGTTTTTGAGACGTTTGTATACTTCCTCTTACCAATTTGTAATGCAGTTTGGTTAAATTCAAAATGGTAAGATTATTTTTTCTCAAGTAATAATGTTTGTCATTTAAAAATTAACATATAAACAAACGCACTCATCATTGTTGACCATGTGACTTTGAAAGTTGTGTAGGATTGGGGTAGGTCAATGATGGGTGCATGCGCAGAAGACGAATAAGCGGTCTACCTCGTCTTTTAGTCTATGAATGATACCGTAGAGCAGTATCAGGTTTCAGGGATCAGTTACCCACAGGGAAGATCATTGCGTTCTGAGCCTAGTCGAGTAGAGCACCGGTCAAATATAAGCTTCCTATGCAACATGTTGACGATTGTCTACAATGCGTTCTGAGCCTAGTAGAGTAGAGCACCGGTCACATATAAGCTTCCTATGCAACATGTTGACGATTGTCTACAATGAGCATGAAAGAGTTAATCTCTACATAGTATAGAACAGTCGGGCGGCCACGTGTGTATCTGTATTCGGCTAATGCTTCTAAACTACTTGTTCGATTTTGACGCGGTTTCGACAATCATTTAGAGAATTTCTTGAGAAAGCTGTAGGTATGTAATACATTAGTATTTAATGTAAGGATAGTAGGCCACTTTTCGGGTGCTTAAGTGGCTTCCGTTGAATTAACTATAACAGATACACCAAAATAATGTACTACAGAATTGTAGATTTCAAAAAGGTATAAAAAAAAAGTTCGCGACAGCGTATGTTTATCATCTTAGGATGACGTAAAGTAACCATTTTGTCTTTTATAATTTGATTAAAAATAGGTATTCACTAACTGTTAGTTATCTTAAGCATATAATGTATATACTTGCTGAAAACCTATGACGACATATTTGTAAATCGCACCCGAGCGAGGCCGAGGCGCGTCGCTAGCAGACAAATAAAATGATTGTGATACATGACGTATTTACAAGACAACCAATACATGCCATGCATTTGGTGAGGTCTAAAAAGTTTCATTCAAAATGTGTGACGACATTGCGAACAGTCTATAGCAGTCAAAAGTTACTCTGAAAAATACCCTGGTCGGTAAAACAAGCCCAGTATAATTGCGATGACATGCTTCCATGGTCATGACTGAACTGTTCAGCTACCCACGAACATCGAGTACAAATGCCCGAGCTTCGGAGCACAGAGAGAAGAAATACTAGAAATCGTTTTGGCAACGGATGAGCCATTAATTAAAAAGAACACAAATGAATTTACTAAATATTGTAAATAATACGGTCTACATTAAAAATATTTGTATTCTTTTAAATGTGCATGAACAACTTGATGTGACAAAAAAACCTTTAATTTTAGCACTTTCACGCAACGAACTCTTCATGTTCCCTCTTCCATTCCTTTCTCCGCCTCCCCTCTCCATCGCCCCTACAACACATTGTGAAAAAATATATTCTGACTGGCGTAGCATTTTATGCGCCACTTGTCACATGTTGAATTACGAAGGGGGGAAGGGGTTTATCACTTTATTTTTTTTCCCATTTAATTTAAATTCAACAGTTCAACAGTAATCACCTCGCTCTCACTGACGTTTGGCCGGATCCATCCCTATATTCTTGTAAACTAGACGTCATAGCAGGAAACAAGCATTTCCCCCCCCCCCCACCCTCACTTCTTCCCTGGGGCTCACGCAGCTAATGCGGCTTCGCTCGTTGGGAGGAAGGTTTGGGGGTGGCGGGGCGCCCACTGACTTATGGTGTGCACCGATGCGTTAATCTCGGGGGACGGAACGGACCGCCGTGCGGCATCTCGCGCGCGGGGTGCGGAACGGGTCGCCCCCCTCCCCTCATCTAACAATCACTCCGACCCCGTCATACGTCATAGTGGTGATCCGTGCGCGTCCGTCATGGCGTCGCCTGCCAGCAGGTTGTCTCGGGTTAATCGGCCCGGCCTGGTTAGGGGTGGGGGTGTGTCAGTTGGGGTTGTAAAAAAATCATGGTTACCGAAGATGACGAATTGCCGCGGGTTGGGGGGGGGGTGTAGCCGCAACACGACTGTCAGCTGTCGAGGGCAAGGGGCGGAGGGTAACAAACATCCGCGATTGATACATGGTCGGCTATTGGAGAGGGCGGCGCAAAAATATGGCGTTTGAGTGGCGTCAAGCCTCGGCCGCATGACCATTTATTCTCGGAGCTGCGCTGTTAACACTGGTTTACGCAGGGCGTTTTCAGGTCGTCGCGGATCACGGAACGAATAAAAAAAAAAATTCTCGGCGTACTGGTGTTAACACAAGGGCTGCTGTGGCTGCGTATGGATCTCCCTCTGCCAAACTATAATAATAATAATAATAATAAAACTTTCTCTACTTTTTATTTTTTTGTAATGAAGTTGAGGTATTATCACCTTCTCTGACTCTTAAACACTTTACATAAAAATAAAACTTAAATCTTATTTTTTGAAGAAAAATATGGAGAAACAAAACAAGATATCTGTTGTAAAATTAAAAAATAACTTATATTAAATATATAAAAGCAACATACATAAAATAAAAATAAGCTGAAGACTAAACTTACAAAATTTCTCTTTTAATATGTGTGTATGTATACGTAAATGTGTATACGTATTTGTGGTCATGACGACTTTGGCTGTGCGTGTAGCTGACAGTTAACGCATATGTCTGAAATCGCACAAGGAAAAGTTCTTCCAGTTAAAAAAAAATAAAAGCATTATAATTAAGAAAATGCTTGCATATTACCGGCAGCCCCTGAAATATAAAAACAAAAACTACTAATAAATGATCTTTCAGTTGACCTTGTTAAATTTTCTGCAACGTGTTTGGTTTATCTTATTTTCACAATACAAAAACCGTAAAATATTAGCTTTTACATATACATTTGCAAAAACTTGTGATCTTAAAAAAAATTTTATCTCTGAGTGAAAATTAGTCACAGATAATGTGTACAAGTTTAACTATGTGTGCGTGTGTGTATATATATATATATATATATATATATATATATATATATATATATATATATATATATATATGTAACCATTGGTTCTAGAGTAGAAACACTGAATTTAGAGGAAACATTCATTTTTATTGTAGGCAGCTAGTAAGGAGGAACGTTTTAAATTTCTGCCCCTAAAGGAGTGAAATGGCGGTTCAAAATTTGTATGGAGGAAAAATATGAGATGGTCCTGTTAAATCTAGACTTCGTGGAAGTACTGTAAAATAAATAATTAAACACATATTTAATAGTTTCTTGGAAATAAACCAATAGCAAAACTTCGTAAAACCATTCTAAGTTATAAAGGTTTTAATAGGACTTGGAGAGTTACAAAATCTTAATGGATGGCGTGACAGTGTTGCTAACAGGAGACTTTCGCTAAACTGCTGAGAGGAACGAGTGCCGAGAGGAATTAAGGCGTTTCTCAAAAGATCTTCTCTCTGGCCCTCGGTCAATGTGCTAAAATATACCAACAATATAAGTCCATCTGAGAAGCGAAGTGTCTGCGGTCAGTTTTACAGGCCTGCTCAAACTAGGAAACAGTGTTTATCCAGAAAAAGATGGCGTGATAGCTATCCCGGACACGCTGTGTACTATGGCGACTACATTTCAGAGGATGATAACAAACACATCTACCCAGACATTCCCGAGATACAGGAAAGGCCTACGGAATGATTGTGTGAAACAGATATTCTGTCTAAAAAATATAAAAACCAAGCAGTGGTCATCAACGACATGTTGCTGAAATCATTTGAAGGAGAATAATTAGTAAACAAGTCAACACACATGGTAGTAAATAAATACTAAGCAGTTAATTACCCAGTGGAATTATCGAACACTCTAAATCCAGCAGGTCTCCCTTACCACAGGCTTATACTTGCGTGAGGACACACCTGTAATTTGAAGCCACCCCAAACTCTGTAAAGGCCATGGAATAGAATTGCCATCATTTGCCACTGGTAGGATAACATATGGCTTTCAATATATTATGGTATACTGAAGAAATCCTGCGGTTTCATATTCTATCTTCTCTGGCAGAATTCCCACAAGTCAGATTCCAGTGAGATAACGCTAGTTTGTTTAAAGCTATGGTCTCTCAGAAGAATTTTCGTCATATAACACTTCCATGGCCTGCTTGTTCACCTGAGTTGTCGCCCACGAAATTTTCTGGGACGAGGTAGGACTCTTTTCCTTCCAACATCGTCAATTCTGCCCAAGTAAAACACACTGCGTTCTTATTCCGTTTCTTCAACTTGAAGAAGCACGTGAAAAAATTATGATCACACTGAAAGTGCCGTCGCAGAAGTGGGTAGAGACACACGAGATGGCAGTATGAATACAGAAAACCAAAAATACTGTACCATACCAAGCATGTATAACAAGGTACCACCACTTGCAGGATACAGTTAGTATTATGTTGGACCTACCCGCAACATGAATACAAGCGGCTATACGGTCAAGCATGGAGTCATACAGACGTAGGATGTACTCTTGAACTCCCGAGGAAGATTCTGCCACAGCAGGCGTAACAGACCCTCCACATACGCCGTAGTTGCCGCTGGACGAACGCCCAATCTGGCCCCAAAAGTCCTCCGTACGCCAGCGTCACACGAAACAAATTATGCAGACAATGTTGCCTTTCGTGAAAAATAATAATTTCGCTTATTGGAGCGACGTTAATACGAGTGTGTGCTGAAACATTCAAAACGTGCTCAGCCGGTGAACTTGTGTGTACTGTAATAGTCGCTTGTAAACTGGGCGTAAAGAAACTTCGGCTTATTGCCGCTCTGAGTAGAGACAAGCTACAATTGCACGTTTGGCGAAAACGTGTTCTGCTGGTGTGTAAATTCCCGGCGGTGCGAAAACTTGCTAGTTATGGTGTACAGTAGCTGGGTTATTATGCTTTTAAGAGCGCGTATTTAAAATGAGTGTGGTGTGCCGGCGATCGTGCACGGTCTCGGAGGTCTGCATTTCCACGTTTCTGCGCGGGGCAACGAGGCGGGGTCAGTTGCTCCATTCGACAGCGGCGCGACGTGCTGGGACTGCAAGCGGTTGTCGCCTGCTGGGTTGGTGTCGTGAGCTCCTGCGTGTTTCTTCACGGCCTTTCGTCCATCAAGCACGTTGGTTACGTGCCACTGCTAAGGTATGGGTCCACGTACATAAAGTTTCGCCCCAGGTGGTCGAGGGCGTGCGCGGCATCGAGATCGAGTGAAATCTTATTGCCAGAAACTTTTTGCCCGCTTGTTCTTCGTTACGGCAGCCACTCTAAACACTCGGTCACGTGATTGTATACAAAAATCTTCGGCCAAACTTTTTAATAGTTTTCGTGTATTAAATTGTTGTAAGTGGTTAGATAAACAACCGGAGTGTAACATAGTTGTATGGCCGTATATTTTAATAGCCAATGTGCCATGTGTAATATATTAAAAATATAAAGGCCAGAAGTTTGTATAAACATCTTGGTTAAGTGTTGTAAATAATTAATGTGCTTGTAAACTGAATATTGCGAAAACATTCCTATTAAATTTTAAATACCACTGAAAATTGGCGAGTGTGAACATTATTTATGAAGAAATCAATCACGTATTTTATAATGAATTTCACTGTTGCTACAATTTACTAGGAGTTAGAGAGTGACTGTGTTATCAGTATGGTCACGTGCCTAGAATAGTTACGATGTTACAAAATTTTGTTATCGTACAAAAACTGAAGAAAAAATGATGTGAAATTAACTCAACATTGGATATGGTTCTATCCACTAGGCCACTGCGGCCCCACTTGGAATCGCTCTAGCCACTTTGCAACTGAGGCCCCACTTGACATAGTTCTATGAAATTATGTGAAATTAACTCTACATTGAAGCGAGACATTTAAAGTAAATAAAAAGGATATTCCAATTCCTTCATATCTCTATGCAATAATCTCTATGCATTAATACAAAACTTTCATTGGAAAAAGTAACTAAAAAATGAGTTTTTAGGGTCAAAATCCATGATTGCGTAATCTGATCTTGCTGAAATTCGAACTTGACTTGTATTAGGCGCTGAGGATTCGCTCTGCAAAATTTAAAAAACTTTTATTGAGTTTCAAGGAATTTAGAAGTATTAAAGACGGACAGAGATCGTCTCTTTATATAGTACGAGGATGAGTTTAGCTTAATGTCTGGTATTAAGAATGGGGTGTTGGGCTGCGGTACGGGGATTTCTTTAAGACGAGGCTGCTTTCTGCCCCGCGAGTGAGGTATAGTTAAAACTCCTGACACCCCGCAGGGTAGAGAACGTCTCACTACTTTACTGTTATCTACGTCCCTCGACGAACTCGCATGCCCCAAGGGTTGGACCGGCCACGCATCGCACTCAAAACCTACACTGCGATATCATTCCACGCGCCCTCAGCGACTTCCTCGTATTTCTTAGCGCACCCCACGAACTCAAAAGTTAGTTAACTGCGCCCTGGGCTAGGCCATAGAGGCCTGCCTGGGCTTGAACACATCCCGGGCTCAGACCAGCACCTCAAGCGTCCTCACAAGCAAATGCGGACTTACAAGACCCCCCCAAGTCTGCGAACCCGGAGGCCTTGACCCGTAACCCGCCCGAGCACACGCAACTCGCAGGACACGGGCCGCATCACACCAACTAAACTGAATGATCCGCGGAGGTCAAACTTTGAACTCCCCGGGCAGCCAACGCCCTCAGTTGTGGCAAAGTAAACTTGGCATAGAACGACGATAAAATCCAAATGTCAAAACATTTTAAACACGGCAACATACCCCGAAACAACGTTGGTGTTATTTCCACGGCGTATTCGTACATCCCTCCAACACGACCCTGACTCCCGGAAGACAGTTGGCTGCAGGTTGTGGAGCGAAGCTTGCAAGGCTGCCGGAGCGAGCGCTCGACGCGGCATCGACAAGTAAAGCGGATCTAATTTAGCAACTTTCAATTGAATTCGAAATGTGGCGCGAAGTGGTCGGAAGGAGAGAAAGGAAGGGGGAAGGTAAGATGGGACTCGCGCGTTTGAGTGTTTCGATGAGGTGAGTGAGAACTACAGTCTCCGTTTCGACGTTTGTAATTTCGCGCGCGTCAAAGAACAAAAGCAGAGACGGAGAAGGACGGAATAAAGGACCCCTCTCCCCTTACAAGACTAGAAAATTATCCGATAGAAAAACCCGGTAACGAAATATTTCCTCGAGGAGTGAAAGAGGGGTCCTTCCATTTCGCTAAGATCCGCCCGTCTCTTCGTAGCCCGGGATTGGTATTAATAATTCTTGGCGTTATGCTAATGGAAACGCAGACCTTCTCCTTCCGGCGTGGAGTGGCGTCCCGGGGACTCGAGAGATAGAGAGATAGATAGAGAGAGAGTGAGTCCGCGAGAGCTGAGATCCCTCCGCGCCTCCAGTAATTCCAGAATTGAATCGTCTAGCAGTTGGAGACGCTCCACCTGGAAGCAGGACACGAATTATTTATGACGTGTGTACAAAGGACTATGGTTGGCTGGAATTACTTTATGTGCCGCTTTCGCCCTGTGTGCTCCTCGTTAATTACATTTCCGGCTAACATTTCAGACCCGTTCTACGACTGGCTCGTTCTTGGGCCCTGGGAGCCGGGCTGGAGCTGAGCCGATTGTCGAGAGCAACCAACCTGTAGTGGGTGTAAGGCAGTGAAGGGGGCTGATGACTGGTGATCTGATTATTAGCGTCAGGTAAGGTCACCTCCAAAGGCCTGGTAGGGTAGCCGTGACTATGGGAATTACTATTCTTCTTCGACCACCCCCCTGGCGGAGGCCTGTTTCAGGAGTTACTGGCCCAGTGGCGCAGGCAAGTACTTAGGTTTCGGGTCAAGGTCCATCCCCTGAAAATGGGGGCAGTGATGGGAATATATAGCCTCTCATGCTCAAGTCCATCTCCGCCTCCGCGTCGGTAAGGGCTGAATACGCAGTGGACTGCGCTGTGGCTGATGGAGTGAGGACGATCTTATGGGTGAGGTGGTGGCCCTTCCCGTACGTGGGAGGACAGCCACGGCGAGGTTATGTGCAGCCTGTAAGAGGGCTGTATACATTCTTTGCCTGCGGTGCTGACCTGCGAGCTGGTTGCACAACCCAAACTGAGGCTTGTGGTGTATCTCGGGGCGGTGAAGCTCCGTGGAACGGAGTGTCTGGTGTCCTGGAGGAGTTGGGCCTCTCCTCACTGTAAAAAATAATGGGAACATTACCTGACAAGTCTACGGTAATATTCGCAAACTTGTGGGTGAAACATGGATTTCCATACAGGTAAGGTAAAATTATCCCACTCTGGAGTAAAATTCACGTACATGGTAGTGGAAAATCCCATACATGGAAGGGAAAACTACCTTATGACGCGTGCATCTCTTCAGCATTCTCAACATCTAAGTGGGGGGATGTACGGAAGAAACTATTAACACGCACTAATGCTGTCGTGTTGTCGTGGTGTAATGGATAGCGCTTCGGCCTGTCGTGATAGAGGACCATGGTTCGCGCTCACCCACCAGAAAGTGTTCAGGATTTAGTGTTGAGTTTTCGGTTACAATTCTTTAGAAGATTTAGGTAATAAAAAAGTTAACAGTACAAATACTCCGGAATTTTTATGGGCATAATCATATTATACAATATAGTTAATTTTCCCTTACTTGTATGAGAGCATTGCTCCACTTTTGTCAACTACTTTTTTCCGTACGATTAGGGAATAGTAGCCTACTTTAGTTTTCATGTAGTTTTACTCTGCATTTAAGAGGAAATTTTACCTTACACGTAGAGGTAATTAGCTTCCTTTATATGTAAGGGGATTTCACCTCAATTGTTTTTACAGTGTGGGTGAAAAGTCAGTGTGCAGAGCACAGCCGTGGGGACCCAGGGGATCGGCGGTATTAGCCCCGGCCTCGGCCGAGCTGATCATAGGTCGGACTCTAGGTGGCATTTGTTGATGCCCTAATGCTTGGGGGAGTCGTCCTGGAGGTGTGCGTTTGCCTGGATGGCTGTACCACCGGCCATTTTTATAGCTTCGGCAACTGGGCGCTTTGCGTCGTCTGGAAGTCGGAGGCAGTTATGAAGGGTTGATGCACACTAACGAAGGGGCGCTGGTCTGGTCCGTCGCGAAGAGGACCCGTTCACTAAGAGAGTTAGTAGAGGTTGGATAGACCCCGGCCCCATCAAGGTGGCTCATGTCTGCAAACCCGGCATGAGATGTTGACTGGTGAGGTGGTACCACTCTACCCACAGCGATTGGAAAAGGCGTATCTCTTTCTATTAGAGCGCATTCAACTGCAGCCAATTAAATCACACTCGAGCGCACTGGGCCGCGAATGCAAATAATGGGGTATTGTCATGCTTAAATTTTTACGTGAAAGAAGGAGAAGCGCGGACGCGTAAGTTAGTTGTGTGAGTGAGTAGTTTAGTGCAATGTTTCTTTGAATTTCTCGGACAGTATGGCGGTTTCTAAAATTGCAAAGTTCCTGGTGGACCCTGAAGATCAAAGAGCCGATTTAGCTTTTGGTTTGCGGGGGTTAAAGTAAAGATTAGAAAGTACTTCTCCAGCTATGACCTTTTAATAGGTATCGGCCATCTAGAGGGGAGAATGGAGTGCCCAGCGCTTGTTCCACCGGGAACTTTGCAGCCAATTATAGGCAACTGTGCTGGAAACAGTTATGTTTTGTCAGTGAGATTATCAACCTGTAGGTGTGCACTGTCCGGACTTACCCTTAATGGCTGAAATGAAATTAAGGTGGCTGAAGTGGCATTTGCGGCTGTAAGATCTGGAGAAGGCGCAGTGCACACTGAATGAATGCGCTGAATTCTACTCTCGTCATACCATTTTGAATCAGGTGCGGGAGACCCAGCCTGGAAGGGCTGCAGATACAGCAAAATGTGTTCGTTCTTGTTATTGATGTGGCCAGAAATAAAACAAATTTTACTTTTTGCTGTAACAAAATAAATTGCAGGAAAATCTAGATAAAATGAACCTGCGAATAACTGTTGAGCTGAAAATGACCATACAAATGTAAATTATATGCTGTTTCATAACGCTTCTGGCATAAATTTTATGAAGGCTCGTGACGCAATCTTAGTCCCAGTACTTCTGAAGTACCGATCCCGAATAAAATACTCTGCGACTCGTGTTTGAAATACGCGATTCATTGCTTTGCGATTACAGCAATCAACATATTAAATGCTGTTTCATAAAAAAAAAAAAAAAAACATATTCGCCTTTGCTGTAAGAGCGTTGTGCAAAATAAACGTATTACGTATACTGTTGAGATGCTCTAGGGGAACCAGCAGTGCTCTGTTCTGTAATAACAGGGTTGTTTCATTAATGACTACTTCTTCGTGCACGCTTACAAAGAGGAGGCTATGTAATCAGTCCGTGATAAATTACCCTATTATACTCACTACACCGAGGTCGTGTCGGCTTTACCAACAACTGCGTACTGGCAAGAATTTTTAAAGGCAACTCTTGCCATTGCCTGATATTGAAACCGAGACCTCTAAATAAGGGGTTGACTGAACCAAACCGGCGGCGGTTAGGTAACTTATAGTCCGCAAGATAGATAGATAGGTAAAGTGAGCACTTTAAATGCCATAGTTACACTTGCCTAAGCCGCCATTTGTTATCATTTAACCACATTTTAAAAATAAATATTGCCATGTGGGCAATGAACCTGGTATGTATATTCCATCGCACTCGGAAGTTAACGTCTAGAGATAAAATAAAATATTGTTACGCTCTCGCTGCTTCGCCACCCCGCGTTAGCGAGCGAAGAGGAGGACAGAGATTGGTTATATGATAGCGGCAGCGGCGGCAAGACAATGAAGCGTTTCGAATTACAGGCGAGCCGCGGAACCTGGTTGTATTGTTTTCTGCGTTTATCTGAAGAATGATCTGGATTAATTACCTAGTTCTCTCAACGCGACTCAGGGTGCGTTGAACCTTCGAGATTGCCAGGGCCAAGATAGTTGCATTGCGACAGGCCTCCGGGCCGGGAGTGGTGTTGGAGTTGAGTGAATGAGTGGCTGAGTCCCGGGCGATAGAAGACGAGCAGCGGGAATAGCGACCAGCGGAAGGGAAGTCTGCGGTTGCGAGTATCAAGCAGTGAAGGACACGGCTGGCAGGCTGGACTGTTGAGCTACATGAGTAAGTGAAAGATATTATAAATTATGGCAACAGATAAACTAAACACATGTTAATAATGAGCATGAGTTAATTGACTGTAACAAATAGAGACGATTAAGAAGGACGTTAATTACAGGTGAAATATACAATAAATATTGCGCTCACTGTTAACTATAAAGAGTAAAAGTGGAGACAGATAATTTATGGCTCTAAAAATAGCGGAGTGAATAAATTACAAATCAAAATTTGTTTCTTTTGTTTAGTTATTTAAGACCTTTATCTCTCACGAACTCAGATACGCCCTTCAGGAGTCCACATGTAACGATATATAAATTAATATATATAAATAATATATATATATATCAGTGGTGTGCAGTGAGTTTTTTTTTACGGGGTAAGCAATATAAAAGCCCTGCATATTTGAGTGTTTTAGATAACATTTGCTAGTGTTGGGCTGTGGTTCCATTTTCAATTTCAACTAACAAATGCAACTTCTAACTTTGCTTACCCTCCACATGTATTTACCGTTTTATATACCTAATATTAATTATAAAACAGAAACCAAATAAATGTAATAATAATTAAATTCAGTTTTATTTAGAGAGCATATTACAAATTATAATAAAATTCCCGTTTTCCCGAACATTTTCATCCACTTTCCAAGGAATAAGAGGACTGGAGGAAGCAAACAGAACGACTGCTTACCCTGTCGAAGGATTGCGGCAGGGTAAACTCACTTGCGAGTTCGATTCATCGCCACTCTCTCCCCTTTGCGGAAATAAATACTAGATAGCAGCACTATGTGTGCACAGTACGGGAGCTAACGAAAGCTCTGTTTCTCGAATCGGAACCGGGAAACTCAGAATTTAATGTGAAAACTATAAAGGGTCAAACATTTCCAATATGTATAGGGTCAGCATTGCTTACCTTGAGTCTATGCAATATATATATATATATATATATATATATATATATATATATATATATATATATAGAGAGAGAGAGAGAGAGAGAGCTCCTTTTACCATGAATAGCCTATAGTTAGGTACGGCTTAACATCTCATCGACGGCGAGGTGAAGTTGCTCAGAGAAGAAGGAACGGGGAAAGAATAGGCCATGCCCTGCATGAAATGATCCCAGTATTCGTCGTCAGCGATTTCGGAAAACCATTGAAAAAAAAAAAAAAAAAAAACCGAAATCAGGATTGGCGGACAGGGATCCAAACCCACCGTCTTCCAGAATTTTATCCACCATGCTCCGTGCCTGTCCAGTAGGAAAACATTTCGTTTCAATCACATTTACGCAGGCGATGTACAGAACGTTGCCACTAACATGCATGCGAGGAAACGGAGTTCATTTTACGGAAAACTTACTGACGGGATCGAACTTTTATAATTGAACTAAACGAACAAACGGTTCAGTGAAACGCAGATGTAAGACAAGAGGAGAGATGAATTCATACTTGCAGATTCATGCAGCCAGAATCTCCACATCTGGAATGTATATTAACATTTATTTTAACTTAAAATGATATTGTAAAAAATGTTAATGCAGGTATTTGTAGAAAACCCTTTGCACTGATGTCACTAAAGAAAATAATACGCATTTTTCATGCAGGAATTTAAAAATGGTAAAATATAGGGCACGAATGCAATTAATCAGGGGGGGGGGGGAATTAGTTTGTGCAGTTAAAATGCTTTTCCTTGCCTTCTTTACCACAATTCGTAACCTCGTATTAAGATACAAGATGTAATGTACGTAATATGTTATTTAAATATAAACGGATATGATAAATAGTTAAAAGAGTGACAGGGAATTTTAGAATAATAGTTACGTAGAAGATAAGTTTATTATTTTATATTTCGTAGTCAAATCACACAGTCCTCATATTCCAGTACAATAATATGTATGTCAGAGGTTTCTAAGGAGGGCACTTAACCACTGCGCCCCCTTTAAATTCGCGTCTTGTAATTTTTATCAAGAAAAGTGGTTGAGATACGGCATTGTAGAAAGGAACAAATCGCATTGTAAGTTGTAACGCCTCAAATAAACGCTTCTTATTCTTGTCACCGATTTCTCAGTTTATTTATGCGATATGTACGTTAGCATTATAATTATTCGTTTTATTTATTTGTTTGTGGCAGATATATTTTATTTGCTCCAGCTCTAGTTCATGATATTAATTACAAGTTGTTTTAACCCCAGTAAACGTATTTCCAGATAATGTTGTTTGTAAGTCTTTCTGTTTTCATTCACAAAGTTATTTATGTGGGGACCGATTTGCATAAAGAAATTCTTGATTGGTTGTTATGGTAACACAAGAAGTATGTGTAAGATATGATGTAGCCGTCTCGTGATTGGAGCGATGTTTAAAGGCGTCGTTTAGGTATCCATTTTTTAAGGCTTCCAGCCATCTTGGTTTTCCCGTCAGGCAGGCGATGACCTAGGGGGTCGTCGGTCCAAGAGATACTTTATTTTACTGGTTAATTGGCCGAGTCCTGTATAGAAATGCGAATTGCTGGTAGGGCGAAGACTCGTGGCATCCGAAGAGTAATATTTTTAGTCTGCACGCGGTACCTACGCGGATTATATTTGAAGCCACCGCGATTGGGCGTGGTACGGCAAATACTCTAGTGACGTACCTAAGGCTCGAAAGCCTATTGCGGAGAAGACTAAGGTCCACTACTGGCGTAATCAGCTACAGAAGATATCCAGAGCTGATGCAGCGATCAAGATTTATTTAAGTTAAGTGTGTTGAATTTTCGACACAGAAGCTTCCTCTGTAATTTAATTAGTGATTAAAAATATAAAAAAAAACTAATATGGTTTACGTTACGCCATTTTGGATCATCATTTTTATTAAAGTTGCTCAACTACGACGTCTACGGAGCCCTGAACTGAAGTCTCATGTTCTCCGAACTGGATTGGTGTGAGAAAATTATTTCTTAATTTAATTTGAATATTTTGAAATACTTTAGAGAACTTGAAAGATTTAGCTACATTTCAATTGAAATTAAGATAATAAGTACGAGAGGGCGACACCAATATTTACGGCCACAAAGTATAGTAGATTTGAAACTGGTATGGAGCTATTATATAATACTTAGTATTTGCACGTTTAAATCATGATGTTTCAACCAAAATATGCATTGTTCAGTTAAATAAAATTCATTTCTACTCCAGTCTCTGTGTGCAATCGTTTGGATAGTAGTTTATAGTAGTTCTTGGTTTTTATTTCTTCCTAGTGTGTCTGGTGTGTTGTTCGTAGCCCATGGAGACTGACCGTGGCAATGGTTCCTGAACTACAAATATATTTGGTAAAATACATGTCTGTGGTAAGATTTAATCTGGTGTTTCCCTCTGCGTGTATGTTACGTTCTCTGTCTGCTACACTAAATCACTACACTTACATAAAATTGGCGCTACCCACGCGGGGCCCAGAATTAGAGTAACAGTGGCTACACTAACCCCTCAATGCTCCGTTGATGAGTAACCGGCAGCACACACACTACGTAATTAAGATAGGGATAATTACACAGTTTGGAAGGAAATACAGAAAACACAGCTACTACCGTGAACCAGGATGTATTAAGTCGATACTTCCTTCAGGAGTTAAACAAATAATGAGGCAAACCCAGGAAGAGATAATACATGAGCTGAAAGAACACACAACTGAACAGTTTAAGGAAAGCCACGAACAGACGGTGACACAGTCAGATAAACACCACGAGTAAACTATGAAACACAAAACAAAAATATTCCAGGGATGGTCCTGGAATTTCAGAAACCGGCCACAGGGAAATGGGAACAAGTTAAGTAATTGAATGAACAGAACACTGAACAATTCCAGGGACAGGTTCTGGAAATAAGCGAACCATCCGAACACAACACGCAAACCTCAGCTAAGAGGAATGTAGAAAATAATTCCTGGGGACGACACTGATTTTAAACTGTGCTCGCCGAACCAAGCCGCATGCGTTTTCACTTCAACACACATAACCTGACACCAGGCACACACGTGAGTCCAGTGCCACCCCCCCCCCCTTTTTTCAAGCTACCTAAGTCACTGGGAATGCAGGCTGTGGATAGAGAACAGATAGAATGCTTGCAAAGGACACAAGCAAACAGGGAAGCAGAGATACAGGTGCGCAGGAATGAAACCCGCCTATGTATCCAGGCTAGCAAGACAAAGAATTTCACACACTGCCTAGGCATGAGCAGGGTCCAATAGTAAATGTGTACCAGCTGCTATATTTTCAGCCCTATTAGAACCAAGAGCAAGGTTACCCTCAGTGAGGGCCAGCGCTCACACCAAGGCTGCAAATATTTTTACCGCAAGAGGTAAAACAAGAGGATGAAATTCTGAGAAGCTAGAGATTCCGACAGCAACCAAGAAGGCAATCGCTCGGAAGATGAGATTGGCTACAGACAGAGACGACGACTAGAGTTCTGACCGCCGGCACGGCATGTTTCACATGGACAGAGGGCTAGCAAGGAAACACCTGAGAGAATAATAACAAATATCATTGAAGGGAAAATTCACCCGTTAAAACCGAGGCCATGACCTAACCCACCAGCACAAGAAGCCAGGTAAGGTCAACCTCCGCCGGTGCAAGTTAACTACGGTACACGAATCTACCACCTTAACCACGTGAGAAGTGTTGTCTGGTCTGCGATCTGCGGCATTTGACCTCTCCAAGTTACCATCATCACCCCACAACTACAGAAGGAAAACATATCTGCAGAGGAATTACGTGAATAGATCACCCGCTTTGTGAAAAGTCCTTTGATTATCGCAGAGGAAAGAAGGCGTAAAAACAAGAAGTTATCTAAGTTGCACAAATTTCAACTAGGACAGCTAGTGCTTATACGAGCAGCGAACGAAAGCAAACATTGGGGCCATATTACCAATATATTATTACCATTGTTATCTAATGTCACGGAGGAAAACTGATTCTGTCTGGTTTTTCCATGCGTGTATTACGTCACGTTCCTTGTCTACGCTGCACTTCCAGAAAGTTAACAATTCTCATGAAAATGAATATAAGAGGTCACAACCGACGTGTTAAGAAGGAAAGCGGAAGGTAAGGAATTTCCTTACGCCTGCCACGTTAGACGTCGAGAAAATCGTGTTTGCTCACCGTGAACCACGTGGGGACTTCGCCGCGCAGATTGTGTGTGTGTTGCACGCGGGCGCCCCAACAAGGCAAACAACCGAAGGAACTCCGTACAAGCTTCTGGGAATTCCGCGACGACCGCTGAGTATACCTACACACGTCGCAGAGTTCTCGCATCGCGTATCAACATCCCCCATTCCCCCGACAACCACTTATAGCCAGACTTCAGCGTGCTACCTTCTCCCCTTCCCCCCGCCCCCAGCCGATCTCTACAAAGAGGGTGCGCTGGCATCGCCAACTCCAAAGCAAGCGCTCTCGTTGCCTGCCAGTGGAATTCCACGAAAACGACGACGTATGAAATTGTAAACCAACCCCCTTCCTTTGTGGGGTTGCGATTAAATACTGGGGAATTAAACTCGTACTTATGGCATGTTAAGTACGCGGAAAACAAGTTTTGCAGTTCATGATTGATCTAGCAACTGTTAAGTCTAGCCAATCAGGATCGCGGGATACCAAAGCAGCCGACGTAACCTAGAAAGATGGGGAAAAGTGACGATTATTTATGTATGGTTACTGCTTGTGTAAGCGTTTTGAAGAACTCTTGGCATATTACAGAAGGGTATGCCAGTGTCAACGTTGGACATTCACGTCAATAAATCTGTAGATGGTTAGATAGAGCGAATTCAATAACCTCTTTCAAGAAATAAAACATGACCTCGAACAGTTCTTCAATAAAGATGTATGCACTCTATTAAAATGATTAACTGCGAATGAATTCCCAATTCCACATAACCTAAGTCCAAGATGTTTATACAGTTTATACCCTGGGATCTGATTGGCTACTTCGTCTTGACTTGTACGTAAGATATAAAACATAACGAAATCTTAAGTTACGCCAAGAAAGCACACGACTCGTACACGACAATCATAAACCGATACCCTTGAACACATTGATTCATATTCTGAGCGCACGGCACACTGATTCTGTTAAGTCAATCGTAAACCCACCCGTACCCTGGCAAGATGTTTACCCCTCAGCCGTAGCACTTCCACCCCGATGCAGGCTGTCTCCCAAACCACCATGCTCGTCACTTCCGCGAAGGGTGCTGTCGCACCCCCAAGTTTCATAACGAAGTTCGGGCGGGCGCTGTAGGAAAAGGGGCACAACTGAAGGGGGTGCGTGTATTTGTTTTCGGGAGTTAAGATATTAGTTCCTTCTCTGTTGTGGCGGGGTGGTGGTTTCCAGACAACGTCGAAACCCTTTCGTCCCCTGCAGGCGTTGCCTGTCCGCCAACTTTCCTAACCCTCAAGTAATCCGGTCCAGCGGCTGCGCTGGCTTCTTCCGAAGAAAACGCTGTGTGGTGTCGGATGCTTGCGAGCTGTGCATACATCGGGCTCGCCAAACCGCAAGCTGTGTATAGCTTACGCATTCTGTCTTCTGCAGCCAGAAAGTCGATAATAATAATAATATAATATAGAGAAAGAACCGACGGATAGCATTTTAAGTACCCGTTGTCAGCAACGCTTGGAACACCTCCCTTCAAACACATTCTTACTTACGGAGAGATTAACATCGAGGTATTGAGAGCCGATAAGGGTGAAGCGAGGTGAGTATAGAGCAGCGCCGGAATGTAAGGGCGAATGAAACGGGAGATATCAGAGTAAAACCCGCCAACCCGTGCCATCGTCCGGCATAATTCCCACAAGGGGAAAATCAGGAACGATTCAACCGGGAACCAAACCCGATTGATTCGCCTAGGTGGGTAGTCTCTGACCACCAACACCACAAGTGTTGTTTTATACCAGAAGTTTTTTAGTTCCTCAATTCCCTTTTAGAAAATTTTTTCTCTGTTTCGCCTTGCTTGCTACACACACACACACACACACACACACACACACACACACACCACACACCACACACACACACACACACACACACACACACACACACACACACACGATGTCAGGTAATTCCCGGATACGGACTGCACCAAACGAATCTATCATTACTCACTGCATGTGAACTCCATGCCTCTTTGGCACTAATGAGTTAAGCTCATCTCCTTGCCGTGTGCCTTACAACCGACACATTAGTTGCAGATCGCCACATCACCTCGCCTTTATCTAATTTTTATCTAATTTTAATACCACACGTTTGCTTCATTGGCTTTTTGAACTTTCATGTCATTATCCCTGTAAATAAAGTGTCTTGCTCGTTTTTTTTTTTTTACCAAAGGGGAATTTTGTACTTAGTTTTGATCACAGATTCGTGTGGTGCAGTTCGTATCCGCGAATTACCTGACGTCTTGTGTGTATGAATCTATACACACATATATGTATATATTATATATACACACATTTGGACACACACACACACACACACGCACTCCTTTCTACGACATAAGGAAAAAGTTTGCAAACTTTTATTACAATACTGTATAATTGTGTCGAAAAAGCACCACTTTTAATCTGAAACTTTATAGTGATAAATCATTGGTAATTTTCCTTCATTTCTTAAAGGAAAGAGTGAAAGAGGTTTAAATTTCCCATATACATATTGTCTCATACCTATATAAGCAGTCGGATGCATGGCAAATCTTCCGCATTATGTAGTATACAGTTGAAAAGTGCCATTACAATTTAGACAGATTACTGAGAAGTTTTTTACAGTGTGTGTAATGCTTGTTACACTATGAGCTATATAAAACCAAAAAAAATTTATACTGTATTAAACATTTTATAGGCGGATTCTGTTGTAAAAGTTGTTGGTTTAACTGGGAAGAAATACAAATTTGTATGTGCATTGAATAAAATACAACGGAAGAAATCAATTTAAATGTTGTCAGTGGCAACGTGGCAAATGCAGAAATGGAATTGGACGCTTGAAACCTCTACCTTTAAAAGAAAACTTATTTATTTTTAAAAAAATCTCAGTGCTTCATTATCTATGCAGGTATGGTATCAAAAGAAGTAGTTGATTAGTTTCCCGTCGCTTTTGTGGAGATAGCGTGCCGACACGTGCATAGAGTCTCGCCGTCTCTACCTCCTGCAATCTGTAATTTATTTTCCAACAGAAAATAGATTTCCTCCCCGTAGTGAGGTTCAAAGAGTAAGTTGATTTGAGTTTATAAAGTGTGAGAGAAGAAATGCTTGTTATAAATTATATTTTGAATAATTCCGTTCGCGAAAACCTGTACAAACAGACCACCAATGGTCGTGAAGTAAACACAAAATTTACTTTCAAAGCCCCAAAGATCAATACAAAAATAGATAATAAAACGCCTGGAATTAACTATTTTACAATAAAATAATGCCCTCACAAATTACAAATTTTAAATATGATTACAAAACCGCGTAGGGTAAAATACTAACTTTATGAACCCATATTAGCAGCCGTACCACATTCCCCCCCCCCCCTTTTCCACCCACCCTTTAAAAGGAACAGAGATCGAGTCCCTATGAACGTATTCTCTACCAAGTCCCTCAAAAACACGAACACCAGACTATTATTCCTTCCGCGCCCCGTTATGGAAGGGATTCTATCCTTCATGTTGCATAGAGCGCCCCATGGTGACGTCACAAGCTGTACGCGCCGTCAGTGTTCCAGGAATCCCCCCTTGGGGGGGGGGGGGAGCGAAGCGACGAACAAGCCACTCGGCTAGTTAACGTCTTGGGGGGGGGGGGGGGGGAGTGACGGAGGGTAAATATTGACTGAATATTATTCTAAATAAGAGGGCTTCCAAATGTGCTCACTTTACCGTGAATAGCCTATAAGCCTCGTTCACATCAGTGATGCTCATCCACAGCGTGTTGCGGGTATTACTTATTGAAGGCGCTCGGTGATAGATGGATGATAGATGGGACGCCATCACACTTTGCGGAAGAAATATTTTGTCGTCTGCTTCCTCCTCCAATATCAATATATGACAAACACTTTTATAATGTTGAATTCTCGACAGATATCGACAAAATAGTTTTACTACTATGAAATGGTGAGTGAGTGAAGAGATTTGGGAGGCTCTTAAAAGCGAGGTCTTGAGAACCGATGAGGGTGATTGAGGCGAGTACGGAGCAGCGCCGGAATTTCATTCCGGGAGATCCCCGAGAAAAACCGCCGACCAACGGCATCGTCCGGCACGATTCCCATATGCGAAAATCCGGAGTGACCTGGCTGAGGATTGAACCCGGATCGCCTCGGTGGGCGGTGAGCAGGCTAACCGCTCAGCCACCGTGGCCCCTACTATGAAATATGTAGTATTAAAATCCGCGTATAGAAGAAAAACCAAGAAACCTCAACGGTTACTGTTTTGGTAAATTTTACGTCAAAACTATTAAAAATAAGGAAACGTATTAAACTTGGGGCGTTTAAGAGAGAAAGTTAAGTTTTATATTAAGTTGTTCTCCAAGCAAATCTAGTTGAGTTCTCACAATCCTTGTACACGTAAAGGAATAATTTTATTCTCTTAACTACACGGCATATTCTGCATGTTATGTATAAGTCCTAAATAAAGATAGTAAAAAAAAAATATTTATTTTGAAAACAATTTATTTCGCGACGCTAATGAATACATTGTAGTATTGCACAATGCATTTAATATAAAAAAAAAAAAATTAAAAATGTTTGATACTACAGATTATTTTTAATATTAAAAATAATATTCTCCGGAATTTTAAGGCTAGGAATGGAGGTGATCTAAACATAGTTTTCACATTTGAATTTAAGAATGCCTTTTCTCTGACGTGCCAGCTCTTACGGTGATTTGGTCGAAATAATTTCAATATAAACTATTTAAAATAATCTGTTTTTATTTCTTACATTTCTTTCATATATGCTCCGGCCTCTATTGTCGATGTGGCCTTTTATGGTGCGCGCCTCTTGTTGCCACCCGCGAACCAATATTGTCGTCTGGCAAACGCCTACAGGTGACGCAAAAGGAAAAATGAAAAGGTTTTCGCAAGCGAAGCGAACGGTGTTAGGGGTTCTGACATAGGGGGTGGGGTTGAGCAGACGTGCAAACATTAGGGCGGACGGCAAGTCCATCAAAAATCTGCGATAAGGGAGCAGGGAACAGGGGCAAACGCGCACAAAGTTGGTGGCTACGAAAAAAGAGGGTGCTGAAAGGGGGGGAGGGGAGGGGGAAGTCTTCCTTTTCTGTTTACAGAGGATGTGAGGCGTCCAGCCATCTCGCTTTCACACCACTGCCTTCTTTTCCTCTGTTACAACCGCAAGCGAGCAAACAGAATGGACGGCCGTAGACGCCAGGAACCCTCTGATTATGTTTACACCCGGTCACGTGCAGGCGGCGGGTGAAAGAAGCCGACCGTAAACCAATGGTGAAGCGCTGTGCTCCGACATGGGGAACGCCCACTGGATCAAGTCTTCACCCAGCCTAGTAAACCCGGCGTGTCAGAGTTGTTTCCTCCCTATAAGCAACTGTACAATTTCGAAAAGGATTCATCAATTTTGCTCAGGCTGTGGATTTGCAGATGGGTTAGCATCCTCTTGCAGATGTCGCAATCAAGGACACCTGCACGGCGATATTTGAATGGATAGTGCAATGGCGGCGAATGACTAGGTGGAGACTTTCTGGCATTCGTCACTGCGATGCACATGTCTGCCGTGGAAAAAAACAAGACCGAGCACGAGGAAATGATTCAATAACACAAGTAACCTATGGACCAGAATAAATTATTGTCATAGAACACTGGAAATTCCAAGAGGGGACAGAGTAAAAGAACACAGGAGGCATTAACTGGTTACGAAAAGAACGTACACAGGACCAACACATAACATATAGAAAACAGTACAGCCTAGAATAGAAACCTCCTCTACTGTCATCAGATTCTATCTTACCCGCTATTTTCGTGGCGTGAATTATATTGCTACCGCACCATTTTCATTACGATCCTCCATCCTAAGGTGCGCAATGCCTTCGCAACCATATTTTATCAGAAACATTTCAGCTACGACATTGAGGGGATCAAGGAAAATTTAGTTTTATAAGATCGTAAGAAGTCTTCTGATCATACCCATTTCAAGAAATAAAGTAGTTTTATTAAGACCGTACAAATGCTTCAAATCATACCCATTTCAAGAAATACAACCAGCGTTTTAAGAAAAATATTTACATTATGTAAAACAATAGTTTTCTCGATTACTGCAGTAGTAAAAATAATATAAAACTCGTAATATTCTTTTCATTATACAGAATGTTCACAAAAAAAACCGCTCACAAACATCGTCAAGTGATTCCTCACACAAAGATAGACAATAGTGTATACGTGACTTTTATCCTGACTCACTTCCTAAGGATGGTACACTCCAGTAAATTTGGCGACGAACTACAGGTTTATTGCAAATAGTAAACAACCAAGTTCGCTCAGACCTCTGAATGTACGTGTAGTGTACTATTAAACGAACGTACACGCCTACAGAAAATTAAGGAAAAAACTTTCGGTTTTCCATCCAGGTGTATTCAGTCGCGTTGGAGGCGAGTGCGACGTCACTGTACTTTTGGTGTGTGTATGTGTATGTGTAGTGATGTGTATGTGTAGTGATGTGTATGTGTAGTGATGTGTATGTGTAGTGATGTGATGTGCGTGCGTGCGTACATTCTCTCTCTCGTGGGACCACTTTTGACCACACGGCAAACTGTACTTTCCATTCACGGTTGCTTCCAACTTTTCTGAAGCCCTGCTAAAGTTCTACTTTCAGGGTATTCCTCCGCCTCGTGCAAAAAATTCCCATCTAAGTATAGAAAAGTATACCGAAGGGACAACGCACCGAATTCGTGCGCACTCAGTTTAATAATATTCTGCATAAGAACTAATTGCCACTAGGCATTACCAATATAACTATTTTCTCGCGGTTTTGAAACGTTTTTATTATATATGTAACATTATAATATATAAATACAACAAAAGTATATATTAAATACAGCCAAAAATAAGACACTTTTATGTTAACATACGTATTAAATGCTTGTGGTATAGAAAACCACCAAATACGTCTTACACGGGGTAATTTTTCATCGGGTTCGATTCAAAAAGTGTGAAGAAACCGCAGATAGACTATACGTATAAACCAATAGGTTCTTTTGATGAGGGTTGTACAAATTGTGCTGACTTAATTAAAAGGAGCGCAGTTTCAGGTGTTTGGATGAATTGAGATTAGCGATTTAGAGAAAAGCTGCACTTTATAGCGCCGTTGCATTCCAGCAAGTGGACTGCACATTTACGTTTTTCTAATCGCAGAACATAGGGCTTTGCGAATTTACGTCTGGGGAACACTTAATTATCAAGTCTGTTTGGTTGGTTATAGAAAAGTACCGACGATGGGATATACACACATCCGCACAATCTCATCGGCCGACCTTTCCTAGCAAAGCAATATAAAAGGCAATTAACTGTTCTACTCTTCGATAGAACGTTGCAAGGCGCCATTCCCTCCTCAGCCCCAAATTCGATAAAATTTTTTTAACAGCACGTCATTCGTAAACAAGTGAAATAATTCTCACAGAATGTAATAACGTACAACTTTTGTCTATGCAATTTTAAGCGATTCCTTATCTTTACAGGCATCTTTCTGGCCTTGATAACATCACAAATACCGGTAGTAAAATTTGCGAAGTATGTACGTTGTTGTATTTCTACAAATATTTGTGAATTTGCAAAGAAATTCCTAATAAAATTTAAAAAAAAATTTTATAATGCTCATTACATCCATTACAAAGCGACAGCTTGTGTCACTCCGGTTGTCCGCGCACTTCGATGGTCTAGCCGGTTCACAGTTATTTAAATAATTTAAAAATCAACCTCTGAAAAATGTCACTTTTGCTACCTGCATGTTTTTGAACGTTTACTCTGGCCGGCATGCGCTCAGTAAAGTTGGCAACGTTGAATGAAGTGTCCGTCAAACATTTGTGGACACTTGCGTAATTTTTATTTTTTTTTGTTTTCTGTTATTATAATGGATATAATGGTAAAAACGAACAAATTTGTAAAACATTTTCTGGCAAGCATGTTATCCACTAGAGAGAGTGCGAAATTTATGTTCTCTCCGTGACTTCAGATTATAATGCGAATATATATATTCTCACATTAACATTAACATCCCTCCTCGTTAATTTGCATTTGTAATCAAACATGCAAGTTTCGTCGGGTGTATTCGAATAAAATGACATAATTTTTACTAAAGTCGTGACTTTTATGACTCCCTGGTTCGTACCGAGAATTCGATATACAAAGAGGAAGTATACATTCATATCAAAACATTTGTTTACAAATCAGTTTTCTAACCTAAAACACAAACCACGCCATTTTAGCTATACGTGCCGGCATAAAAGCAAATCAATGTTGGGACCACTGTCATAAAGATATGTCTACCAACTGCTATAACTTTTCCTTTATGTAACGCGTATGCTTAGCGAAGCTTGCTGCGGATTGCGAACTAACAGCGCTATGCGCTAGTGCAGACTGGCCCGCTTTTAGCATTGCGGTATATGGGAGTTTCGGAGATTTTTTAATAATATTAAATAACGCCTTTTTATTTTCGTATGCCCGTACGTCAATGTTTCGCTGGCGCAGTATGCCGAGTTCGTAAAAATCCTCCGTGTGACATTTTTCGCGCGCCATGTTTATTTGTTTCTGGCACATTGCAATATTAATTTTACACAGGGTGGAAGAATATTCAGGACTTTCAATGGTGCTCACTTTACCGTGGATAGCCAACACTGATTGTGTTGCAGGCGACCACACTTGCGTCATGAACTCTCTTCTGAGAGAGACCTACCTCTCTCTAAGATATTTCGTGACGGAATATCCAGTTTTTCTGTATCTCTCTTTGCAACGCGAATTTACGGCTTAAGAGGGACAGCCACGAGGACTCGCATTAGGGCAAAATACTATAAATATAGCTGTCGCTGGATACTGGCGAAATATTTTACGGGGTGCCATCGCTTTTTATGGGCAAATAATTAATTGCAATTATGAATTTTATTCACTTATTTATGTAAAACGCAGTGCTTATAAGTTATTTATTTTCTTCTTAGATTAACTTCGAATTTATGCCTTCTTTAATTCGAATGTATATTTATATATTAATTCGCTCTTTGATAAAAATGACTGAAGTTGTGTTGAGTTACGTCAGAAATGTGGTTTTGTAAGTACCCTATTCAAGAGAGTTTATTACACAAACTCAAACTTGATGAAAGTTTTTTTCAGCAGGAGTAATGAATCAATTTGACACTAAAATAAAAATGACGAAATCCAGACCAAACTTAAGATGAAAAAACAAAGTTATAGCATAATTAAGACAGAAAAATAAAAGCTTCCAGAAAAGTTTTATAGTGTATAATTAGTTATATATTTAAAATAAAAGTACTTATAAGAACTGAATCGTAGGCAAAGAGACAATGTTTGCATAGCGGGATACTGCAAAGAAATGCTTATGTGCCAGAGTGAAATCGATAATGTTAGTAAAGAAAAAAGAAAGAAAATTATGACTACCGTGTGGTCAGAACTCACTGGATGCCCGTTTCTGCCAACACAACAAAATTTCGTATACATTACAGTATACACTCTAAATGGGAATCAGTTATTTTGTACTGATTGTCAGTTGAAACTGCTCCATCCGAAATATGTAGAAAAAAATCACTAATCCATCAGTTAAAATAAATCTACTAATTCAAGCAGTAGAAAACTAGTTATTTATAGTTGGGTAATGCAAATACACGTCTTTGCAAAGTTTGAAAGTCAATCTATCTTTAGTTTAGTTCGGATTCTGTTCGTTAAAAGAGTGGTTCCAATGTACGAGGTTATCGAGGTCCACTAGTATCCGCCATTTTACAATGCCACAAGACACTACAGAATTAAAATTGTTATTTTTAGTGCCAGATAGAGCAGTGATATTTTACTGACTCGATAGTGCGGTGCTTCAATAAGAAAGGTGGATTTACACCAACAAAAGTTTTGTGGTCTGCAAGTTAACAGATCAAATAATAAGGAAATGACAAATTTGATCAAATATTGCACTGCTTCTAACATACCACTGTCTAATTAGCACAATTATTACTAGTCAATCTGTATCTTAAAAATAACAGTTTCATTCTGCAAGATCTCGTTTCATTGTAAAATGGCAGATACATAGAAAACACCGACAACGCAGTTAAAACCACTATATTTCTATTTTAAAGCACACAATCTGAACTAAACTTAACTTAGAATGACTTTCGAGCCTTACAAAGACATGCAGGTACCTACGTGCGCATAATATGTGTACATTTCGACAACATGAAGTACTTTCACATTACGAAACATACAGCCGTTCGCCATTGTAAGTCTATGTTACTACGCAAATACGAAACTTTTTCTCTCGGTGGCAAAGCAGCAGAGTTGGTAGAACGTCAGCCAAAAGTATACAAGAGAATGTGTTGCATTCTGGGGCGGCAGTTTGATAACAACCACTTCCAAAATTTCCTTGTACATGTAATAATTTTGTTTTGGGACAAAATAATTGTATATCTAATTTATTTAAAACCGTAATGCGTGGTTTTTAATCGTTGTGCTTTTTATTAATCGACTATAACTAACTGATTTTCTACTGTTTGTATTAGTGGATTTCATTTAACTGAATAGATTAGTAGTTTTCTTTTTCTACAGATTCCGGATGGAGCAGTTGCAACTGACAATCAGTAAAAAAATAACTGATTCCAATTTAGAGTGTACATTTCTTCTGTATGCTCAAACAATATATAACATGTATAGTCTCCATACTGGGTAGTCATATGGTTCAAATGGTCCATCCTTATTAAAGGCTGTTCACGATAAAGTGAGCACTTTTGAAATCAACCTTAGAAAAAAGTCACTGCCCCTGCATGCATATATTTTAACGGGCACCATGAGCGACATTTGCCCAGTATATAACAGTTTACATACACTATGTAAGTATTGCAAATAATTACAAATAACGCAGAATAACATATTCCAACCAATAATGTAACAAACGACGCAAATTTTCTCGTAGCTTTAAAATGTATCTACGCGAATAATAGGCTTAAAGTTAAACATTTTGTATCTGAGACAGAAACTAATTTTATTAAGAAAAAAAAAGTTCTTTATTATCTTACAGAAAGCAACACTGAATATAGTTTTTACAATATCTGCTTTAACCACTTAAATCCCTAGACGTAAGCATAGACGTACAACATACGCATTGTAACATGTAGTCTATATTTAATTCATATATTGTACAATTGTACAAATATAGTTGTTATCTGCGAGACGGAGAACTATAGAGACTGCCATAACTCTGTTATCGGATAACCGAAATGCTGTACAAATTCACATGATCACAGAATGTATGTAAATTAAACATGTCATTTATATTAATGTAAATACAACTATACTTTAAAGATAGGAACACAAAACAGATACGCACATAGATAAATGGTGTGTATGCTTTATAACATTTTTCATTATCCACGATATACAAAAATATGCATATTTTGAAAGTGAAAAAGTCAACATTGTTGTACAATCAATACGTAGGGGTTCATACATCCATCACATATTTAGGGACCTACAAAATTCGCGTTATTATTTGGCGTCAGGCTAAATTACACAGTACTGTATATACTGGAGCCTCATTGTTTCTCCATTGGCTGCTGCATAGTTATGAAGCCACTATGTCTCTGACTGAACTGCAGGTGATTGGGGCACACTATTGTGAAGTGTTCCTTTATTGGCGCAGAGTTACCCTGGGCGTGTCAAATATAGTATGGTCCAATGATGAACGTATTAGAAAGGTATACGTGTTTAAAGTTTACCGTGTGTCCAAACAATAAAGCGCATTTTGCAGTTCTCTACACGTGTTCTTTTATCATTCCATAGACATTTACTGTACATAATTTGTACATATCAAAACTGAAAGTAGGTATGAATATTTGATGAATATACAAAATTTACTTTATATAATGGCCCATAACCTTTATTATTAGATAAATTTGTTCATTCTATGCATAATATATTCATATATATGTATATATAGTGGATGTGAGTTCACTGAAATCCATCTTAAAACATCGTGTAGTTCTTGTTTGCATATTATACATCGTGTGTTGTGTGGGTGTGTGTTGTAAAGATGCTATCAGTGAAACTAATATTATGTCGGAATTTCCTTTGGTATTATCACAGCGTTCACCCAACTGAGTATGTTCTCCATTTCTCTATGACGTTCCAGTACACAGCAAGGGGGGGGGGGGGGGGATTTGTTTCCATTATTCCTGTAACATCGTGAATAGTCTGAAAACTCTGGTCTTACAAAATGTGTGTTTTAGAGGGACAATGTCCTCAATGCAGTGTGATGACTTTAACTGAAGAGTGGTTCTCCACAAAACATTATCCTTTTCGTGTTTAATGATGAATGGATGAATTGTGAATTAAAGCTTTAAAATGTCTGCAGTCATTTTTTTTTATATTTAAATGTGTTATCTTATTACCGTCCATTTTTTTTTTTTTTTTTTTTTTTTTTTTTTTTTTTTTTTTTTTTTTTTTTCAAACAATAATTTAGTTTTAGTTAACACGGTGTCATGTACCACCATCATGTTATAAGGGGCAAATATTTACAAATTAAAATTTTTGAATAAAACTTAGAAGCGCGTTTTATTAAAAATATAACATTTTTTAATTGTTTAAAAATATTTATAAATCTCATCCTGTTCCATACAATTTAGTTATAATTATTACAGTGCACACACAATGAAACAACAAAAAAGTTAACACTAAAAATTAATTCATTATATAAAGTTTTTTTATGAAATATCAGTTCATAGAAAAAAAATAAACATTTTATAAAGACTTATTGTATTTATATTTAAATCCATACGGTATCTTCATAATTTTTAATCACAGAAAATTATATTCCAAAACTGTTTATTCCTACAATTTTTAAACAGATATTTAATTTCATGGTTTCCTTTGTACTTTCATATTAAAACTCTCCCTATAGTCTGGGTAAACAGCATATTTTACACTTGCCGCAATTGTAGCGTGTTTCTCGCTACATTTGCCGCAATTGTGGCGTGTTTCTCGCTACATTTGCCGCAATTGTGGCGTGTTTCTCGCATGATGATTTGCGGCACCTCATTCCACGACCGGGAATTTTTTTGGTCCAGTGGTTTATTCTGTCGTATCTTGCATCTGGCAACACAACGGGGGTGGATTTCTTCTTGATCACCCTTTCGTCTTGAAATCCAAATGATCTTCCTCTCTTTCTTGTCTCCACTATCCCCTGAGAAATAAATAAGCTGGCAAGCGATGCTTCGAACGTTACCACGGGCATCTTCTCCCCTGTAATATTCTTGTATGTTAGACAAGCATTTGTTAGTGCCAAGTTCAGTGAGTGATAAAACACACTCAAATATATATATTTTTTAAACTCTGCCCCAATGAGGATAATGGGCAATCATGCGATTCACCAAATCTACCCCACCTATATACCCGTTGTATTCACCAATTGAGAATGGCCGGGCAATTCCAATAAATTGATTATCTTTGTGGTTGCTAGGTCTATCTCCACTTTCAGGATTTGCACCAGGATTTGCGCCTGTCCACTGGTGCTTGTTTGCGAGAGCATGGTGACGTCACATGTTCTTGGGTATTTTGAGACGATTTCGATCTTCTCACAATCCGGCCATTTATTTATTTATTTATTTTTTCCATTTCTCTTCAAATTTACCACGACCCGCTCGTCCAAGAAAGCTCGCTCGGGATCGTGATGGAGGAGCATCTTTGTCGCACACCGTTACGCGAATAGTAATTTCTGGAAAACTGATTTGCTTCCGCGGGCAGCTGTTTCCACTGTTCGTCTCTCCCCACCCTGAGTACTGGTGGGTCTGCCCCTTCGATCTCTAGCACACTGGCGAGGAGGATCGCCTTAAGGCGGATCACCCCAGACGTGCCCTGACAGACACAAACCAAGGGTTTCACCTCAACTGTGACGTCAGGTATGAAGAGATCGCAGGGTACGAGTCGTTGGAAAGACCAATTAGTGATGAATTTTTCATTCTACTACAAAAAAACCTCGACTACTGGTATGCTTTGTCAATGGTCGAAGAGTCGAATTACTGGCTTCTTTACCTAAGCTGCAACATAATTGCTACGTAGTCCGTGGCATAGCCTTCTTAATAACTGCTCGCACAACACTCCTCAGAGTTCGCCTGTCACGATGGGGCCGCGGTGTTGTAGTGGTTAGACTACTCGCCTCCCACCTGGGCACACCACGTTCGATCCTCGGCAATGCCACTCATTGAATTTCGCATTTGTGAATCATGCCGGACAATGCGGGGATTTCTCAGTGATCTCCTGTTTCCTCCACTCTTGTATTCTGGAGCTGCTCCATACTCACCTCCCCCGTTTTTCAACCCTAATTGACTCTCAAGAACCTGATGTTAAGAGCCGCCACCCCACCAGTCATAATCTTATATTTTCTTTTTTTTGGGGGCGGGGGGAGAGGGCTTGCTAGAGCGATGCTTGGATAGGGTGACCCGGGGTTTTTAATGCACGAAGTTATCTTCAGGGCTTGATGGTACTGTAAATTCTAGCTAACGTAATTGTAAATAAATGAATAGCACACCCAATAAATATCTATGCGTAAATCCAAATCATTATTACAAATTTAATTCTAACCTAAAATGCACTGATAGTACAGCTTAAAATTTCTATTTATTTGAAAAAAAATATTCAATTGAATGAATGGCACGCATCGAAGTGTTATTTTGAAAATCATATCTCAAAAACTAACTGCATGTGTAAACAATATAAATTTCCAGTGGTCGTTATTGTGTAAAAAGTAGAACTTTTCGCAGAACATTTGACTAAGGAAGGACATTCCATGACTTTATTTGGTCTTTCTCATCCCCAGGACAATGCCTACCTAAAAAAAGAATGACTGTCCTACGCAAAGCAGAACGTCTGCTCACCCTGTGCTTGGAGCCATTCCCCATGGCGTTGAGAGTTTACAAAGACATCGCTACCTGAAGATAGGGGCATGTTTGACGACTGAAGAATTTCTCTGATAGGACGCTGGAATATACAGGCCCCTATAATAATGCCCCTTTCTAATGTACCGAACTGTTTCAGTTGACTCATTAAGACAACGTTTGTGCTTCCGCTCGTATGGGATCCTGTTTTGCCGACTAAGAAAATGTGCCTAAGAAGAAACTTCTGTAAGTACCTTAAATACCTACTGTCATAAGAGGACAAAATTGCATATTTTAAAGGTTTTTGAAAGGAACACCCTAGAATCAAGTCTACATACCTGAAGAGTTCAATATTGTTAATTTTTCAGTCTCATCCGTATAGGTAGTTTTGCCAGGACGAACAGTTTCATATAAAAATGCACAGCAAATATAAAAATATACGATTCAAGTAATTTTCTGTTACATAGGTGTCGTACCACCCTGCTCTTGTTTTTATAAATCTCCGGTTTCCAGATTGAAAATGAAATTAGAAATTACTGAAAAATTCGTTACATTCTTGGTTCTCACTGTGTTATTTAACGTAGGTGGCAAATAACGAGACGTCTTAAGAACTCAGCTTTCAGACGTGGCATACCATAGATGCATCCGCGAATATTCTGGGAGAAGTTAGGACATTTAACAGGAAAGCTACTTTCAGTGTCTACGAAGACAACTGCTCTTTTGGAATATACGAGTCGCTTACGTAATTCTCTGGAACAATAGTATAGGCTGTTCACGGTAAAATGAGCACTTTTGAAAGCCCTACTTATGATCTATTTGCATACACGTTGCGTGTTTTCCGCCTTATGTAAAACTAACATTTTCCTGGACCTCGTCACTTCATTCGGGCGTCTGTAGAGAGAAATTTTGAAATTATTATAAAAGTAAATACTGTACAAATCTGCTCATTTTTACGCTTTGGTGCACTAAAATACACAGAAAGCGAGAGAAGTAATTTAAGTTATCACAAACGGTTACCTAACATTTTTTGTTCAACTTTAATAAGTGGAACTACTTTCCCCTCCATCGTTACCAACTTTACTGGGTGAATGTCACTCACTGCGCCCGTTACAATGTATGCAGGTAGGGGCAGTGACATTTTTCTAAGGTTGATTTCAAAAGTGCTCAATTTATCGTGAACAGGCTTTAGCGAGAAAATCTTACAATTGTACGTTCAGTGGCTTCAAGTAAAATAATGGTTTCATCCCACGTTGTGGCAATGATTATGTAAGCTTTGTCAAGCTTTATTTTTTCCTCTGACACGTCCGTAGCTAACCGCCGAGCCGTTTCGTCTCGACGCTGTCACGCTCCTGAATACCAAAATCTCTCCACCCCATAAACCAGCCCTCCTCCAATCCAACCTTCTCCCTTTCTCCCCCCCTAAAACCCCCCTTAACCGTATCCCCCAGGCCGAGGTCTAAGTGCATCCTCTATTGCTCCACCTCCTTCACTTCCGCAACACGAGTGGATTCCAGATAGCACACGTTTCAGAAATTACTTTCGTTTAACTCGTCTTCCTATTGGTTAGCGCGTAATTCCTCTCTCGCGCCGCAGCATCGTGATCGCTCTTCTGCTGTCCTTCTCGCGCTCCCCTTTTATGTCCTCCACTCCACTCTGGGGGCCCACGGCGCGGAGAGGCCTTGGGACGCGGTTAAAAATAACCTCCAGAGTGCAGCATCCCGCTGAAAGACGCGTAAAAATATTTGGCGGGATCCGACCAGACGCACGAGGTACCCAGGACGCAAACACCGATGAAACGTTTGCACGGTGATGTAGGCTGTTTACGATACAATGAGCCTTGCTTAAGATCATATTGTACACACGTTGTGTAATCCTCCGCCTTATGTAAAATTAACATTGGCATAGGCCTCATCACTTTATTCATGCGTCTGTGAAATTATTAAGAACGTAAATACTTTACAAATCGGTTCATTTTCACACTTCGATGCATTAAAAAAAAAACAGAGAGTGAAATAAATAAAATTAAGTTTATTCGACTTTAAGATATGGAACTACTTTCCAACCATCGTTAACAACTTTACTTGGCGAATGTTGCTTAGTGCGCCCATTAAAATATATGAATGCAGGGATGGTTTTTTTTCTTAGGTTTATTTCTAAGATGCTCACTTTATCGTGAACAGCCTTTACACCCCGACACTATAAATTCCTGACTATGACCCGTTCACGGTTACTTCACACTTTTATGGAGCACTGCTAAAGTCCTACTTTTCGGTACCTATTACGTATCCTTCCGCTGCATGTAAGCAAATACATTGACGCGTGACTTCTACATGTCAACTGACAAATGCTTCGTTTACTATTTCCAGCTGTTCAAACATGCTGGCATATTTCACAAAGCATTACGTATGAATGTTAAAAGTTTGGGGATGTAACCGTAAATATTGTTAACATATTTGTATTATTCACGATATATCACGTTTCTCATAGTACTCGTTAAGTTTCCCGCGACCCTGTTACAACAAGTGGGTAGGGGTGGTGGAAGGGGAAGGGCGAAGATCTGTAGTATTTAATATCTTGTTATTGATGTGTGTTGGGTTATTACGTTAAAAGGACGGCCACAATTTGAACAAATATTAAAAGGAAGTAGCAGTCAGTCCAACGAGAAAGACAGTAACTTCAAACGCGCAACTCGTGTCTTACTTTTGCTACGTCGCAACGACAAACGTGAAGATAGTGGCTAACATGAAATGAAAAGTCCTACCGCAACCTTCATTCCGCTCATACTCCTTTGCATACTTAGGTATTACTCGGTTTAATTATTTATTTATTTATTTAAATTTTTCGGTCTGAGATTTAGCAATTTGTTGGGACTATGACAAACATTCACTTCACAGAAACGTACGTATGTTACACATTTCAGTTTCAAACACCTGAGGCATAGTTGCAAAGTTGTGATAAATAGACAGACGTGACTTTCAAGAAATTAATTAAGTCATAAAATCTCTTTACTGTTGAAACTTATAAATCTTATACGTGCAAAATTTTTTTTTCACACACACACACACACACACACACAGGCATACACACACCTACACACACACATAACATCCTAACACACCCTTACACAAACACACAAGATAAAGTGAGCACTTTTAAAATCAACCTTGGAAAAAAGTAATTGCTCCTACCTGCATATATATATTTTTTTGGGAGCATTGAGTGACATGCGCCCAGTAAAGTTGACAAAGATGGAAGGAATGTGGTTCCGTGTTTTACCGTTAAATTGAAAGTGTTAGGTAACCATTTGTGACAACTTGAATTATTTATTTCCGTTTCTCTGTTGTAATACATTTAAGTGTAAAAATTAACAGATCTATGAAATATTTATTTCCTATTAATTTCACCGTTTCACCTGACCGACGCACGGCAATGTTACTTAACGAGGAAGAATACACGATGCGCATACAAGTCGATCTCAAGCTGAGCTTTCAAAAGTGCTCAGTTTACCATGAACAGCCTACACAAGCCTGGCATAACGGCCACGACTCTGGGGCAGCAATAGACATATCCATTTCATTTCATGAACGTGACCCGCAAATCGACACGATACAAGTTACAACATGTTTATTCCTGCCTTGGAAACACGGATCCATCACAACTTCGTAACTTGTTTAGGTTAGTTGAAGAAACACAATATGTATATACTTGGTTTTGGTATTTTCAAGCATTTATCGCAAGAACAAAATTTAATTCTTGTTTCAGCAAAAAGCAAAACCCGACATATCATGTTACTACTTCTGCGAACTTCTTAATTGTAATGGCCCTGCAATCACGTCGAAATGTTATAATAAGTAGCTATTCAGACATAAATACAAAAAAAATTACACAAACCTGAAATATGTATGAAATGTAAAGAATTTAAATTACGTATAATTTTACTTAACGAGTTTCAAAGAATACAATAGAAAGTTCCGCTTGACATATTCAAGTTTCTTCCTCGGACAAAAAAAAATTGTTTTGCTTGAAAAATATGTTTTATGAATCTTCAGATGTTCTTAATCGGAAGTAACTAATTATTTGGTAGAATGAAATCAGTGGAATAAAAACACCGTTAAGAGTCATCCTCGATCTGGTTTCATGTTTTATATGAAATAAACCTTTGGGTTCTGTAAACAAACCACGATTCCTTGTCCGTATAGAGTGGATATATATTTTGATGAGATCTTGAAAGCTGATGAGGGTGAAACCAGGTGGAAATGGAGCAGCGCCGGAGATCCCAGAGAAAACCCGCTGGCCTGTCCGGCACGATTCCCACATGCAATAATCCGGGAGTGACCCCCACCTACAATAATAGCAGCACGCGAGAGTTCTGGTCGCTGCATTGAACAATCACCGCAGACCAGTACTCTTAAAGGTCTATACATAGTCCATTTACAGTTACTTCCAACATTTCTTAAGCCCTGCTGAAGTTCTACTTCAAGGTTATTCCTCCGCCTCATTCAGTCAAAGATTAGCCGAGTATAGGAAATTACACTTTAGGGGCAGTGCATTTCGTCCATACGCACCAAGTGTAATAATATTTGTTTTAGAACTCTTTTTACTAGGGAATGCGAACATACCTTTTCGTCGTTGTTTTTATTCATATCACATAAAAATTAAAATTTATTACAATTTAGAAATAAAATAACAATTAAATTTAAACAAAAAGAAGGTACTTTTGGATCAACAGAAGTATGAGAAGCTTGTGATATATGACGTATTTAGGAAACAACAAAACACGTCAAAGGTTTGCAATAAGCGTGACGAAACTGCGAATAGACATTAGTGTTATAATGGGAGATGTTCTTTAGCTTGAGTATTCCGATAGTAAGAAAAAGTGGACTTGATCTTATCGACGCTGCTTTGATTTTGAAAATATTATCGGTCTTTGGAATGCAGAGCTGCTAAATTCATTGCGCCTCTTAAAATTAGGAATTTCTTCAAGTAAATAATTTGAAAACATTAGTTTGTGGCGGAAATTCCAACAATTTTCAGTGAACCCGTGGTGTATGAAATCTGTGAGTTTTGTTAACCTTATAACCAGTAAAATTACACATATTTTGTGATGACTGTTTCGCATATAACATTGTGAGGGAGGCCAACTCGATATGAAATACGAGTGGAAGCCTCTCCAGAAATTTAACTTTGGATTTACTGGCAAGCACATTATCCACTAGAGAGAGTGCGAAATTTATGTTCTCTCCGTGACTTCAGATTATAATGCGAAATTATATATTCCCACACTAACATTAACATTTTAACTTCTCTCCTCGTTAATTTGCATTTGCAATCAAACATGCGAGTTTCAAAGGGCGTATTCCAATAAAAAAAAAAAACATAATTTTACTAAAGTCGTGACTTTTGTCTCTTCCTGATTTGTACCGAGAATTCGGATCTACTTGAGCTAATACACAATAAACAAAGAGGAAGTATACATTTATATCAAAACATTTGTTTACAAATCAGTTTTCTAACCTAAAATCCGAACCACGCCATTTTCGCTAGACGTGCCGGCATAAAAGCAAATCAATGTTGGGACCACGGTCATAAAGTTAGGTCTGCCAACTGCTATAATTTTACCTTTATGTAACGCTTATGCTTAGTGAAGCTCGTGGCGGCATGCGAACTAGCAGCGCTATGCGCTAGTGCTGACTGGCCCGCTTTTAGCATTGCGGTATATGGGAGTTTCGGAGATTTTTGAGCAATATTAAATAATGCCTTTTTATTTTCATATGTCCGTTCGGCGTAAAGAATTGTGATATATTTAAGTGCGTTTGAGGATGGTTTCGTTTACGTCTATGTTTTTGCTGGCGGAGTATACCGAGTTCGTAAAAACCTCAGCGTCACATTTTTCTCACACCATGTTTATTGCTTGTGTTTAATGCACACAAACAAAACTAAATGTGCAAATTTTTTTTGAATGTGCGTTTTAAAACGTAGATAAATATCTGAACTACAAATACTTAGCAATTACTACATTACATATCATTGCACACATTTCTTGTTCCGGTTTTTCTCGTTCCCTTTCTTGTTCTGTTTCAGCAAAACGATGACTCCCCACAGCCTCTTGGAAGAAGATTAGTCACATTACGAAAAAAAAAAGATATGACGTGTGTACGTGCGTGTGTTTACTATGTCCAGTGTATAAACTTTGTATACTGTAATTTGACTTGTCCAATATCTTTGTACAGCCATGTATTGAAAGAAGATCTTATGCATGAAATAAAACAAACAAACGTAAGATACTTAAATATCTTAACTTGCACTATGGCTACTCCGGGTAACGTTACTGAGATATTTATAACTAAAGGCTGTTCACGATAAAGTGAGCACTTTTGAAATCAACCTTAGAAAAATGTCACTGTCCATATCTTCACATATTTTAACGGGCGCACTGAGTGACGTGCAGCCAGTAAAATTGGTAACGATGGAGAGAAAATAGTTCCACATTTTAACGTTGAATAAAAATTATTAGGTAACCATCTGTGATCATTTAAATTATATATTTCGCTTTCTGTTTTTTTTTTTTTTAACGCCTCGGTGTGTAAAAAAAATAGCAAATTTCTGAAATATTTAATTTTCTAATAATTTGACAGTTTCACTTGACCGACGCATGAATAAAAATGATGAGGCCCACGGCAATGTTAATTTTACATAAGGTGGAAGCATATAGGACATGCATACAAGTAGATCTTAAGCAGGGCTTTTTAAAGTGCTCTTTTTACCGCGAACAGCCTATAAACACATTAATTACGCCTGTTGATTTCAACAAGAAAACTTCCTTCTGCGTAGGCTGTAACTCACCCATACATAAGTTTATCTTCCGATCACGGCTAAAAACCTAAATTATGATTTTACCAAAAATTTGAAACTAATTTAGTTAATGTTTGAAAATGCAAAAGATTTACATTTCTCAGAACAGTTGCAATCCAATATGTTTAATCAATACGTTGGTTCTGGTTTAAAGTGCTTGTAGGAAAGTCACTGAGCGAGGTGGCGCATTCGCATTCGGGAGGTTCCGGGTTCAATTCCCAGTCCAGCCATCCCGATTTCGATTTTCTATGATTTCCCGAAATCACTCCAGGCGAACGCTTAACAAAGGCCATGGCCTATTCCTTCCCCAATCCCTCTTCCCTGTTCAACTTGCACCGTCTCTAATGACCTCGCTGTAGACGAGATGTTAAGCCCAACTAACTACCTACTCTATAGGAAAGTGCCGTTAAAAAAAATATATATATCCGTAGCTCATGTGTTTTGGAAGACACGCCCATTCAATTGAGAACACGCTAGTGCAGTAAAACAGACGAAACGAAAATCTGATAAACACATGAGCCAAAATAAATATTTAATCAAACCGGCGACATTTCTTTGACACCTAATAGTGTAAGTTGTAGCCCAGGGAGCAAATAACGAGCGTATAATATGGCACAGCGGAGAGAACGTGTACTCGACAAAGTGAGACAAACATGCACACGGAACAATTCGCTGACCTTGGTGCGCCACCGATCTGGCGTGCGGGAGGCCCTGGGTTCGAATCCCGGGTGAGGCATGGGAGTTTCTTTATGTTAGGTTATGAGTTGGTCTGTAAGCCATCCCCTGCCAAGATTTCAAGCATGAAACCGGCCGGGTGGGGGGGGGGGGGCGTTAAAAAACCTTTTACCGTTACAATGGATCAATTCACTTGAGACTTAGCATCAATTCAATCAAACACCAAATTTTCACTTCAGCTAGTTTATTTCACGAGGGGGTCTCGGGAAAGATCCCTTAGCTACACGAGTGTTCAGCCGAGTGCGTAGTGGTTCGCCCCGAGAAGGGCTTTTTTTCCCCCCCGTCCTCGCGCTATCACGGCATTCCACTCGTGGTTATCCCGCGCTGTCTCCTTCGTCTTTGTTTGAAGAAACCCTCTTCATTTCCCTCGGCCACCATCCCGCGCCCGCTTTTCAGCCGTTCTCCTGCCCTTCCCCCATTCAACCTTGTGGGATGGGTGGGGGGGGGGGGGGGGGGGGTCGGTCGGGCTGATTCAATCTACTTCTCTTCCATTTCATTCCTCGAATTAGCATCCGAAGAGTTGGCACAGCAGCACCGAGTAATCTTGTTTTCGTATTCCTTCGAGGGAAGCGGGCGAGGCATAGGGCCGGAAGAAGTCGTGGAAGGTAAAACAAAAAGGGGGGGGGGGGGGAGACAAGCTGAAGAAAACTTGCTTCTGGGCGGGTAGACGTAGCGTCGGGATCAGTCGGCAATATTTCTACGATTTACTACCTACCGCTTTAGCCAGTATCCCCCCTCTCTCCCTCTCTCTCTCTAGCTCCTCGCTACTTCCCTCTCTCTAACCACCCCTCCCAAGCTACCCCCCCCCCCTTGAACCCCTGGCAAACCAGCGTAAACTTGACATTTCCGCATCGGGAAATTTAAATAATATTTCCTCGAGCACGGCGCTCGTCTTCCCACGGAACCACGAATCTTACTTCGCGTTCGCTGAGAAAAAAAAAAAACACGAAGAAGAGAAAGGCCCAGGAGACTGATCACTGCTGAAATGAGAACGTGCCCCTTCAGACGTTTTGTAATTTAAATTTATGCCGTCTCGCAGCTCCAGAGGCCAGTAAATCAAAATAAAAAGTTGCTTTAAAATTTTTGTACTTCATTTCGCGTGACGGTGCTGGGAATTATACTGAAAATTTTCTCGGCTCGTAGAATTTATTTTATCATTTAACCCGGAGATTTCATTTAGAAATTGTTATATTATTGCTTCCCGTGCTTCCTAGAACAGTATAGTAATCTTACAGTAACTCATTTTCTCTTGTTGCATGGCCATTGTGAAAACTTAACACGCATAGGCCTACAGTAAGTATTTGGTTTGAATGATAAGAGACTCGTCGTAACCATTCCATACATTGTTACAATAGCGTGAAGAGGCCTTAATTCGATGGCCCTTCCTGAACACGCCATTACTTATGAGTAGTAATCAGAACACCCATTTGCCGTAACAGTCTCTCACCATCCATCACCTCATTTGAATAAATTCCCCACCCACCCGTGCTTAAAGTAGAATGTGAAAATAATAAAAATTTAAAACCATACATTATTTATTCTAATTAATTTTTACATTTAAATCATTGTAGCTTTTAAATACCAATAGCTTTAATATATTTATTAATATATAGGGTTAATCAGTTTTAATTCAAGCCCATATCATGTACATGCCAATTAATACCTCTGTGCGTCAGTCGTGATTTATTTCCAGCATGGATAATTGATGCAGTACAAGTAATGTTCGTTTATAATATGTAAGTTCCCCATTAATACATAAAAATACCGGGTACAGCACAAAAATGCACAGATAATTAAAACAAATATGGAATAGTACCGATATATTATACAAATGCCAATTAAAGTAAATGCTTCCAAGGTGTTATATTAAATATTATAAGGGAAGCGTAGTAGCAATAATCCAATATTGCGTAGGAATTAACACACTTATTAATAATTCATCTATCACAATAGCAGATACTACGCTCTAGTTAGCGAACATATAGGTGCGAACTTGGCCACTGTATGCATGGAGTAACATCCCAGCTAAGAGGAATTTCTGTGCCGGCAGCGTCCGTGGTGGCGCTCACAGGTTTAGAGCGATGTGAGAGCCGACACGGTTATACTAAGGCGTGGTGCGACACGCTTTGTTTCAGCTCATGTCTCCTCCACCCACCCATCCTCCTTTATACTCATATCTAGTTAATAAGTTAATAATCCTCAGCCCCCATGTCTCGATTTCCATAATGTGTTACCTTCGAATCCCCCACCCATATTGCTTGCAACAAATGTCCTACCCGCCCTCTTGTATGCCCATAAGTAGTTATAAGTTATGATATTAATTAAGTTATAATAAACCCCGAAGTCCCAATTTTTAAGATTTCCCAGCACGTTAATTTCTCTGTATACTCATATGCAGTGATGCCATAAGTTAGAATAATTTCCCAAGCCCCGATTTCAAGATTATGACTAGAGCTAGTGATTTTTCGCGAAAAAAATATGCGAACATTGTAGATTTCAATACTATAAGCACCGAAAAGTAGGCCACCTGCTTGAGAAGGCGTTTTGGTATTTGACCGGTCCACTCAGAATTCGGCAACATCGGCACGGCTCCTACGTGATTCGTGTGCAGACAGTCAACACGTGTCAAGAAGAAATTCAGCCAATCAAGATACGTGAGCTAAGCTACAGTGTTTTTAAATATAACTTGTCTTGGAAACTTTTCGCGAAATTTCACAACCCCTAATAATGACACACATCCTACAAATACGAAGACAGACAGAAAGAATCCTGTCGGAGATAACCAGTTCTGCGATCCACAGACTTGGCCCATTACCCGGGACTTTTGGATGTGCAGAAATGCATGCCAGCCCTGAAGTGGACATGCAGACTGCTAAACCTGATGAGAGATGGAAGCTGGAGTGAGATGTCAAGGGTATTTTACGAAATGGGAATTATGCTGATACTGACCCTTTTCCACCCGCATCTGTCCCAGTAGAGAGTAGCCTTACCCAGGAGTTCAACCTTACATTACGCGTGAGATGCCGAGCAATCTTGGGGCCTCTGGCATAGAGGCCTGCCTTCTGTACTCTACTGGCCTTGAAAGGTTCGGGCAGTAGAGAGGTGCAATCTGCGGTTCTTTCTATGCGACAAAGCACCTTGGATGTGTAACAGTAATTGTCTTGCTAATTTCCGACCTCCGTGGGGTGTCATGCGTGCAGTTATTTTCCTTCTATCGTACAAAATTTCTGGCGCTAGAGTGTGATAATCCAGTGTATTATGATATGTTACCAATTAATGTGAAACCTCTTACCCTTTCTGTATAATTTCTGTGCCCATATGAAGAGTCTGTTTAATTATGTATACAAATAATTTCATGTTTAATATATATGTACTAATTGAATTTAACCGTGTCAAAAGGTTACCTAAATATAACATGTTATTTCTTTCACCATTGCCGAGCACACAGACGGTAATAAATATAATTAATTTCAATTATATTTATATAATTTTTAAGGCAAGTTTCCTCCCCTGTCTTATTAATTATATAATCTATTTAGATACATTGTATTTAAATTCTAAATCCGTACAGTTTCATTTTGCAAACAAATAACAAAAAAAAATCTGTAAGGAACACCTAGGATACAGGATATACCTCTTTTGGAATACATTCAAAATTAAGCGTCGTTTTAAAATAAAAACTCGAAATAACTCACAGTCCAACAAAGAAATCCCCAACTTAATAACCAAACATATTAAATTCTACATAGAGCATTGGAGACACTGATGCGTTGCTGTATACAGTGCTGGTCATAAAAAATTCTTCATGTGCAAACATGTATACAACAGTGGACACGGAGATTGAACGGTTGATTCTGAGATCGTGTGTTCATATCACACTTTCTTTGGTATCACCTGTACTTGTGTTCACAAGTGCTGACACTTGTCTTGCAAACACTGAACAGCCTGTAGTTGTGTGCGTGATGATATTGGTATCGCCTGTACTTGTGTTCACAAATGCTGACCCTTGTATTGCAAACACTGAACAGCCTGTAGTTGTGTGCGTGATGATATTGGTATCGCCTGTACTTGTGTTCACAAATGCTGACACTTGTATTGCAAACACTGAACAGCCTGTAGTTGTGAGCATGATGATATTGGTATCACCTGTACTTGTGTTCACAAGTGCTGACACTTGTCTTGCAAACACTGAACAGCCTGTAGTTGTGTGCGTGATGATATTGGTATCGCCTGTACAAGTGCTGACACTTGTTTTGCAAACACTGAACAGCCTGTAGTTGTGAGCATGATGATATTGGTGTCACCTGTACTTGTGTTCACAAGTGCTGACACTTGTCATGCAAACACTGAGCAGCATGTAGTTGTGTGCGTGATGAAATTGGTATTGACCACTCATGTCAAAGAGGCGTAGAAAACTCTACAGATCGTATTAGCCCCTTTTGTGTACAGTCGGGTCGTACGTTTCATTTGTTTGGAACGTATTCGCGATCGTGCGGACACGGTGAATGAAAACGTTAAGCGGCATTTTAGCAGAAAAGTGCACTTCCAAAGAGTGTCGGGTAGCTGTTGAAACCCATAGCATAGGTACAACTATGAAAACTCGTGTGTTACACATCCACGTACTGCATAACACCAGAAAGTAATTCACTACTGAATTTTGGCTTGTATAAGTTTCATTATAAATTATTTCCAACATATTTTTTTTTCTGAAATATATAGTCTAATTTTGCAACAGTAATTTGATTTTAGGATTTTGGCAGAAAGCTGGTTTGCAAAAATCGAGAGGCAGGCAAAATTCTGCCTTTCATCACCAGTATCGACCAAACTTTTTTTTTCCCCACGTAATTGCACCCAACGCTCACGAAACAATCCTTTCCGTTGCTAACTACCTTAATTTTCTCTACTCTTTACAGCAATGTTATACGTAGTACATTAAAAAAAAAAAACACTGGCGACCGACGCAAAAATGTTTTAACCCTCTCTTCGTCGTCGTTGGTTGGCTGCACTGTTTATTCTGACTCTTCTTCGTCTGATTCGAAGCGAGTCCATTGGCAATGTTGCATATATAGGCTGTTCACGTTAAAATGAGCTCTTCTGAAAGCCCTGGTTAACATCTACTTGTATGCATAATGCGAATTCTTCCGCTTTATGTAAAATTAACACTGGCAAGGGCCTCTTCACTTTATTCATGCGTCAGTCCAGTGAAACTCAAAACGTATTACAAGAAAAGTAAATATATTACAAACGTGCTCATTTTTACACTTCGATATATTAAAAAAAAAAAAAAAAAACAGAAACCAGAAGAAATAATATAAGCTGTCACAAATGATCACATAACACTTTTTATTCGACGTTAAGATATGGAACTACTTTACATCCGTCGTTACCAACTTTTCTGTGCATATGTTACTCAGTGGGCCCGTTATAATGCATGCAGGTAGGGGCAGTGACTTATTTCTAAGGTTGATTTCAAATGTGCTCACTTTATCGTGAACAGCCTTTATCAGCAGTTTCACTGCACAGTGAAAATGCTTTCTTTCCTGCAACATATAATTTCTTACCCCAAAGAAAAAATTGTACAAATATGAACCACTGCAATGTGGGCTTGTCACAAATTTAAATTTTCTCCGATCTGTATAGTAATAATGATAGTAATCGAGTATTTTCGTAAGAATAGTACAGCGAACGTCTTTGTGGCAATAATAGTCGCACTGCATGGGAAATTACTGATCGGAAAAACAACCGCGATTAGTTAGTTAGAGAGACGGAGCAAATCTATCGAAATTATATATTAGTTTCGAACCTCTATCCACCGTGTAAACAGGCCTAACGCTCTTAACTGTTCGACCACTATGACTACTTTCGATAAATCGATTATTTCAAATATAAATATGGGACTGAATTTGTCTCTGCTTGGGAAGAACTGAGGTTAGTGATTTAGAAACCCACTGCACTTCAAAATGACAATCGTCTGAATCCGTATTTTCATACCAAAATATCCTAACTGTTCCATAAACTTTATATCTACGAAAAAAAAACATACTGTTATAAATGTTTCCATCATTTAACGGGAAAGTGCTGTAAAAGTGTTCTCCAAGACTCTCCGCAAAATTACGTACACGTAATTTTAGGTAAAATAATTTATTCGAAAATGTTAAATATATTTTGGAGCAAGAATTCGACACGTTTAAAAAGTTCCTTAGATGTATGTCTACGAAGATAACACACACATCCTGACGATATCACAAAAGTCTGAAACAGGCAAGGCCTCTTCATAGCCGGGAATGGCATATTACGGATGCTACACATGAAAACTAGGATAGAGTACTAGCGTTGAAATTTGTCGCGGATATTCTGGTAATAGAGTAATGGGGTGGCCGCTTCAAATCCCATTAAGTACACGCTGCACGGCCAAACGATCACGCGCTAATGCACCAGCGGCCGTCACCCATAAAAACGCCAGTGATTTTAGCTGTCACGAAAGCAATGATCTCACTTGGCACCGAAGCACAGCTTTTAGAGCTAAGCGTTTGTGAACTATCCTCCATCCCAACCGAACATGCATTCTACCGAGCGAACCACAAGAGCGACAAGGAGATGTGATGCGAATCCACATTAGCGTGACGAGCAATCGGGTACGTGGTTGTAAAATGGAATAGCCTGGGTCAGCCAGACGGGCTAAACGTGTGCTCGTACGATGAAGGCACGGGAATATCGACGAGTGAAGTAAGTTTGTTTAGCTAGCAATCGCATTGGCGTGTTTGCGACGAGCAGAGGAAGACTCTAACTCTCCCCCCCCCACTCTCTCTCTCTCTCTCTCTCTCTCTTTGTATACACATATACGCATGCATATCAATGCACACACACACTTTCCCGAAACAAATCAGTGACGAATATGATGCGATCTAGAGAAAATGTGATATTGTTTTTTTTTTTTTTTCAGTTTACGTCTGGCAATTTTTGTTCCTCAATATGCATACATGTCACATACAAGATTTCGTTGTGTAAATACTGCTTAACGTATTTCCCAGGATAATTCTAAGAAAAAAAATGCGTAAAAAGTATTGAAGAAAAATGTTAAATTTCAACAATATTATTTCCGGCTTATATAGCTTGCCAAAAATTGCTTTTTTAATATTTGAAATTTTGTAAACTGACGTACTTCAATATAAATAATAGATTTAAAAACTGAAGTCAAATACTGATATTTTTATCTTCTGGAGATCCATGTATACAGTAAGTGCTTTTAGCTTTAAAATTAAAATGGAAAGTGGGAAAGATTTTTTTTTTCATGATACGACCCTAAAATATTTTTCGACTACAGTAAACATTTCCCGAAAAAGAATTTGTCGAACCACTAAGAAATCTGTTAATAAAAGCAACACATAATATTGTCAAAAAAGAATTTTTTTTCTCTCTTCCCAGCTAAATTCCGAGCGACCACTCCGGGAACATTCACTCACAAAATTAAAAAATGAATTTAGAAACGACTTTCAAAAACGGCTTACTTAAGGATGTAAGTTGGAAATCCGCTGTCAGAAAATATTAAAGTAGTAGCCACAGTCACCGAGGCTGTTAATATTCCAGTGAGAGACAACATTTTATTATATTTTCATCACGCATTTCATTACAGTTGTAGTAATGAATTTAATATATATATACTTTTTAAAATTCCAAATATTATTTTAGAACTCGAGTGCGTCCACTATACTTGTGATGCGATATTCAGCTTAAATTTAATTGTCTTACATTTGACAAAAATGAGGACACTGAGTAATCAAAATTTTCCAGCTCTTTATTCGATATATATGATTTCTGTAGTTTCAAATATGCATTTCACCTGTCGCGCTCAGATCAGATTCAAATGTGCGAAATTATTTCGATTCCAGATGTTTCAGTATACATGCTCATTGACATAAAATCGTGTGCATCTGGAAACAATAATGTTACTATTAAATATGGATAGCATGTTAATTAATAATGATGTCAACGGTTAAATTTTCATACGATGACACATGTGCATAAATTGTAGGACGACGCTGCCTTTGCTTTTTGCAGTACGTGTAAACAATTCCTCAGAGCAATATGCGTGCCGACGTATATCATTGTAATATCCAGGACCCTACTTAGCCACTGGCCATACGGGGTTTTTCATTCTCTTTGCAATTTGCATTTCCAATTGTCACCATCCGACCCAACGGGGCATAGCTTACCGTGCCAGTAATATGCAAATTCTCCTTTTAGTAAATGATAATCCACAAATCGTGCGAATTTTCACACGCACACGCCTAGATAAATATTGAAGGATCCTCAACCGGGACTATTTTGCCAGCCGTGTTTGTCCTTCATTGCCATCACACTTTGGTGTTTCCCAAACCGACTCACCAAAATCTGGTCCAGCGCGAATGTAACGGCCCCAACGAAGCTGCCTCGTCCATAACCATACAATCCAAATTTCGTGCCACGGAAATTCCCGGGGCCACGGTGGCTGAGCGGTTAGCCTGGTCGCGTCCCACCAAGGCGATCCGGGTTAAACTCCCGGCCGGGTCACTCCGGATTTTCGCATGTGGGAATCGTGCCGGACGATGCCGTTGGTCGACGGGTTTTCGCGGGGATCTCCCGTTTCCCTCGCCCTTGCATTCCCGGGCTCCACCAATCTCATCACAACCACCGTCATCGGCTATCAAGACGTCGATGTTATGACTCATCAAAATCTCTCCACATCATGGAAATTCCTGCGATACTTGCTAATGGGAATGAGAGAGGCAGGATGGAAAAATTGCCGAATAGCCTTTTATAGGTAAAGTTCTTTCTTTTCCGAAGAACTTTGGATGTAGTGGATACGTGAAGGTACACTATAATATTGAATCGGTGAGAATTTCACTGTTTCAATCAGTCAACAGTATCTGACTGATTCAACAGTCACTTCAGTGATTTTAACCTATGAATCAGTGAAAAACGACACATCACCTTCACTTACTGATTCAGTGAAATTTTCCACTCTTTCGCCAGTCATTTTTTTTTTTTCACTTTTTTTTTTCAGTGATTTGTTTTTTTTAACTGATGGACCAGTTAAACAGCGTATAAAAATAGCCTTCGAACAACACTTATAAATAGCCGCTAAACAACATGTATCAAGTGAAATAAACAACGAATAAACTAATAAAACCAATTCAAAGTACTTTCTAATATGTGTTTTGTCTTTCAAAACACAATTTTGCGAGGTAATATGAACATTCCGCCTTTCATTCCGAATTTACATATTTTGTTTTCATGTAAAGATCACAGAGCTCTGTTTGAAGGTTTGAACTGCAGATAGTCGTTTAAACAATCCTAACACTACCAATTAAACCAAAAACCAAAAGTAAGAGCCTAGAATTCAAATCTTAAAGATATAGGCAAGAAATATAACACATATAATCCTCTCACATTCCAATTTCATTTCGCATCTCAGATGGTAAGGTAACAGCCTAACAGCTAAGTGGCAAGGGTGTGCAAGTCAAATCCCTGCTACCAAGGAAGAATTTTTTACTTTTTTAAATAACGATAAATTGCGCAATATAAATAGTAAAGTGTCTCAAATATGTTTATTTAACGTAATTATTTAACTTAATTCCAAAAATAATGATATTTAATTCACCACTGCAGTCGGCCGTTACTTATTCATCACTGAAATTCCTTCATCGCCAATTCAATCGGTGAAATTTTTTCACCGAAACAACCAGTGATTTTCCACTTATTCTAAGTGGAGCCATTTTCACTGATTCGAGTAGTTGAATTTCATTGCGAATCAGTGGTTTTCCATTGATTCTAATTTAGAGCGTACATTTTGTGGCGGAACCATTCTACACTACCTCAACAGACAACCAAGAGGGAGAACATTTTGAATTTCAGACTCGCACAAACAGGGTCATACTTCCTTGTACACCAACCCAATGATATGAGGCAGCTTTACTAGAGAACGGTGTCTGTATCGAAAGCATTGGCAGATACCTATCTCAAGTGTGTTCGCAATCTCAACGATACTCACATGTTCTGTCTTTAACTCCTCAACATCATCATGGTATTTTTCACTGGTGTCTGCAAAGATCGTGACATTCGACAGCCTGGTAATGCACTCTACTTTATGACATATCGTATTTCTCTTTGGGAATAAATGATTACCGTTTTAGTCCGAGCAAGGTGGCGTCATGGGGAGGCTCCAGACTTGCAGTCGGGAAGTATGAATCCTGGTCCAGCCATTTTCATTTTGGTTGGTTTATTGTTTACAGAAATCCCTTCAGGTGAATTCTGAGATCGGTCCGTACTACATCCCATGCTCTATTACTAGAGACCTGCAAAATTCGCATTATTATTTGGCATCATGCTAAACTTCGCAGTACTCTATATACTCGAGCTGGCGACGGTTCTCCACTGGCTGCTGCATGGATGTGAAGTTACTCCTTATTTGACTGGACTGGACGAGATTGGACTACACAACTGAGAACTGAGAAGTGTTCATTTACCGACGCACAGTTACCCATGACTAGAGACCTGCAAAATTCGCGTTACTTAAGGACAGACTGAACTGCAAGTTACTGTGCATCTGACCGACTTCAGTCATTGGCCGAAAATATGTCTGGTAGGCCTCGGAGAACTCTACGGCCGATATTGCTAGTCCAGCGATGAACTGGCCAATCTCTTTTAAGGAGATCAATCAGGTACGTGACGTTGATTACAGTGCAGCGGCTAATGAATCCAGAGACCTTGCTCAAGTGTTTACAAAGTTGTGGAGTCTATCGTGTCACCGAAAGATAACGCAAATTTCGCAGGTCCCTACCCATGACGTGTCAAATAAAGTTTGATCCACTGACAAACTTATTTCACATATACACGCGTTTGAAATTTAACATGTCCCCAAATAATAACGCGAATTTCGCAGGACTCTACCTATTACTTCCTTGTTCCTGTTTCTCTGACTGGCTTGCTCAGTCTGTGACATCACTGTCGATAAGACGTTAAGTGGCACCTACCTAACAATTGCCTTTTCAGAGATTGGAAGACTTCAGATGGACACTACAAACCCTAACTAGATTTAAAGTGGCACAAGTCTTCCTACTTGGGGCGCGATGGTCTGGGAAGTCGTCGCATACCATTTTCCTTCGCTAATGGTAGCGATACGAGATGAGTCATTGAAAGCACAGCGGTCATTGAAGATATCCCGCAGATGCGTGTATTAAATTTTCTGGCTGAGCGTCGAGGAGCTAGTTTTCAACAAGGTAACTGTAACCCCTTCTCAGCTGTGGTTTTACACGTAGACTAAAGATGAGGTAGACCGCTTAATCGTCTTCTACGGATGTACCCAAAAATGAACTTTCTCAATCATACACAACTGTCAAAGTCGCATGGTCAACAATGAGGAACGTGTTTGCTTGAATCTTAATTTGCAAATGACAAGGACTATTAAATTAATAAAACACTCTTGCCAATTTGAATTTAACCGAACTGCATTACAAATTGGTTAGAGGAACTATACAAACATCTCAAAGCACTTGTTTTTGAAACAGTGTTCTAACCTCAAATCAACATCCACGCCGTGTATGCTAGACGTGTAGGCAGAAACACAGTTCAATGTTGGGACACGGAGATTGGCTGTGCGCAACCGGCAAGATCGGTTTACCTCATCTTAGGTCTATGTTTTTACTGAAGTGATAAGTCAAATCTCATCACTTTCATGGCTACCGAGAGTACATTAGGCCTATTCTTCGTTATTGACGCATGCGTTGGATTCGCATGAGACGCCAGGTCCTTTCCATGTCCAAGATTTGTGATTTGGACCATCATTTGCGAAAACTGTGATCAAATCTGCTACAGAAAAAAAACCCACAGTAATTTTAGACTCCGTGTCCGACCCTATCCAGGAACGGGCAAGTAAGTTTAAATGCATTTCTTCTTCTCCGCAGATGGATGGGAACATTGCCCTGATGCTGTTATACCGCAATCATATTTTATCAATGTCCGTACAGACACGTGCTAAATTACGTTTAAATTTTCGGTCCTTTCTTTTTGACACGAATTTTTGTCAGAGTCTATTTTAAGATGTGTTTGAAATTTGACTTTGGAAAGTCAAAATTATTAAAAATAGCAGAACTTCTACTACCAGAAAATCTCTAAATATTAGCTACCCCTTCTCAGTCACTTTATAATTAAAGACTGTTGACGATAAAGTGTGCACTTTTGAAATCAACCCTAGAAAAATGTCACTGCCCCTGCCTGCAAATATTTTAACGCGCGCGCCGAGTGACATGTGCCTAGTAAAGTTGGTAACGATGGATGGAAAGTAGTCACATAACTTAACGCCAAATTAAAAATGTTAGGTGTCCATATGTGATATCTTTAATTATTATTTTTTCTCTTTCTGTTTTTTTTTTCTTAATTCACCGGGGTGTAAAAATTACCAGATTTGTACAATTTTTACTTTTCTAATAATTTGACAGTTTCACCTGACCGACGCAGGAATAAAGTGACGAGGCCCATGGTAATGCTAATTTTACATAAGGCGGAAGAATACATAACGAGAATACAAGTAAATGTCAAACAGGGCTTCCAAATGTGCTCATTTTACCGCGAACAGCCTACAAAAGGATGTGTTAAAATTTTATTTAAGTGTATTTGTTTTCTGTATGTGGCAGCAAAGTAGATGAATTCCGGTTTCATGTCAACGAGCTTGCGAGTTATTTTTTGCAAGATTTATCTTTTTCCGTTCTCTTTTTCCGTGTTTCCTTTTTTTTTTTTTTTTTTTTTTTTTATGATTTCTTCAAAACGTCGTGTCGCTAGTTGAGGAAGATGAAGCCTGCTTAGTTAGCCGGACCGTGACGCAAATCTCACCGAGAGGAGAGAAATCTCGTTACGAGCAGGTCCATTCACCAGACAGCTAATTACCGTGTCAGGTGCGCTTCCCCTCCACTTTCCGACACCCCCCCCCCCTCTCCAAGCAGTACTGGAGCAGCTTTAAGAACGCCCCGTTCTTCGAAAAAAAAAGTCCGCAGCTTCTTATTACAAAGAATCCGCAGACGGCAACACGAGGAGGGTTCCACGGGGATGTTGGTGGGTGGTGAATCACTAATGAATGTTATTTTCCTTTCGCCTCGGCTCGTTAGTCGTGGAAGTTTCTTTCATTAGGCACCGCGAAACCTTCAGAACTGCTTGGTGATAAAAATGGTTGGGGGGGGGGGGGAGCGTGGAGACATCACGCAGACATTTCCGTATTGTTTGAAGGATGTTTCGATTCACGAGGGAGATGGGGATTAGTAATAACGTTGACATGGGCTTAGTAAAAGAAATTAGAGAAATATCGGTCCTCTATCATAAATCTATAGAATGTCAATATAAGAAACTGTAGTTCCTGGAAAGTTGCTTCTGTGTGTCATGCTATATTTAAACTTATATGAACTACGAAATGGCGTTTCAGTGAGTGTGCAAATTGAAAAATAACTCAAGTTGTCTAAATGTTATGCTAAATGTCGCTGGGGAGGCTATCAGAACATCTATGAAAGTAAAGCGACTGCGAAGTAACTTGCTAGAGCGTTAAGGACGTTTATTTGAACAGCAGCCATTCAAAAAAGAAAAATAAACTGCACACGTGCGAAACAGTCTTTAGAAAAATTACTCGGTATTCTGTTGGTAGTGGCACTGTCTAAACCCAACACTAGAAGTAATCAACGGGCTGTGAATGCCAGCTTGTTGCCTGCAGTGGGGAATGTAAAAGCTGTTCCTACACGTCCAGTTTTCTACTTGTGGTATTGATTTAAATCTCAGTGTTGCAACATTTTAAAGAGCTCAGGAGATCTTCAAAATAATATCAACGTGTAGCTCCCTAACGGAGCCTAATTTTATTCCATTTTCTTTTTTTTTTTACGGACGTGCCGGTCAAAACGACTTACATAAACTAGAACATCATGAACATTTACAATGATTGTGGTAATTAGATCCAACCTTGCGATTTGTAATTGGAAATATTAGGAAGTCACGTGATCAAACCGAGGCTAAAGTCACCCGTTGAATATCAGATTGAAGTCTTTCGTTTGTGGTGACAGTAACAAACTCGTTTAAAAATATTCCAAGCTAAGCCAGGCTGCGTTATTTGTAATGACTTAATCAATGAAACAATCATAACGCAAAAATGACTGCAGGTCATTTGTGTAAATAGGGCTTATTCAGATTTGTCTTTTTTAGATTATAAGCATGGTCTATACCATACAGTACATCATGCCACTAGAGTATAAGCATGGCCTATATCATACAGTACATCATGCCACTAGAGTATAAGCATGGTCTATACCATACAGTACATCATGCCACAATGTTCGTTGCGTATGTGCACCATGAGATGGTAACTGATGAGAAATTTATATTACTTTCTGGTAATTTTACTATTTTAAAGAGCGAATGTGAGCTCAGAATGGACGTTGCCTGTGTATGTATAAAAACATTTTTTTTTATCATCCACCTTACCAAATTTGTAGACGAACTGATACAAAGACTTCAGCCGACTAACACCAGATTGCGAACTCTAGTATCTGAGGAATTAAATTAATCTTTACAGTTCTCGTTCCTGTATTACTTCGAATTCCAAAACTGAAGACAGCCAAAATATAATGTAAAGCGATACCTTTCCGTGCCGATACTTTTTCCGATACCTTTCAGTGGTTACCTGGTCGGAGCTTTAATTGCATACCAGCACTCGACAAGATTATATATCTGGAACGAGAAACCGAATAATAAATCAACAAATTAATATTTAACACTTCCTAGTGCTCAGTATTACATGAAACTCGAAAAAAAAAGACGCCCTAAGCTATGGAGAGAAAATTGTAAATTACGAAATTTTTCCAATCATTACAAAGTAAATTTCATTTATCTAGTATTCTACATATTAGCAGGCATTCAAATTGTCATTAAGTATGAGATTAATATTTGTTCATGATAACACAGAAAGTAATATAAAAAACAATCATACATATAGAAATTTTAGTTAATATAACATGTTAAAAAAAATTTGTGTTTAGGTAAAAGATTATAATCACGTAAAATTTACGTTTAAGTTATATATATTGACATTATCGTAAGATATGAAGCATCTCTTGATATTAAAAAAATGTCAAAAAAGCCGTGAAATAATTTGCAGAAATAATTCCTACCAAGAGTTGAAATTTTGAATTTAATTTGTTAACATTTCAAGAATGAGGCCGTACAGTACTCGCGAAGAAAGAGTCTGAAGGAGTTGCTGAATTGCCTTTTAGTGTCGTTCGCCTCGCATTTCTTAGTTCAAGTGGAGCACTCCTAGAAATATCACCGCGAAGACACACACTACAGAATTTTCATTTGCGGGAGCTTCTGCTGCGAAGAGTCTATAAGCCAGGGATCTCGACAGAGAGCGGAAAGACTGCCAGATTGTATTTTTTTTCCCCCCTCGTCCTCCTTCACCAAAAGAGAGGTTCGGTGCCATATTGTCTGAATGCCCTGAGAACAGGGCACGTATTGCAACTCGATGAACCGCCATCGTTCTCACCCGGCACATCCCTGGGCATTGCCTGCTATCTCCCATCCTCTCTCCAGGCCTTCTGACCGAAGGACCTAATACAGCTTGATACACGTCCCGGCCTAAGGGAGTTTTAAATTCACTCCCTCCCTTCCTAACCCACCCCCCCCCAGCCATCAAACAACCACCCTCAGCATAGTTCTACTTTTTTTTCCACGTTTTTCTCCCTCAGAAGAAGTTTGAGCCCGGGAAAGTTTGATGAAAGCTCAGGGGATGCAGTGATCCGAGCTCTTTGGAGGAGAATAAAGATTCTGGTCCTTCTAACATACACGCAGCAGTTTATTCCTTGTGGCGACCCTTATACGCCAAAGGCAATATAAAAATGGTGGTGGAGAGGAAAAAAAATTAAATATATTCGATAAACGTGATATTAAAAACAATTTCTTCTGACGTAGGCATAAGACGTGCTCAGGGCTTCAGTTGCAGTCACAGTTGCAGAGTCACAATTATGCAATTGCACATTTGCACGAAAGATACTCATGCGCTTGCAACGAACTTCGAAAAGTGTCGTGATCTTGAGAGGACATCCTTTAGGCAACGTCCACTATGCAAAAGAAGATATTATTACCCACGGAAGTGCATCGTAATATTCTGTGTGTTAGTTACGATGTAAACAAGGACGATGATACACGGTGTCGTAAAGTAGTTAGCGTACGAGGGTGTTGTAATCTTTTGAGTTATAGGTATGAATTTAGTCTTCAAGATATAACTGCTATGGCTGGAAGTGAACTTTTGTATATGGCGCGTATAAAATTAAGTATATTGTGTTAACCTACGAAACTATGTCCACATTCCGATTACGGGATGTTAGTGGCAACTAAGCAATTTTGAAAGCCTCCTTATGATATACATTTCAACCCAATTTACATCCTCCTACATTGTGTAAAATTAGTGTTGGCATTGGACCAACTGGCTAAATATATATATCAGCGAATTGTAACTGGGGAAACTGTTGGCAACGTAAGAGCTTCTATGGCAATAACTCAATCCTTACGTCTCGAAAAATCATAGCAAGGTTAACAAAATCAATTCAGTGTCCGTATTTTTGAACGTCGCATATTTAATACGAAGCTAATACATGAAAATAGTGGGATGCAGCTGTCAATTCTATTAAGAGCGTGTAATATAATGTGACGTGTTGCAGAAATGGTAAAATCATGCTCGGTGCTGTACAGATCCAGAAGTTAGCCATACGGGCATTGTCTTTCTCTGGAAAATGCTATTGGTTACTGCTAACACACAAACTAACATATAATTGGTTGTTTTCATGTGCAATGGATCTACTGAAACCCTTTCAATAGGTTCCAAAATGTCAAGTATTGTAAGGAACTTTTAAGTACATCACACCCTAAATATTTCTTCTTTGGCAACTTATTAACGTGTACGTTAAGGGGTTAAAATGATTGCAGTTAGAAGACAGGAATATTTTCATAATTTTATTTCAAAAATGTTTTCGTCTATTAACATGGAAATAACACTAGGCACATTTACTTCATAAGCAGTTCCTTTATATCCAGCTTACGTATTTTGTACAGCAGTGTTTAAACGTGTACTATGCACATGTGTTTTTCACTCTAAGGAATTCTCATTCCAAAAAATTATGGTATATTTCTGAATGTAACATGACTCAGCGGTGAGATGTAAGTTTGGAAAATTCGGTACAGAACAATAATTACCCAATTATCTGTTTCTTTATTATCCTCTATTCGGCGCGTTCAACTTTCCACAACACCTCTACGATATCAAGATTCATTAATGGCTTACGGCCATGGCATTGTTCTTGCTTGTTTGTGCGCGTCTCTTCATAGCAGGTGTATTTCAAAGTACTAATGCCATAGAAAATGAAACATTTTAAAATAATTGACTGCGTGTCTTCATGACCTACATTTGTCTAGAATTCTCGCTGACGATTATAATTTAGACGTCTTTGTCACTTCCTAAGGCGGCTGTATCCGAATAAGACTTGCCAATGAAGTGAATTTTGGTTGTCCTTGATCAGAGAGTTAACGAACACCCCGGCTTGCTGACACTTCGCTGAATGTCCATCTTCTGTCTCGCGGTCAGCTCTCGTACGAAACCGAATGGAAAATAATACACGGTAGTTGTCTGAAGTCGGCCTGTCCGATAATAGGTAAGAAGAGATTCCTCCAAAGTTTCGCCTGAATACACGTTGTGTGTGGTGGTCATCATTCCAAAAACAGTTTCTTGCTGCATATGGTTTGATTTTTTTGATGAGTGATAGGCATTTCCTTCGTGAATTATTTTTAGTTAAAAAACAATAATGGACATCAAGCCTACAGAACAGAGCTTTGCATTTTGTTATTCAATCGTTACTACGTAAACTACTACATATACTAAAAAAATTAATGAACAAATATTTTATTAAAAAATTATTTTTTTAATCATTCCATTGTTTTCAATTAATTATTGAATACATAATTTTATACACTCCATTTATTGTCGTACTTCTTTCATGGAGTCCTTTTTCTTCAATGTTACTCACCACAACAACATGTAATATCATTACTTGGATACTCTAAGGATGTAAATATTTTCTTTTATATAACTTAGTAATTAACCATTTGCTAGAAATTATACACGTAAGCTTGTTTTTCAGGCAACAGTATAGCAAGTTACATCTGATACCACACATATATAAGCTATTGTTGATTTAGTTTCTAATTAAATATTTTACCAGGAAAATTTTAAGACTGTAAATGAAATCGGTTTCTCTGCTGCAACTCAAGATTTATTGCCGTAAAAAAAATTGGTTTAAATCTGAACCACTGCGAAGTATGCTTGCCACGAATACAATTTTTTTTTATCTATATAGTAATGGCTACGATAACCCGAAAACCATGTATTTTCGTTACAACCGTTCAGCAGACTTATTTTTGTTAATGTCATTCACAATGTAAAGGAAATTTGTGCTCTGGGAAACAACCCTGATTAGTAAATGAGAAATATTAGCAAGTCTTTCAAAATTAGATTTTCCTGGAAAAACAACTGCGAATCCTCTGAGATTAGAACCCGCAACCCTCGCGTTTCTTGTTTGACGAGCCTCATCAAACGATCACTTAGCATTATTTTGGTCAGTCTACTTTTATAGATAGGTAAATGAATGTAACAAAATAGCCAGAATGCAATGTCGCCACTTCGGAGGAATTGAGGTAATTGATATGGAGAATACCTGTCCTTCAGATTGACGTTAAATATCTGCAGGACGACTTTACATTCTCTCAGTGGTAGTTTCGCAACTGCAGAGTATTTTCGTTTATACTCGTTAGCTTTGAAGCAACAGTTACGTACTGAAAATTACAGTGAACGACAAAAAAATCTTTTAACATCGTTAAATCCGTTACCTTAGGTACGAAGGATTATGTCTTTTCATGTGAACTGAAGCAGCCCAAACAAGTGTTTATTTCTCTACTTTAAGGGATGCTACTGTTGCCATAAAACGAAACCGTATTAAGAAAACATTTATTGACAGCGAACCCATGTTTCTGTGATCCATTCCTTCCAAATAATGCAATATTATCATACTGTAAACAAAACAACCTGCAAGAGATTATTTTCTTTCCCGTACAAAAAGTTTTCTAGGGACTTTTTTAGAGCGTTGAAAATCTCGTTAAATATCCTCGTAGTGGCTCGTGACCTGTTGAGTTTCCTAATTCCCCCCCCCCCTCATAGGGTCATAAACAAGAGTTTGGTCACCGAATCTGCATCCTAGTACTTCATGACTCAGTTTGGCCATTATGCACACAATATCTCGATCCAAGGATTATTTTCTTGAATTTCCAGTACACATTTTTTGTTGTTACCATTCATTTCGCTCCACCTATGCGGTAAGTTGTTTCTGCAACTTCGTATTGTTCTGGGCATCAGGCCAAAAACTCTTCAAGAACGTCCTTAATAACTAGAGCCACGAGTATTTCGCGAACTCATTCCAAGGTGAGGTAGACTCCAAGCACTGTTCTTTTCTCTTACTGTTCTGATTGGACGACACTTCTTTAGAAACGCCCCGTTTAGCTGTGAGCAGTAAGCAGTAGTGTGAGTGAGTGGCTAACAGTCCTGTACGGAGGCCTCGCTTGATCACAGCGACCAATAAGCAAACGATAATGTCTCGAGTGTACAGAGGGCTGTCCAGCCTAGCTTGCTGTGAACTCAATCCGCGAAATACTCGGGGCTCTATTAATAACGTTTGAAATATTATTACATGGGACGCCTGAGGGGCGTAAGTGAGTTCGTGACGGATGGAGGTCTTAGTAAAATTAATGAACTAAATTAAATAATTATATTTATTCTCAATGCTACAAACAGTCAACATCTGCTATTTGCCAGTCTGAGCTTCCCTTTTAAGACTTGTTATTCTTATTGAGCGCAATATTTGATTTCTATATCCATTTAAATTCAAATATTTGTCGCAGTTTTTACTCTTGCTGTGTTCCTTAAACTGCTCCAATTATTTCCACACGCTTAGTTAAAACTGTCAATTTCCATCGTCCCGGATGTCTTTACACTCACGCATCCAGTCCACAATCCCGCAGACCAGTCCCACACTTCACTGAACACAAGCTTGCCGACGCACTCTCGCAGATCGCTGCAGTCGTCCCTTGCCGCTCCGGAATCGACCAACTGTCGCACGAGACTCCAAACTCTCGCCTCTTAATAACTCTCTCCTCAGAGGCCAGCACGTGGTATTCATCCTTGAGTTAGGCGCCGTCTAGAACGTTCTCGGCAGTTCAAGTTGTTCTGAGAAAAGTAGTGGTGATGTTGACGACATTCCTGCGTGATAAGTGGAGAGATATGAGCTTCTCAAGGTCAGCGAGGGCGCCAGCTGCGATAAGTTTATCGGTGTGTGCGGCGGCGTCCTTTATGATACGCCGCTACGTGGCCACCGGCCTATCGCTCGCGTGTTCATCCAAAACAATACGTTGACTGGCTGCCGCCGCTATCATATAACTGCTGTGCTTCACTTTCACTCGCTCACGCGGAATGCGAAGCAGCGAGCGATAGTCATATGTAATCACTTCTCCCAAACAGGTCACTAAGGAGGTTTCTGAATTCTTAGTGTATACT